>JAXDDW010000013.1:7322500-7578755 GCA_034670385.1 Hoplostethus mediterraneus
GCAGCTATGAGTACTGTATGTGTATTTATTCCAGGTGTAAAACGATGCTGACAAATCAAGATTTTATTATTTGGCTATTTAAAAAGTGTACTGTATTTATGACACTATATAGACATAAGTAAAGCTGTTTTTTTAAGATATTGGCTGTTGGGTGTTCCTTTTGAGGTTATCGTGGTCAAAGTTCAAGACACTGATAAGACAATGTATCGAAAATGGTCTTTATTGCGGATTGGACAGAACATTTCACTGTTGAAACATCTACAAATACACAACAATCTTAGTTATAAAAGTCAAAAATAAGTTAGCAAAACATTAAAAAAAACCACTCTGTAGAAAAAAGGAACGTATTTACATCACTAGCATTCATAACCAGTTTAAATTAAGCAGATCTTGGTCAAAACTGCCATGGTACATATTGGCCCCACAAATAAACTCATGTTTTTTTTAAGCATAAAACACACACAAAAAGAATGCAAGATAGATCAGGGAAAGGTTTCAAAAAGAGGAACATTTCTTTGAATTAAGTTAGGAGAAAAAAACAGGCGTTCGTGTTATTCCTCTATTGCTCCGTCAGACGGCAGGTCAAGACGAACAGAGATCCGTTCTAGTTACTAGATGTTTGGTATCATGCAGTGAAATCGTTGAATCTCTAGTTGGACTAAGCTCCTGTGGCTCTGACAGACAAGTGTGGACCGCAGGGTAAGGCGGGGAATAAAGGGAATAAGGCCTCACTGTGAACAGTATGGGAGGAATTTGGATTGGCTAGCCGACCCTTAGATGAACAGACCCGATAAGTTACAAATTTGATACTTAGCATAAGACAAAACACTCAGAACCGTAAGGAGTGGACCTGAACAATAAATTAACTTGGAATTTGGGGATTGGTGTCTGTCTGTAACGGCCTGACGTCGCTCGTGTTGCTCGCGTTCTCGTAAAACGTGAGCCGGTGTTCGTGGCTCTCCGTGTGTCTGTGGGTCAGCAGCTGCGTGGGGGGTCTATTTGGGAATGTCCACAGGTACCACGGGATAGGCCACAGCTCCATCTGCTGCTGAGATGCTTTCCACGATGGAGGTCAGGGAGCGCATGTTGCCCTGCTCTGGAGAGTCAGCACTCAGGAGATCTGCAGGGGGACACGGACATATTCAGTATCAACTTTAAGTAAAGCACTGAATGGATATGTGTGTATTGGGGCGGGGGGCATGACATGTTTGTGCTGTGTAATGAGTGTGTGTGTGTGTGTGTGTGTGTGTGTGTGTGTGTGTGTGTGTGCTTACCCTCGCTACTGTAGCTCTGTGTGCACTGGTCTGGGGTGCTGCTCCACTCGGGGCTACTACAGCAGGTGCTGCCTGAACTGGGCTCGCTTGACGACGACATCTGTTACCATGGACACACACACACACACACACACACAAGGTGCTGTCAGTCACTCACTGTGTTATGACTCGTCACACCCCGCCCCACACAGAAACGCCACCCATACTCCCGTACAGTCTAACACTATGCACCCACCCACCCACACATACACACACACATACACACACGCACACAGCAAATGCTGTACGTCCTGTGACCCCAGAAGACTTAAAAAGACTACAAAGACTTTTTTTTTTATCAGAAAGTGCAACTGGAAACATTTTATTCCAGGAAGCATACTGACCTTTCAATATTCAAGTTGCTAGCGATGTAACAGTGGTGGGTGTGATTTTGATGATTGAAGTGAATCTGTTCTCTGCTTTCTATGTTTTGACACATTATGGCTCCTAGCTCACCAGTTAGTTTTTTCTATGAACCATTAGATGGACTACAGACTGACACAGAAGCTGAAACAACTTCCAGACACTATCAAAGGCAAAACTTTGATATCGTTCCAGCTTTAAGTTGATAAATGGATACAAGGAACCACAAAAATGAGCCCTATTGAACCAATCAAAAGCCCACACTGTTATGGTGCACACGTTGTCAAGAGTCCATATAAGATAACTTTTACTCTGAACATTATTCTGTCTCCATTTCACCTGTCATCCTTTTCTTGAAATGTTCTTTCCTTACAACCTCTCTACAACCTCTTTTTGGTGCTTTATATCTGATCTTTTCCTTCTGTCCGTCCCTCCCTCTTTATCCCTCCTCTGCCCTACTCACTCTGGGCTGGGCTGGGTTGGGCCGGTAGTGCAGTCCCTGCTGCCCCGTCTCGCTGTCCTGCTGGTTGAGGGAGGAGACCAGGGCCTGCAGCCTCTCGATGTACTGGATGGCGCTCCGCAAGATCTCCACCTTGGGCAGCCTCTGGTTGGGGTTCATCAGCGTGCTCCTCTTCAGAGCCTCAAAGGCCTCGTTCACCTTCTTCAGGCGTCTCTTCTCCCTCAGCGTAGCCGCTTTCCGACGGTCCATGGTCACCGTCTTCCGTTTGCACAGCTTGCAGGCCCAGGGCAGGCACTGGCCCGGGCAGTGGGGCTCAGAGTGAGGTGACAGGCCGGACGGAGAGGCTTTGTCCTCCATGCCCGTGACCCCGGCCCCAACACCCCCGGACAGACCCCCACACATCCCCATCATGGAGTTCCTGTCCTGGTAGCCCCCTTGGTCGTAACCCCCGGGGAGGCGAGATGGGAAGTAGTTGTCTCCTCCCTCGTAGAAGCGCTGGTCAGGGAAGAAGTAAGGGTTGGTCTCGAAAAGCTCCATGCTGGACAACGCTGTGGTCTGGATGTAGGGGCCAAAGATCCCTGCTTCCCCTGGAGCTGCTCTCGCGTATTCTTCGGTCCTGCGTCTGGAGAGGGTGTGACAGCGCGTCCGTGTGTGCGCCTCCGCTAGTCCTGGCCTGAGTTTGTGATAAGAGGAAGACGTGTGGAGAACAACTGGTATGGAGCAACTGTAGCCTGGCATTTAAACCCCTCTGCCTGCTGCAGGATCACAGGGTTAAATTTAGCACGAGCCCCCCGAAACCTGACACGACGTTTAGCTGTTGCTGCACATCTACACTTCACATCTCTGTTGGGCCCTGCTCTCTAGGGCTTTCAGGCCCGCGGGCACGCCTGTGTGTGTGTGTGTGTGTGTGTGTGTGTGTGTGTGTTTGGTGTGTGTACATGTCCTTGTGTGGTTCTGAGTGTGTGTGTGTGTGTGTGTGTGTGTGTGTGTGTGTGTGTGTGTGTGTGTGTGTGTGTGTGTGTGTGTGTGTGTGTGTTACACAGAGGCTGGGATATGATCAGGTTGCCGTGGAAATGGAGCAGATTACCTTAGATCAAAGATGTCCGTTTTAATGAGCTAATCCCAGACTCACGTCCTCCTCCATGACACCATACATGAAGTCCCCTGCTATGGTGGGGTGAGGAGGGGTGTGGGGGGGGGGGGGCGGGTGTCTCCGGACAGCTGTCACCTCTACTAGGAGCCAGTGATATGCAATGTCAAGAAGTTGTTTGTCTTCTAGTTCTGGATGGGAAGGAGAAGGAGGACAGAAATGTGTTGTGTACTCGGAAGTAGATTGTTGTGAGTGCAGCAACGTCAGGTTTAAATAATCACTTCAATTCGATACTTAAAGTTTTTGTTAGTTAGTTAGTTAGTTAGTTATTTAGTTAGTTAGTTAGATGACATAAAAGCTTATGGCATTGTTGATGTGATGGGTTGTGGTTTTATGTTTCCACATGGCCATCAGCTGACTGTCCTTCAGAGATGATTTCACAGTGTGAAGTCAACCTGTGAACTGTACCATCTCAGGCTCATCGACTCACAGACAGGCCAGGAGTGGACAGAGTACAGTACGACACTGACATTGGCTCCTTTGGGTCTCGGAGACAAGAGACAATAACGAGACTGACATCCAGCGGGATGGCCTTGGTTGTCCTGACCCTGTCCAGCCAGCCTCAGTGTTAGCCTAGTCATCGGGTGCTAATCCTTCCAGGACATGTCTCACCTCATAGCTCAGCAGCTAAATCTGACAGGCTTCCACTAGGATGGTCAGCCAGCCAAGTAGGCATTGCTGGCGGCACAGAAGTGGTCCAAATGACAGGCATAGTGTTAGGTAAGTGTTATATCCCTGTATATAACCACTACCATAGGTTTATCACAATAATACATGTATCTGGATAGGACTGTTTGATGGAGGTTCAATTAGTGGGTTGAGTTGTGACAAAAAATGTCCACCTTAACAAGTCAGTGGGGCCTCATATTCAGTCTTAAAATGGGGTGAGATAATTCCACTTGTTTCCAATACAGTTTCAAAGTGTCCATATCTTGAAATAAAGTGGAAGCAGGAAGGGTAAAATATATAAAATATAAGAAATGAAGTAAATATTAGATTAGACGGCTCTTTATTTTCTGCAAGGGGAAATTTCAGTTATGCAGCAGAGGGTGTACAAAGCAAGAGGGAAGCACACAGCACTATACAATAAACAAGTCTGGAAAATAAAGGTTATACAAAAAATATACAAGTTAGTGCATATCAATGACAAGAAACAAGCTAATTTGCTTTAGTGCAATTTACATTTGTGCAATTTTGATATTCAAGGTGTGTGTGTGTGTGTGTGTGTGTGTGTGTAAATACATACATACATACATATACATACACACACACATATATACAAATACACATGTACACATGCACACAGATAAACAAACAACAAAACACAATGGAAAGAGGCCATACTTAAAAGGGAAAAGTATAAAGAGAGTGCAGTCGTCTAGCCGAGAGGACATGAAAGCATGGATGACTTTTTCTGGGTCACTACAGGATAAAAACAGCTTTATTCTGGAGATATTTCTCACGTGAAAGAAGCAGGCTTGCATGAATCTCTCAACCTGTAAGCTCATAACACATGATTTAAGAAAATTCTTGAAACGTTTATTTGGACTGCACCCCATTTACAGAAATTTTCACTTGAGTGAGCGTTTCAGGCTCAGTATTCGATTAAATGACATTTTTTGGAGTGCAGGACTGGTATCTGTATTAGGTAGTATGCAGTGGCTAGGAGGCCAGTTCTGGGACTGGGGAGCAAGCAGTGGTTTGGCAGGGCGAGGTGGTGGGTAGGGGTCTAGTTGGGGCTTGGGCATGGGGTTAGGGCAGAGGCTGGTGTCGTAGCTCAGTGCAGGGTTGCAGTGGGCTGTCAGGTTAGTCTGTGATGGATAGTCACTGATGGTGGAGGGAGTACAAAGACGCCTGTGTTGGACTCAGGGGTACAGGAGGGAGGGGGCCTGCAGTGTGTCAGAGTCACTCATAACCCTCTGTCATCGTAACCCATTGTCAGCAGAACTAGAGAACGTGCGTGTGTGTGTGTGTGTGTGTGTGTGTGTGTGTCTCTTGAGGGAAGGGACTAGTAGTGGCAGCCACAGACTCGTGTCTAGGTCGAGGAACAAGTCCCCTCTCAGCATTTTGAAGTGAACACTTGAGTTGCAACACACCAGCGAGGACTCAGTGTTTACTTGCTATCTGCGGATGCTGACCGCAGCTTCCATCTCTCAGTAGGGATTAAACCTGGTTGAGGAGGAAAACCAGACTAACAAAATGGTTTCAATGAAGATTTCCACTGAACTGAGATCTTCAGGAAACTGATCCTATATGTTTTTGCTTCTTGTACCTGTTCACCTCACATAAGTGTCATTAACACAATATTAAAAAATGTACACTCATTACAGTAGATTTTGTAATCTTATCTAAAGATCGTAGCCACAGATGGAAGAATGAAACATCTCAGACAAATTTATTAGTAATAAACCTTTAATTTCCTGTACAACAATTTGAAGAAGAGGTATGGGCACGATGATTTCAAATAACAAGAACAATGTTGAAAAGTTATCTCATCGAAATACCTTTATGTGAATGTGCGCGCCTGCATGTGTGCATGTTTATGTGTGTGTGTGTGTGTGTGTGTGTGTGTGTGTGTGTGTGTGTGTGTGAGCAGGCCTGCGTGTGGACCAGGGATTGCCCTGTCACTGGCAACAGTGTTCCACTTTTCCTCGGTGACAAACAGCAGCACATTGCAGGACAGCTGAGTTGGGAGGAGGGCGGGGGGGGTCAGTCCTAGGTTAGCCTCAGGATCACAAACGTTTCATTTGACTGCACGTTCTTGAAAATCTCAAATACTGTATCTAAGAAAGATAGTAACATATGTAGTGATGTAGTGTTTTAAAAAGGTGGGTAAACTATGACCTCCTGAGAAGGTTTTAGTATTTTTTTGTTGATATTATTAAATCTCTCGGATGAAAAAAACATGTTGCAGTGATTTTCTTTATCAAAAATTGTATGTATTCATTTTTTATCAAACAAATTTGCAGATGCAGATGCTTCTGGCCCAAAACGGGCCACGTTTGGGGTCATCATTTTTTATCGTATTGCTCTTGCGCAACCTCAGCTGATGCCTTCTCCTCCTCTGAACTCTCAGCATCCTCTACTGCAACCTGTCCATCCTCATCATGTGATACCACTGAAAGCCCAGGATGTCCTCTACACAGTACAACAGGTTTCAATTAAGACCAGAGACTCATGTCCCCTACAGAGGACAAAAATGAGGACAAAAACAACCACCAACAGAAACAAAAATCAACATAAATCAACAACAACAAAAAAAGTTTCATACATATAGAACACACAGTGGAAGAAAATATAGAAAATAGAACTACTGTCTACTGTAAATAAAAATAGGCTGCATCCTGTGTTGGGTTTCTGTCTGGCTACAAGATCTCATCCACATCGCTGGCATGTTCTCCCTGGCTGAGCAGCAGGGGAGGTTTAACCTGCCATGACGGATCCAGACCTGCATGGATCCCTGGATGCTCTTCCTCCTCCTCCTCCTCCTCCTCCTCCTCCTCCTTTGGCCCTCCGTTCTGATTTGTAATTGAACAATGCAGTAGCTAGTGTTTGTACCTGTAAGTAGTCAGTGTGGTTAATCAGTGAGCATTTTGAATGGAAGTGCTTTCCATAAAGTTTGTGCCAAATGTACAAAATTGTGTGTAGTATTTTTTTAAAAGTGTGATTTAGATTTCCAGTGTGAGAGAGCTTAAGGGTTTGGTACATGAGTGTCAGGTTTTGGTCACTGTGTCTCAAATTCCAGTGTGTAAACAACTGAGAAAAACTGCAAACGGCGTAGTGTGTCTCTGCATCAGTCCTGAAGTGCTCAATCTGCGTGGCTCTGGACAATATTCTGGTGTGGTGAAGTGCCTGTGGGAGAGGGCACAGTCGCCATAGTGACAGCGCGTCCGTCGCCTCAGAGACGAGAGCCTGTTTCTATGGGGAAGTCGCTGTGATAACCGCTCGTCCAGAAGTGAACCGTTTGATAGCAGTCCTCCACATCGCTCCACGCACTCTCTCTCTTTCTGATGGCGATATCGTCTACTGTGTTAAACTCACTATACAGCAATGTAAATTCTCAACATTAATGATGATCATCAGTGCAATACCATGAAATATCATCAGCCCTAACCAAATCTGTCACCTGACCCCTCTGAATAAACCAAGCAGATGAATGGAGGGGGGGAGCAGTCAGAGCTGATTACTACGCTCCTCTGCGCCGCTGTTTCTGTTGAGTAATGAACCTTACATAAGCTGCAGGGCTGTATCATTTGCCTGGTGTCTAAAGGTGATGCGACACTACTACGGCCCGGCTAATCATCATGAGAATACTCCCATTCATTCCCTTTCAGAATGAAGTGCCCCACCTGTGTTTTCACAGGGCTCTGGAGGCCCGCAGAAAGCTTTCTAAGTCAGGGGGAAACGGTAGTACTGTAGCCCAGCCATGCTGCTCCTCACTGGGGCTTTTATCGCAGAGTAATCCCCTACAACAAACAGAATGGCCGGCATGCGCATACGCAGCTGTCGCAGTCTTAGTGCAAGTGGTGTCATGTTAAATCACAGGAATCGACTGAGCCCCCTGGCCGTCCACTGCCCTTCCCTTCATAGGCATCCCACTCACTGGTAGGCGCTAGCACATAGACAAACACATTCACACCCACACACACACACACACACACACACACATACATACACATAACCCACTTCCTACTGACATACTTGACACCACATGGGAGAACCCTAAACTTATTCACTGTCACAAATAAACAATCTATACGTTGCTGCGAACAACCAGACAGATTATTTATAAAATTGCATTAATTCTCACTAATGTTATTTCTTCTTCTTACTGATCCCTTATCTTAAACTACACCCGTGTAACCAGTTTTTCCTCAGTGTCAATCAGAAAAGTTATCTGATCGGCTCTGTTATTTGTAGAGAAGGACGTGGTCCTCATAGAGGCTATCCAGTTTAATATGGAGGCAATTTGCACGTAGATATTACCCTAGTGTAAACCACCATCAGCATAGCTCCTCTGAGATGAGACACATTATTGAATCCTGCGTGAGCCCAGTGGTGTTTGGAGAGGCAGAATTCTTTGTCAGGGTGTTAAGCGGATGCCCCTGTGGAGTGATGTTGTGAGACTTGAGCGGATGGCTGTGTGGAAACTATGCATGAACTGATCCCAGTCAGTTTAGCTTTTCAATACCCTCTTCTCTATCTGGCCTCCTGCTGAGGTGGGAAGGAAAGACAAGCGTCCCTCCAGGACCTGGCTGGACTTTCTCTGGCCCAACCACCTTGGTGTGTTGCTGTGCTCCATCCAACATCACCTATTTTTTCCATTTTCTACACCATTTTTCTCTCGCTCTCTTTTTTTTTGTCTGTCCCTCGCCATTCCTATCTCTGTTTATCTCTGGCTCCGCTGACCTTCTCCCATGTCAGCGGCGGGACAAATTTAGCGTCCTGGTTTCTGGAGCGACCAAATAGCCGGACACAACAGAGGGAATGTGTGTGTCTGTGTACGTCGGTGCTTGTGTGTCTGTGTGGAGGTGAGAGGAGAGGTCCTGGCCACACAGATACAGTTACAGACATCCAGAGACACTACCAGAGGAGAGTAAAGGAGGGTAAACAGGCTGAGGCTCGCCATCCTGTAGCTATGCAGACGGAGAGACAGAGGAGTGACACAGATACCATACATGCTTTCCCCTTTCTCCCTGATCAAACGACTCAAAACTGTTTGAATGAGCTTGGAGTCGTTGTCTACACTAGAGACAACATGGAAAGCCATACTCTTTTGATATAAAGCAAAGGAAGACACATGCAGGCCAGTGAAAACTATGTAACGGCAGCCTTCCCATGTTTCCACTCATCGTAACGTGCCAGATCAGAGGCCCACCCAGGAATAGAAGAACCATATAAAGATGTTCATGGGAAAAATACTCTCCACATTGTTCAACAGAGAGCTCACATCCTAAGTATTTTTCCTCTAGGAAGTATTGCATACGCCATATGGGATAAAGGGAGAATGTGTTAAAAGTTATTCTGGGGTGTTGCGATAGAGGTACTGTAGTCATGGAAACATGCAGATCCCCTACCACTCCCTTGGCCATGCCATTCTAGAGCTGCCAAACTGTGGGTGCCATGTCGCCAGGGTTTTTCTGCTGTGTGCTCTACTGCCAACCCTGCGCCGATGTGCCAGATACCATGAACAAAGCAGTACTAGTTCTTGGATTAGATGCAGGGTCCGGGGCACCATTTTGGTATGGCTATTACACACGTTGAATTGTATAGTGCAAATTACAGGGAGCACGACAACCCCTAGATACCTCCTTCCTCTTCTCAAGAATATGTTTAGGTGTATTCAACAAACAGGTGACACCATACCAGACATTCCTATCACTTTGTTTCCTGTCATTTACTCTGCGCTCCTGTGGACACCTGTACGCACGTTGGGTCTTGATGTGATGTCTCACGTTTTGTTTTCTTTATCTTTATTAATGCTCTGTAAAGCACTTTGTGACAAACCTGCTTAAAATAACTTTGTAGATAAACTTTACTTAACATTGTGTGATGTTACTCATTATATGGGGATATGATTAGTTATACCATGTCTTTCTTATACTGGAAGTCGTGGGGGCTTCAGTGCGGACTGATGGATAAGAAGAGTTTCACAGGGGACTTTCCACAGGAAACATCCCCTAATGAGTAAGCAGTACTTAAATAACACCATAGGGCAGATTAATTATAGGATTCACACATAGATTGGATAGTACCACTGTTAGCGCAACATAGAAGACAGGGTGTCCGTCCCACTTCTAGACATGAGGGCAAAAATAAGGCCGACAGAAGTGAAAGAAGAGCGAGTAAGCAGGAGAGAGAGAGACACAGGTGCTGGAGGCAGTCCTGTCGTGAAGGAGAGGACACATGACAGCTGGCCTGTCATACAATGACTTATTCTTCAGCCAACACACACACACCTCTCTTCACCAGTGGTTACTGTACAACAACTGTCCCTTTGGTGTATGGGTGAACAAAATTACATAGTAAAGAACTGAAACAACTCTTTATTGCTTTACAAAAGTTACAGCGGCACATCAGAGCATTACAATATGACTTGCAATAGAAGACATCGTGAGGCAATGCTCCATAACAAGTAGAAATAAAACTAGGCGGTACCATATTTGAGCACATTGTAGTATTAATCTTTTCTAGACTTGTCTTTGTTGATCTGCACCCGTGACACAGGTATAGTCAGTACTAACCCATCGTATTGTGAATCTAAGAGCTCTGTTATCTAGTGGAAGAGGTTTATTCAGGGCACTGAATGATGGAGTTAATAGAACAGGCTACATTAAGCTTTTATAGGTTTTACATAGCTAATATAGCTCTCACACCAGCCCAGTGCTGGTTTTAGTCACGCTAGGAGGCATGCTCTATGTACATTACATGTATTACTGGCATTGTATAGCTTGAGTGGGCACCACATACAATACTTCTCACCACCTGCTGGAAGAGAGATTAAGCGCAAGTAAAGAGCTGACCACAGAACAACTACGCCATTCCCTCTATGCTAAGCGATGACAATTATTAAGAGCTTACTGTCACTGTACACCCTAGTAGACAGCTCACGTTCTCACTGAAAGGAAATAGTCACTAGGTTAGACAAGGGTCCAGGAAGAGAACATACCAGTGAATCCTCAATCAAATAATGCAGAACCACCAGAACAAAAACACATCCATAAAACACACAAATCAAAATTCAAAATCATTACATGGCAGTGTAACGCTTCAATCAAACCCTCAACTCCTAATAAGTACTAAGTGGTCTCGCATGTCCACATCATTGAGGACACATTTGGTAACTCTCATTACTCTCACACTTTCATTAGAAGAATTTCCTGACACCTTTCAGAATACAATTTTGTTCTAAATTACACATTAGGTCTCTGTTCAATGTAACTAGTGCAGTCATATCACCTTTGGCTCGACCTTTTTCTGGTTCATTGAAAGGTGAACAGCTGAACAATTAAAACAATCATAAATAAATTAAATACAAAATATATAGGAATTGTTAATTTCTCCTGATTTCAGGAAAGGAGGTCAAAAATACCATTTCTTGCAGAGAAACCTAAAACATTAACAATTAAATGGGATAACTTACTGCAGGCAAAACTATCAGCAGCTTGGCAATTGTAAATATTTAATATACATCAACATCAAAATACTCCCCAGAAGAGATAATTACAGTAAATATTTCTTCAGCTGTACTTTATCAAGCAGGTTAATGTTAATCCTAAATCTTTTAACACTATGTTGAGAGAAACAGGACTTGAGTCACCGCACTTGTATTGTACAGTACATTCACTGATGATGAGAAGATACATTAAAACAGGAAAGGTATGGAGGATTCTTTTGGGGTGTTGTAGCTGTTGAAAACAAAAAATATGGCTTTGAGAGGAGAATTGATACTCTTCCTTCAATATTGTCTTCACAACTCAAAGCACAGGGCAACAAAACTAGACAAAGGATAGACAAAAGGAAAATATACATTTTTCTCAGCTTCTGAACAAAGTTGGACTAACAAGATGAAACATCACGCAACAGTAATAGAACTAATGTTTCTTGTATGGCACCATTAAACTGGAAACAAGGTAACTTTACAAATTAGCACCACAGTGACAAATGAGGAAACAAGCCTTCATGAAATAAACAAAACAAAAAAACACAATAGCTCCCACAAAGTGTCCCTCTGATAAATAAATAAATACGTCAGCCCTTGTACCTCTTATGAAATGCGGCACTAAAAACAAACATTTGGTTATGTCAAACACTATATCTGAGGTTACACCTAATGATACTTCAAAGGCAGTATGATGCAAAATACAACATGCAACCAAGAGCAAACTCAACCAAGTGCTACAGCGTATGGGTTTGTGTTACGGGTGGGTAAGGTGCAAGTTGTGTGTGCCTACCAGGAAAGGCTGTATACCAGAGTCCATGCAGCTATTGAAATATATGGTTCAACGTGTCTGAAAATGTTTGTTTGCTTTAACCATTGATCAGGGCCCCAGCACCACAGCCCAACAGGTGACTGTTTTTTAGAGGATGAATATCTTAATAACTCTTTGAATGATCTTTCCACATCCAGGACAAGGAGCCTGGAATTTGTGCAGCCTCTTGGCACAAGGGAAGCATGTTAGCAGGTGAGCTGTACGTCCATGTATTATATTTCCATTACGTGGCCGGACTCGACAAAGCTTGCAGGGCTCCATCAAGGCCTCAGGCCTAACCTCAACCTCCATACCCAGACTTTCCTGACTCTCCCCTCCTGAGAGCTGCTCCTCCTTGTGAAAGCCAGAAAGCTGGGGCCCCTTGCCCTTTCCTATGACCATAGTGGGTAACGGTCGGTCAGGTGTAGAGTGGGAGGGCAGGATGACCGGGTCAGACACCGTCCTGCTGCAGTCTGGGACATCAATGCCTGTGTCACTGTCATCTTCCTCGTCGTGGGTGGTGAGAGAGCTGCATGCTGGGATGTCAGGGACAGACAGGGAATGGGCAAGTCGAGGGACATCTTTGTACCAGTTCTTACGTAGGGCCCAGCAGCGAACACAGTATCTCTGTAGAGGAATGTTAAACTTCCTGCACTCTGTGCACTGCCATGCATCCTGAGGGATAAGACAAATACAAAGTCACAAGTCTACATTTCATAGGACACATTCACACAAAGTTTGGAGTGGTCTAATCAAATCCTGAAAATGCAGGTCCCATCAGTTGGTTACTCTTGTTTGTTAAGTCAAGCATAACAAAATAAACCAAGGGCAAACCGCAGTCTGGGCTGATGCTCATATTCAGCTATTCATTCATGTGTTCTTACCTGGTATGTTACGTGGTAAATTACAGGAGGGGAAAAAAAAAACACAGAAAAGTCCATTATGTTTAGCTAATGTTAAATGAACTGGATTTGTTTTGATGCCTCCTGCTCCCTGACTGCCACATTTTCACTGGATGACATGTTACCAAAACTGTCTAGTCACTAGTTGTGACTTTTCTTTACAAGCCCGGGTCACTTGTAACTGGGCCGGGTCACTTTAAACTATGGTACACATGTGATCGCACCCATACGCAGAAACAATCTGAGACTGATTGACAACCGGAGGTAAAGGAAAGTCAGAAGGAGAAATGTATGATGATACGGACCTGTGTCGAGATCTCCGTATCAGTGTCATCACTCAGACACTGGGAGTCTTCATCTGGCTCCTCCTGCATCTGAATAAATATACAAGACATTTAATCAGATCAATTTATCCTCACTCTCCCTGGCATGAGACATTAAATTCCCTTAGAGCAAATCATTCATTTGGCAGACAGAAAGTGAAAAAGATTGATGAAATGAAAATGGTGGAAGAGTAAACAACTACAAATCAATGTACCCTTACTGGCTGGCATGAACCTGACTGGAACTAATGTCTGGCACCAAGTCCTACCTCGTTGTCTGCCTTCTCCTCTTTCCCTCCTCCCTCATCCTCCTCAGGTGGAGCCTCTCCTTCTCCTCCACTCCCTTCCTCCAGTGCAGCCTCCTTCATCTCCACGCTGACCTGTTCACTCTCCCCCTCTGTCAGGAACCACAGGTCGTCGGTCGTGTCCGACACGATGGCCGTGTCTTCCTCCTGTGCAGGAGACAGCTGACTCCTCAGTCAGATAATCACTGTATTACAGTTATTCCTAATTATTATTATTTCTCTAGCTTCCCATTAATGCAATTAGCGAGGTTCCAACAGAAAACCATGTGCATACTATATAGATAAGTGTCCTGTTTATAAAAAAACAAAGTATTGTTTTATTATGGTCATCGCGATATGAACTTACACGATATACACAGCGCGAAAGACTGCAATATCTACTTTGAAACAGGCCAGTAGAGACAGCTTCCTGTTGTGAAAACGAAACTTAAAATTCTACAATTTGCTCCAGAGGCAAATTGAGGCAAACCACCAAGAAACAAACCACCAAGAATTCCTTGCATCTACAAACCTACTTGGACAATAAAAAACTATTCTGATAAATCCCATTTTATACATGCAATCAGGCCTGCTAGATTTTTCTAGTCTAGGCATCCAAACCCCCAAATAAACCCTGTTATTTAAAACGTTGTTGTGAATTTCTAACAAGACAAAATATATGGCTTCTTACTTGGTTTGTGTGGATGTCAGTGGAGCCATTGCTCCTGCGGCTGTAGTTACTACGGAGATTGCCCAGAAACCACCAGGGTAGGCCTGAGAGGTCCCACTCATCTAGAGTAACATCCAACTTAGGTCGTTTGCAGGCTGACCGCGGCAGGCCATCAAGGGAGTCTGGGAAGGAAATTCAACGTCATAAAATGGCAAGTATCGGTACCCAGTTCTGTTTAGCTGAGTCGCATTTAAAGATAAACACATACCTGTGACAAGATGACAGTTCATTTAAATATTAACTGAAAAATCACCCCTCATATGACACCTTGAACCTTGACATTAAGAAAGTCATGGAACACTTTCACTTCTTGGTCACTTTCACTTTCACTTCAATGTCATCAACATAGAGTCAATTTGCCACACCCTGATGAAGTCTTCGGGCTGAAAGGTTGGCGGTATGTCAATTTATTAAATCACTGCAAAGAGAGAATAGTGTGTGACTTTAATTTACTTTTTCATACAATGGTGTCACCACCATTTTAGACAAGCACTAAGCCAGGAGAGGTTGCGATTTGAGCCGTTCCTAATAACATCTCTTACCTGCTCCAAAAAAGAAAAGAAAAATACTGCAAAGCATGGCGAAAATAAGAAAGGGTTATGGGAGTTAAGAGCACTAAGGGTAGAACAGGCTGTTTGTTTACCTTCATCTGGCTCCCGAGGTCGTCTCTGAGAGGGGGTCTGCAGGAGGAGGGGCCCATCACTGCCAGCCTCCAGCCCTGTTTTGGCCACACCTCCACACACCTACATAGGGAGGAAGCAGAGAAGAGAAAATCAAAACACAGAGCGATGACTGGGCACTCGGAGGACTCGCAGCTCCTTCTCAAGATGGCCTCTGGGTAGGGGCAGTGGTAAAGGATCAAGGGGTTGGGCAATAGGGGTACGGGCCAGTGGGGAGGGAAAGTGGGGTAAGGGGGGGGGGGGGGGGGATCTAGGAGATGGACAACTGGGTAGGGGTGGGCGATTATCGTGTTTATAATCGTAATCGCGGCAAATTTTCTAAATCGTTCATTTCGATTGTTATTTAGGCTACAAGAACGAGGAACGTCTAGAAGCGCCAGTTAGCAAAGCAACCAGTGTGAGTGCGCATCAAACGTAACATCACTTTCCCGCGAATGAATGGGACAAATACTTTCCCCAACGCTGCGTTCATGAACTGTCCCCTTAAAAAATACTACGTGGTATTCAGTCATGTCCCTCCGCCCCGTCCAGTAACGCCGTGTTCAGACAGGTTTTGACCGTTGTTTTTTTTGGAGCCGTGAGCGAATGTGTCAAGCCGGGCAGGAAGTCAGACACAGGAACGGCATAGAGCATCCGGTCAATTTCAAAATAAAACAAAACAAATAAAAGAATCTTCCATTAATCGTAATCAAGGTAAAAATTTGAAATAATCACAATATTGATTTTTAGTCATATCGCCCACCCCTACAACTGGGGCATTTATGAGTTGAGTATAGGTAAGGAAAGAGACAGATACAAAGAGGACAGGTGAGCGAGCCAGAGCACTAATTAATAGAGGTTAAACCCATGTGGAAAGGTTTGAAGAATCCAATCTAGTTCTAATATGTATTATATGGAAACTAGGTCATGCATCATAAATTTGGATTTAAATTGTGAATTCCGGTAATATATGTTCTATGTGAGGAATAAATAAATAAATAAATAATAAAACATATACAGGTTATATGGCATACAAAACAAAACGTATTGTGTATATCATCTATGGAAAAGTGGCCGCATTCATATAAGAACTTTTGAAAACCTTTTTACATGGGAAGACAGACAGACAAATTCTAAGAGGAAATTGGACAGCTACCATTGAGAATGAAGTCATCACTGCTGATAGATTGACATCAGTATGTTTGAAAAAACATTCCAGTTCTGATCACACCCTGTATAGCTATGCAATAAAAGCACTGCTGCAATGTGACAGTACCAAACTGTGGCTTCAGGAACATACAATTGGTTTTAACCCTTTGGAAGTGAAGATAGATGAAAATCTGACTGTAGCTCAGTCAAGACTTGGGGCATAGGTACTTTGGGATGGGAGTTGGAGGGGAATGGGCAGGAGGATGTAGGAGTGTTGGGGTGGGTGAAAAGGGGAAAGGATATTTAAGGTTGAGGGTAGTCATTGGCCCCGTGATTGAATTAGGAGCTGTGATCCCCCGGTTCGGAGCAGAGAAGAGAACTCTGAAACAGACAGAGACAGTGACTCTGCCCCCCATCCACTGGCCAGAGCTGGTGGGTCACATTAGCTTCAAGAATACCACCAGACCAGACCAAGGATGGGGTTGTACAGAGACGGTGCCACTCTGTACAAATACACACCAACGGAGACAGCGAACCAGACCTCCACCTCATTACACACAAGCCGACAGGAGCTCAGTATATACTCAACTTCTGATAAAAAATATTTATTATTCAAGCAGCTTCACAATGAACATGCTGGTTTGGCCCTGTGTATTCAAAGGGGTTGTGTGTGGTGAGGTGACAAAGGCTGTGGTTCTCTGTTTCTCCTCAGCACCATGCTTCGGGTTTACCTGACCGCGATCCTCCACTCCGCCCTCTACACACTCACGGCCCACAGAAAGATTCTCTGCAGCGTCTGCATTTCAAATGAGACACAGTAACAGAAAAAGCACACCCCCACCCTTTAATTATAACACACTCCTTTTTTAACACACTCTCACTAAGGCCTTCTCCTCTGGGGCTTTGTAGGCTGTCAAGGGAAATTCTTGTCCTATCCAGAATCCCCTCTCTTGCATGCACTCACACACTCACACGAACTTAGGAAATACAGAAGGGGCATGGCAGTAAAATAAAGAAACGTGGCCTTTTCCATGTTGTTAAATAAAGATATTCATCGTTTTACCAGAGCTCTTCAATTCAAAACATATCATGATAAGGATACAACCGAATGAAACATCATTCAATTCAAGGGGAGAAAAAAAACAAGAATGAATATCAAATGTACAAACTAGACAGAGTCTAGACATATTCACATACTATCAATCTTTGGCCCCCAGGACAAATGAAGTGAAAAACCACCAAAATAATGTATAATACATTTCAAGCATTATATTAAGGCACCACTTACCAGCACAACCAAGCACCACCAAGTACTTCTTCAGCATTTCGTACACTGGGCTGGAAGATAAGAAAATCTGAATTCAGAATCTGATTGCTTATTTTAGAAATATACTCAAGCATTAGGATGAGAGTGATGAACAAAAAGGTGTGTGTGTGTGTGTGTACCTGGGGTTTTTGACAGAGAAGCTCTCCACTTCCAGCAATTCTCCCAGCGGGTCATCCTGACAGTGGACGATGTGCTGCCTCTGTTTGTCATATAGCTGCTTCCCCATGATGTACTGTCCCAAGTAATGCATCACCTACACAAAACAGTGGACATAAGGTGAATGGCCGGCAGCCACGGGGTACATTTTACCCATAGAAACCCCATTTAGAAGAGTCCATTACACTCCGGGATGGGTTACACTAGCTAAACTGGTTTTGCTGCCCACCTCCAGAGAACATCATGCTACAAGCCCGAGCGTCTCACCTTTACAAACAGCAAATCATGCTGTACATTGACAGGCACAGGCAATTCTGACAACTCACCTCTTTGAGTGTGAAGACATCTTCCTGGGCTCCGGCAACACGCAAAATCTGCAGGAGAGGTGCTCTGGGTTGCACCTGAAAAAATATGCACGAACAACGCCACTGCTCAGCATCGTTGTGAATTATGTACATATTAATACAGTTAGCAACAGCCGTCATTGTTTTTATCGTTCTTACCTGATTTCCCTCTCCAGGTAGTGTCTTGCATGATGAGCTTGATGCAAGTGGCTGGGCTGATAGGGAGCTCATAGTAAACGAGCAAAATCTGAAATAGACACGTACAACAGGCCAACCTTTAACTTTGCGGTCAATATCATCAAACAATATCTGACCAAGTACGCAATCGCGTGTTAAATTGTTGCTGGCCAAATTTCTTTGCAGCTAAGCACATAACGCATTTCTAATAAGCTAACAGCTACCATACTGCAGGAAGACTGGTTCTAGGCCACTCCACCATTATTGTTTCTGACAGCTACTGTTCTTCAACTAGCGAGGTCAGTGCTTTTGACAAGCTGAGCTAACGTTATGTTAATGAATGCAATGCAGACTAAAAGTCATTGGACAACTGCAACCGTTACTACTGTTGTCTAGTCTGCAACGCCCGGGTAATTATGGCAGGTGGCAAACCTGGCTCACGTTTCTCCAAACGCGTTAGCTAACGTAACGAAATAAGCTAACGTTAGCTAACTCGGCTAGCTAAAACCCGAACGATACTTGTGTTGCAAATGAACTCACCGTCGTGAATTAGCATCACTTCAGAACTGCTACATTGTTCCACGCGTGTGGTAGCCCTAACAGCTAGTTGACAACTTATTAACACACAAACAACTAACACGGCCTTTCAAAACTAACACTAGCTCACAGTTGGGTAGTTAGCTGGCCTAGACGATTCAAAATGATGATGACGGTTATAGAACTTCCGGATATTCAGTTACATCAGTAGACGTTAGCGCCCCCTACTGTTATATAGACGAAATACATTGGGCCGCCTACCGGACTGACTGCGGCATGAGTGTCTTAGTTATCAAACTATTTCATAGAGCATTAATAATTAAATACATAGCCATATAAATGTATTTTAAATACAGTGTTATTGCTTAATTATGATTCATTAAATTCATTCAATACAAGCAAAAATTGCGTTATAAAATGTCTGTGCTATAGAATAGTTATACATTCAGAGAAATGTATCTCCAATACCTTAGCCAGTAATCAAGACAAACAAGACGGGATGGAGATCACATGTAATGTCCCAAATAGTTTACAACAATTACATGTATGAGGAAGCAAAAATGCAACTTTTTCACAGATCTGTAGATACAGTGCAAAAATAAATCATTGAATCCTGTAAAAAGCTGGGCTCGTTCTTAGTAAAACTTATCTCAATAAAGAAGCATCAAGCATAGCCCTGACAAACATTACTCTGCTTTTCCACCTAACAAAATCCATCAGACAGTCCTTGAGAATATGCCTCTACATTAGGCCAGCTTATTTCAATAGCTTATTCACTGGGGTAATATTGCCTCTGCTGGAGAAAACAGGCATTGGCCATAAGCCCTGCACGTGTGTCAAAGTTACACTTATTACATTGCAGATAATATAGAAATGGTAGCGAGCCAACATCTCATATAAACAACTCATATAACACAGATAAGTGTCTGCTGGGAAAAAGTTGTGACTCAATGAATATAATCAAGTTTCTGTTCTTTATGGCCATCACATATGTTAAACTGACAATCAGGTGTGTTATTCTGGATATTTAAAGACATTTGTGATATTATTTAGTACAAAACATCAGACAGTTCAAGTAAAAAATTGGGTTTTTCATCATTTTCATACTCATATTTTTTTTTTAGTTTGCTTGTTAAAGTTTCCACTCTACTTAATAAAACTAAACAATGAAAGTGCTTTGGCAATAATTCAAGTCTCTCATTTCCACCACACATACAGGGGAGTAGAAGCTGGTAATCATGTGAAGCTGCACTGCTTAAAAATTAATTTTCATTTTATACATCTTCAAAATAGGATTGTATCTTGCAATCTTTAACTTGACAGGTTACATAAACTATTTCATTGAAGGCAGACCTAAACACTGAGCTAAAATTTTATTGAATATTTACTGCTTTCTATGGCTTTCATGTTCCCTAGTTGGTTCCTCTCAACCTCTATAGTGAAGCACTGAATTAAATTTGATATGTCCAAAGTCCAGGGTCACAGACTCTGTATCATGTTTTTGCAGTGGATCACAATACAGATATGAAAGGCCATCTCTTCTCAGCATGAAAGGAAATGTGCGGAGGACGACAGAGCACGTATGCAGACTCAGTGGTCTTTGTAGAATTCTTTGTGGCAGAAACAACAAAAGCTCTCCAGGGTGACCAGAGGCTTTCTTCTGTTCTTCACGAGGACACCCCTCCCCCAACCACCAGTTCTCCTTGTGTGGGAGCCTCAACTGGAACAAGGAAGGAATCATCCGCTGCGGTTGAGTCCTCCGGCCACCAGGGCACCACGAGATGTGAACACATTGAGAAGCAGATTTAACTGGCACGTGGAAAGAGTAGGAGTGCCCAGGCATCATGGAAGACTGCGTCTTGGATAGGCTGTTTAAATTTAGTCTTGAAGAGCCTCGGGGGGAAGTCTCGAGTCCCCACCTTACTCTAAGAGGTCCTACAAAAGCACACAAATGATGCCAAATAGTTAAAAGATATTCACACAGTTCTAAAAATATGACTTTTCACACACTTTTTACCTGATCTGAATCATCGTGGTACTGTGCTTTTCCTGTCTCCATGGAGTGTGTGTCAAGATCATCCACTCCCTCTATCCCATTAGCCTCAACGTGCTCCCTCATAACAGAGTACCGGTGCACAAGGAACCTAAGGAAGAAATCATTGAATATAGAAAGAAATCCAGGAGCAGTATCTGTAGTTTATGTTTGTGTGTGTGTGTGTGTGTGTGTGTGTGTGTGTGTGTGTGTGCATGCTTAACTGACCTTCCTCCACAGACATATTTCTTAACCAGCCAAACGCCTGCAACAGCACTCATCAGTAGGATCGCTATGACAACCATCACTATGAC
Organism: Hoplostethus mediterraneus; assembly: GCA_034670385.1. NCBI lineage: Eukaryota > Metazoa > Chordata > Actinopteri > Trachichthyiformes > Trachichthyidae > Hoplostethus > Hoplostethus mediterraneus. Next base: position 7,343,693 of record JAXDDW010000013.1, read on the forward strand.
AGCAGTGTGTGGCGAGTTTTCTTCAGTCTATTAGAGTGGCGCAAAGAAAAAGAGAGGGATGAGAAATGTGATAAAAGAGAAAATATCCAGTGAGTGATCTTTTCAACGAGTTTGAGACAGGGAAAACGGTGGTTGCATCTGATGAGGATGATGCCGGGGACACACTAGACTTTTAAAATCCTAACCGAGTTTGAAAATGTATTGCATCACACACATAACAACAGATTTCGCAAATGTGTTCATGCTCACGCTAGATCATTCGTCACACTCTTAATGATATAACTGAGATTGTCCTTCTGACTCCTGAAACATCACTGACATCAGGGCCTCTAATCTTGCAAACCAACGTGAATCAAATTTACTAATGTGCACATTAATGCAACATGCATTCGTGTGCACCGAGGACACTTCAGGACCCTGCAAATGTCGAGTTGCAAATATCAAATACATTTGGCTCTGTAAACTCTTCACACTACCAGATAATGTTTTTATACCATCATTCTTGACCAAGCCTCAGATCAGGGATTCCCCTCCCTCCCTGTCAGGGATGTTAGTCGGCCCGATAAGCCTCTAGTGTGCCCCGGGGCCTAACCAGATTCACAGTGAGAGCAGAACTGACCAGAGAATTTGGATGGAGGGCGCTGCTGGTGCACATCTTCCTCAGGTTAATCTCCTTCCTGTCTGGCTGGAAGCCACCCTCACACTGGTCTCCTGGAATCTTCCGGTAGCTTAACAGTGGAGGGAAAGACAGAGAGTAATGAAAGGCAACACATGTGATTGAGGTCAGGACAAAAGTAGATGAAAATGGCAGCCAACCCAACAAAGGCATGCCAAGATGGAGGGAAGACAGAGTGAGTGAGAGTTGGAAAGATAGAAGATGCTCACCCGTTGGTCTGTAGTTGTTCTGTGGTCCCGTTTAAACAGAACTCCAGAGGACGGCCCTTCATCTCCTCCTGCTCCACACACTCTGAACTGTTCTCTGACCGGTAGTACCCAAAGTCACTGTAGGACAAAGCTAGATCAACTGTATGCAACTGTATGTCAGCTGACTGTATGCCATTAGGTTTATTGAACCTTGAACTTCACAGTGGGAGAGAGGGATGAAAGAGATTTGTTGACATGCAGGTGCACATCTGCAAATGCGGCGACACGAAATATTATATGATATTCGTTATCCCTTCCTTCGTATCCCTCATGGCACACCAGGTACAGGATGAAGAAATTACTTTATATACTATTGAGATATTTCAGAGTCCAAGGAGGAGATAAAACTCTCCCAAACAGGCCCGGAGTGAAACTATTGATTGACAATTTTCACTTTGCCTCTCATCACCCTTCTGCCCAGTGCACTGCATCCCCTCCTGGAATGGAAGACCTTGAAGACCTGGAGCGGTACATTGACAGCTGCTTCATGGACATGCAAAGTTAGTATCACAGAGTGTTCAAGCCAAAAATGTCATCAAGCCCAGCATAGATTACTGAGATCCCCATGACCCCAGCTGTAATCTTAGTACTCACAACAGCTCACTCAATCAGCTGGAGTCAAGGGATGCTGGCCTGCTATCTCAACTAAGAATGACTACGTCAGCGCCTGGCGCTTTCTCCATTATTGTTTTGACGAGTTATAGAGGGGATAAGGTACATTCCACCCACACTGCAAACTTATCCAATTTGATAACAAGTCCCTGTCAACAAAAAACGCTTTTGGCTTTTATTGTTACTCATACACTTGATTTTATGTTTTTGACTGGAACATGGCTAAACAGTAGCAACATTCTAATTGAGTCAGCTCCTCCAGACTTTAATTTCATGGATGTTTGTAGAACTGAGAAGAGAGGTGGAGGGGTCGCTGTTAGAAATGCATTCCAGTGCAAGGAGACATCATTTGGAGGTTTTCTGTCTTTTGAATACCTTTCTGCTGTATTGAGAGTTTCTCCCCAGGTTCTATTATTAACTATTTACAGGCCACCAAAATATTGTCCCGCTTTCTTTGACGACTTCAGTGAACTTACATTTCCACTGACTTTGACTATCTAGTTCTAACTGGTGACTTTAACATTCATATTGATAACTCCATCGACACTGATACTAGAGATACTTTTTAACTGTCTCAACACGTGAAAGGACCCACCCATAGTCAGGGATGGGTCTAAATAAGGGTCTAAATATTTCAAATGTTGATGTGATTGATCCTGCCTTATCTGACCATTTTTGTATTTTCTTTGATATGACTGTTATTCCTGACATCCATATAACAACAAACACTGTTAAGAAGCGGCGTATAAATAACAACACAAAGGTACTGTTTACAGAGGTCATCCCTACGTTACCAATCTGTACTTCAAGTTCTGTTAGTGAAATTGTAGATAACTTTAACGCTAAACTTTTTGAATGTTATCGATGCCATTGCACCTGCTAAGGTCAAAACATTTTCCGGTAAACAAAGTGCGCCATGGAGAAATGTTCCCTCTGTGAGAGCCCTTAAAAGAGAGTGCAGAAAGCCTGAGCGTAAGTGGCGAAAAACAGAACTTCATGTTCATCATGACGTCTATAAAGAGAAACTTCAGGCGTACAACACAGAACTGAGAAATGCTACACAATCCTTTTTCTCCTATATAATTAATAACAACATCAATAATGCAAAATGCTTATTTGCAACCGTTAACAGGCTGACAAACCTACCGACACAATTTCCCTCTGAACTCCTCTCCACCCAGAAATGCAATGAATTTGCATTCTTCTTTACTGACAAAAATTAATAACCATCAGAAAAGCCTTCAATACTTCAATACCATCACCCATGAATATGCTAAGAATGACAGTTTAATGGTATTAACCTCAAATCTCTTAAGGAAACTGTGAGTCAACTCAGGCCATCCACCTGCTGCCTTGATGTTCTGGTTCTGGTCCTATCCAGAGGCCTTAAAAACTGCAGTCACTAAACCTACAGGCCAATATCAAATCTACCTTTTATAGGTAACATTATTGACAACAACTTAATAGTTTTTAAGTCTAATCTGGTTGCTATAATAACTTCCAATCAGGATTTCGGCCCCTTCACAGTACTGAAACAGCTCTTAAAGTTCTTCATGGACTTAATGACATTCACCTTAACACTGACTCTGGGAATGTGATTTTACTGTGACTGTGATTTTATTTTATCTTATATTATTATGTTTTTCCTGCACTTCAAATGCCCTATCTGCACTATGATGTTATTGTGTTTTTATTGTATTTTATTGTATTTTATATGTTCTTCTTTTTAAATCTCATGTAAAGCACTTCGAATTGCCTCCGTGTATGAAATGTACTATACAAATAAACTTGATTGATTGATTGCTAAAAGGAACAAGGACACACCAGTGATAGTCATCCAGTGTACAGGGACAGGGAGACGGCTGCTTGGTGACGGTATAGTCCCTCCCATTCCAGCACACAGAGTCTTTCCTCAGGCGTATGAAGCGCTCCTTAAAGCCCAGCACACAGCCATCATTAGGATCACTGGGGTCTGTGGAGTGGGCCAGCCACTGTACATAGTCCCCATCACCACCTGCACACACACATACATGCACACACACACACACACACACACACAGTCAAACATACAAACACCGTACCCGCTTGACATTACGCAAACCACACACACACACATCCTCTCCCACATACTCACAGTCTCTGTTGAGGAGCTTTCTGAAGTCTATGGTGATCACCACCCATTTACTGAAGTCATTCCTGTAGCCCCAGAGGCTGACGTTCATGGAGAGAGAGCCGGGCTCGCTGTCCATACCGCTGAAGTGAAGGGCATCGTTGGTAAAGTTGTACACATGCCAACACTGACCCTCATCTGTTGAAAACCTGTGGGGTGTGGGGATGGGGAAGGAAAAACAGACTGTAAGCATCAAAAGTATGTTAAATCGTGGTTAATGAGTGCACAGTCAATGATATTTGAGTACAATTTCCATGTAGTTATTACACGGCTCTCAAAGGGGGATAAACGTCACGTCTCCTCCTTTCAGTTTACACTTGTTGAGAAAATAAGAAAGCTCCGGCCACAGGAAACTGGAAAGAGTCGAGAGACAGAGTGGCTCTGTCTCAAAGAGCTGCTCTCAACTCACTGGCAAACAGACTTGCCTTACAATTGCAAAGCAGACATGGAACAACATCACAATCACAACAATAAAACAAATAGTAGAAGTACATTGAAATTCAGCAACTATAAATTATGAATGTTTTTAAATCTGAAATTGTAAAAATAACATAATTAAATAATTATTTGATTATGTTATATTAAATTATTTGAAAATTATTGAATTCAGAGAAAACAATATTTGTAAGATTGCGGAAGAGCTATTCCCCTGGCAGTCTACTGGCTGTCCCTCAGGTTATGGCTATGATTTATCAGTGAGGGTTCAAGGAAGAATGATGCTCTAATCTCATTGTATTTCAGTCTATAGTAGGAAGCACAGCTTTGTCCTCTCCTCGCCTTGAGAGCAGAGTGAGCACATCCTGTTCTCCCTGAGCAGCCAGAACCACTTGTGATGGCCTGCCAGACTGTGCTTACTGACTCTGTACACACTCACTGATTTCCTCAGTTTTGGCTCAGTAATAGTAATTAAATAGTCTGCCACTGTGTACTTTTGATTTAAGAACAAATAGGATTTTAGTTCTAGATTCTGCTGCGTCTTTCCAAAAGGTGATCTCATTTACTTTTTGGTTTGCGATAATGTGGTTTGTTTTTGAATTGAACTTTTGAATGTTAATTTCGATTAATTATTTAGGCAAATAGCCACGCTGGATCTGCATCCATTGTTCGGAGTTTCCTTTTTCCATTTTTAAAAATGCTTAAGATTCAATGTGTACGGATTCGGTGTGGTGTTTGTCCCAACTACAGACATTGTGGTTGGTCAGAGGGCCCCCTCCTCACTTGATCTGGTTGACAGGTGAGTTAGTATTTTCTACAGCCACCAGCAGACCTCCAGAGTCCAGGATGGCATAGTGATGAGGGCCCCTGAGGGCCAACAGCCACGAGTAGCCCCCGTCATCAGATACATAGACATTAGGGGAGAGCACTGACTCGGGGTCTCCAACACTGCCTGGAGCAGGGGAAGGAGACGGATTCATGTTAAAACAAAATCAAACTGGGTATGTGTACGTTTGTAAAGAGATCTTTGTGTGTGTGTGTGTGTGTGTGTGTGTGTGTGTGTGTGTGTGTGTGTGTGTGTGTGTGTGTGCTTTACCATGGGCCAGGATGAGGCCCACAGCTTTGGGCTGAGAGAGCGGCAGCATGGGCACATTCATCTTCATGGTGGTGCTGTAGGAGGCATGGATGTGAAGTCTGCACTGTAAAGACAGCACACACTGACACTGTCACCCATTACAGAGACACATGCTGTCCAATGATAAGCGATATTGCCTTTGTGTGTGATTGTTACATTGGATCTGATGCATTAGTGTGTATGTGTGTGTGTGTGTGTGTGTGTGTGTGTGTGTGTGTGTGTGTGTGTGTGTGTGTGTCTCACTCTGTCAGGCCTGTTTGTAGTGGTCTCAGTGTCACAACGGCTGTTTTGTGGTCTGTGTAGAGTCTGCCACTTTGCTCCTTGGTCAAAGGTGATCACTGTCTCCACTATGCCTTCTACAACAGGACAAGATGAGTCAGTAACATTCACTCGATACTAGAAAAGCAGTAAACGCTCGCTGTTATACGCAAGATGTAATGGCATGTAAAAATGGCCGTGCTTAGGTGTGAGTTTAGAGTCAAATGGCATTTATGGATTTCTGTGATTATATGGATAGATGAGAAAATCATTTTATTTTAAGTATAAGGATTTAAGTATAGATTATATGGTGTGTTGACCCACCTGCTGTGAGTATGCTGCTCATGTAGACCCCTCTGAGTGAATTGATGGTAGTGAAGTCAGTGTCACTTCCTGTGGTAGTGTAGAGATGGCGCTCCAGAGACTTGGAGAACACGGTTCCTCTGTCGTCCGACACATAGATGGTTCCCACCCCAGAGTCTGCTCCACACAGTACAGAACACACAGCACATCGGTTGGGGGACAATACCTACTCAGGTTTATGACAATATTGATCTTCATGCAAGATTACCACACTCACTTGGACATCACATTCATGAATTTTCAAGGACTGTGAATGTCTTGTTTGTGACTCAAAATGTTCATGTTTTAGGGTAAGACATGATATTTGGCAAAATAAGACATCATAGAGGCCCGCGTTTTTTTTACTCATGATCATGAGAAATCATGGTTCATTTTAAAACTGATGTTACAGGGTTTTCCTCAGGATGGGTTGTTATGTTGATGGAGAACGGTCCACTAAGCTGAGGCATATTAATAAATCTGGGTGCTATACTTTAAAAAATAATCAATTACTTTCAAGGCTATCCATTCATTTAAGAAAACGTTTAAGGCCTTATTTTGTTTTTCTTACATCCACAGACTTTCAAGGGTTTTCAAGGCCCATGGGAACTATGTTCATACCGCAATTATGTAAAACTACAGTGTGCTCTGCCACAGCAAAGATTGTCTACTGTTACAGTTTTACTGATCCCCGTAGGGAAATTCTCTTTTGGCTTGACAGCCTGCACAGGGAGGTCAGAGGTCAGGGTCAGTTAAAGAACAGCCCTCCGGGATCTGGTAGGGATTCAGTGTCTTGATCAAGGACGCTTGAACAGAATGGATGCTTACTGACTTGGGGGCTTGACCTTGGGGTGTCCAGTTGAATGACAGTCTCTCTACACAATACGTCACCCCGCTGCCCATAACAGCACTTTTGCAACATGAATTAATACGTTGCTTCAGAGCTTCTGGGAACTCACTGTCAGGTCATCATCATCAATAAATCATCAACATTATCATCATCATCATCATCATGAATTGGCATCACTATCACCGTCATCATTGGCTCTGACCTCCAGGGTCGTCGACGTGCATGAATATCATGTCCTGATTGGCTGACAGGATGGAGTAAAACTGCTCATGGTTGACTGTAGGAAGCTGAGCCATGTTCCATGTATCACCACCATCCACTGAGACATGGATCATACGTGCTGTACCCTAACACACACACACACACACACACACACACACACACACACACACACACATAATTTACAGGATGATACAACAAATAGAAGAATGGGACGTGCAAGTGTGCATCGCTATCTATTCACATAATTAGGTGTACAGATGGAAGAACATATAGACAAAAAAAGGTCCAGAACGTACACATGGGCAATGTCAGTCAGCATTTACAGAAAGTGGCATACATGCAGAACAGTGTCCAGAAATAAGTACCGGCTCATACACAAAGACATGTACAGGTCATGTGCATGGACACAGATCAGAAATGTGCAAGCAATGCAGACACATAGAGTAACCCAGGGCATAGGAACAGAGCCACACACCACAGACAGATCTTATACACACACATACAGACTCTTACAGAGGAAAACACCCCCTCAGACTTTCAGACACAAACACAAATACACACATACACATACCGAGCCAGTCATGATGGACGCAAAGACGAAGCGTCCTCCCAGCACAAAGCTGTAGACCCTTGTTGCGATGGTCCGGAAACTTCTGCCGTAGTCGTTTGTCCTCCTCAACTCCAACATTCCTTTATCATCTGGCAGAGAGAAGGCGGGGTTACTAGACCTGTTGGAGGATTTTCACTCACATGCTGTGCTGCTGCAGGGATGCACAGATGGATAACTGTACTTGTCTTCACTCACTGCATGATCCATTGGAGTTGGTCGTTACGTAGATACTGTTCTTAGGACCCCTGTGTGTGAGAGAGAGAGAGAGAGAGAGAAGCAAAGAAAGGACTGAAACAGAAAGAAGGGAAAGGTCTAATATATTACAGTGCTCACATAGTAGGACAGTGGAAAGTTGTCTGAGTTCAAACCTAAATCCAGCGTTGGAGTGTGCACACATTATGGTTGTGGTGCCTTATAAGTGCTGAGCTCTCCACGACCTCCATGTGAGGCCTCCATGACCCCAAGCTCTAGTCCAAACCCTCTGGCACTGGCAAGGTTTTTACATTGTTAAGATTTTCCTGGTTCAGGGAACGTGGGAGAATAAGAATGCTGTCGCTGACTCATGATTCACTCTGACAGCAGCCTCAGCTTCCCTCTCTCTGCTATCCATTAAGGTTGGGGTCCAAATGGCAGCTGTGGTCACACAGACCTATCACAATGTTCCCACAATGCAGTGCTAACAACCACAAGCTGACACCACAACCTCATGTGAACTCTGTTACTCAAATGAAACCAGAGTCAGCTAAGTGATCCAAACTGTTGTGAAAAAGACAGCTGGAATAACAACAATACACAGGGAAAGACACACACACACACACACACACACACACACACACACACACACCGTTGACCATCTTTTATGTCTACACACATGATTCACATATAAAAGATTGCAGAGGGTGTAAAACTATATCTAAAATGTGCAAAGTAGAATAGACACACAAAACAGGAAATGGAAAGTCTAGCAAACTAGACCTTAACATCTATTCTGTCCTGGTGTTGGCCATGTCATCCTTCACATATCTGTCTGTCTCCGCTGTTGACAGCCTGTGAAGTAGTAAGAATTAATGGCTTCGCATTGGCCACGGGCCGGCAGGCATTAAGAGCAACTGGTACCACCGAGGTTTGCTGTACCACACAAGTACCCACTTGGCCTGTGTGTATCTGTAAATTAAATAAGCAATTGACTGATGATGTTTAGTTGGTGGAGGGCCATCCTCACCATCTGACCAGACACACACTGCTATGGATCTTCCTCCAGGTGGTGCCAAAGTCCTCAGACAGCCACAAGTCCAACTGGAGGAGAGAGAAGATGAGGAAAGAGGGGAAAAAACTTTTCAGTGAAATACTATTCAGTGACTAGAGAGTAGTGAGTGGTATCTAATCTAAGTCTGTAGCAGTATGATATAAAAGTCTGGAATAAAAGACAGGGTTCAGAGGAGGTAGATTAGGTAAAAGGAATATGTTTGTGATAAAGTGATAAAATACAATGATATATAAAAACACATAAAGAAGGGAATGCAGGTGAGGTAAAAGCCCAAGGGGTTCACAGAACATCTCATCTCAAAACAAACAAACAAACAAAGACAAAACATTTTTTTTAAATGGTTTTGCCTAGAGCTTGCTACTACCATGACACTGAGAGTCAGTAATGTGTTGCAGTCTCCAGGGTTGTACAGCATCTGAATGAGAGGCTCAAAGGGCAGGTCAGTGGACACAAAGCTCAGGCCAAAGTCCTGCGAGCGAAAGAGACAGAATCCCCCTATTTCTGACAGATCGCCAATCAGGATCACCTGAAACCAAACACAGAGAGAAGCGATAAGGGAAGATACACCCAAGGTACATTCAGGGTCGGTTATGTACAGCACATGAAGCTTTGCCTGTATTGCATGTAAAGGACTAAGAAGCACGGGCTCTGGTCCCGTGTCTTTGCTTTGTGTTCCTCGGGCTGCTGACCTTGCCAGAGTGGTCAGGGCTGATGGCGATGCCAAACTCGGTCTGGACAAAGGTGTGGTTGATCAGGTGGGTCACATCTTGGAACGTCTTCCCATAGTCTTCACTGACACAGAGACAAGGTTGCAGTTAGAGCCTCACAGCGCCGATTAGTTGATCAGTATAATTGCTAATCATTTATTGATCCATTTCCATTCAATCTACCATCTGCGATCAGGTACCAGGTCAGGTATTTCTCACCTCCTGTAGAGGTTAGACTGGCCGAACCGCATCATGAACATCGGGACCTGAAATGTTGTCAAGACCAGCAGCACCTGAGGACAGAGACCGGACATTACAGAACAACTGCTCTCTCTGTTTCTCGTTAACAACTCTCTCACATTCTTTGTCTTTTTTTCTTTCTTTCTCAGTTAATAGTCATATGCACACACATAAACAAACTCACCCCGGCTCCATCTCCCACCCAGGCCAGTGACAATGAGCCCATGCTTCTCACATTGAAGCTAAACTGTAAGGGGTAGAGATAGGAGAAGCAGGTCACGATGCTGTGAGAGGAAAAACATTTTAGAAAACAATGAATGAGTCACTCTAATAAAATGTGAGTTTCTCGGCTATCTGGCGTGGAAGCTGGGGTGGGGTGGGTATTTTGAATTATTTGTGCGTCTGTTGTGGTATTGCGAGCTACATGTTATTGAGGATCAACTTGAGTGAATCTACAAGCTACAGTCAACACAAAATAAAGGCTGTAAAGTGTACAAAATGTAAAATATACATAATAAGTGTGTGTCTGTGTGTTGGGGGGAAGGGGGGGTCAAGCATTCACACTGTGGAAGAATTTATTGTATCTCGTGATTCTATTGTATCTCATATTTCTATGTACCCTTTATGGTTCTTGTTAGTACGACATGATGAACTGTTTAAGGGCCTCGTGTGATTCAGGTCCTGGATGCACGCTTCATTAACTTTACTGTATGGATTGTGTTTAGATGTCTCGTGAAGAGACAGAGGAAAGTCCTTCACCATGTTCCTGATCAGCAGCACCCTCACACAGAACAGACTGTTCAGACTAACGATCAGCACGACCTTGTAGATGTTTAGAAACGAGCCTCCTTGTCTCCCTTTGCTTTACAATCTGTTGAGACGTTTCTCTGGCAGAGATCTGCATACATTACCTTGTGTGTGTACATCTCTCCTGAGCACTCTTTTGTGTTAATAAATATACTTAAGTAAATCACGACTTGACTTGACTCTGAATCTTTAGTTAAACATTTTTATTCAACACACACCGAAGCCAAGAGGACGGAATGATTTGTCCTAAATGTCCAAAGTAACTTGGCCATTTGGATGCACTCTGTGTGTGTGTGTGACCTACATTCCTGCCTGGCTGACAAAGCTGGGGCCACAGACAATTACTGATGTCCTGAGAGCAGGGGAGGCACATACATACACACACACACACACACACACACACATACATACAAACACACATGCCGCTCAGCCGCTGATGTGTGCTGAAATATTCTATTCTACAAATATACAAAGTGTGTGTGTGTGTGTGTGTGTGTGTGTGTGTGTGTGTGTGTGTGTGTGTATGTGTATGTGTATGTGTGTGTGTGTGTGTGTGTGTGTGTGTGGGGGGGGGGGGTGTTAGGTAACAAAGGACAAAAAGAGGAATGGGCAAGAGTGAGCAAGTGAATTAGACTATATGTATATATTCAACTCTAACCAAATCAATCACATTTATTTGTATATCCTGTAATCACGGTTACAGTCTCAAAGCTTCACAATGCCAATAGTGTGAAAACAATAATTAATCTCAGTGTTCGCACATTAAACATAAACTTTCGGAGTACGTTTACAGTTCTGAAAACTCAGTAAAGCCAGTAAAGGTTAGATAAAACAAATACTAACGTGTTCAGATCCCAAATTCGACTTCACAACAAGTGCTTGGCTGTAAACAACATTCCAGTCCATCTATCCAGAGTGACTCCTAATAAGTGCTTGGTCATTTGAGCAATGGACTTGGCTACAACCCACATTGTTTTGAGTGCACTGGAGAGAGGAAGGCCCCTTCTCTCTTACTGGCGTGGCAGAGATGTTTACAAGGTGAGCCCAACCCTGGAGAGTCTGTGTACAGCTCTATAAAGCCACAGGAGTCGGCCAGGTCTGCCCACTGGAAACTACTGGTAAATAGGTCCAGTGGAAACTGGCCCGCGCCATCCAAATATGTGAACACAATTTTCCATCTCTCCTCCACAGGAATCTCTTCATCACACCCTCTTTGCATCCATCTGTTCCTTCATATCTTCATCATCTGTCCTGCACCATTTAGGCTGGTGCATGTGGGTTGGTCTATGGTTGCTATTTCAATGCAACTTTTATTATCTGATCATGCCAGGACGCATCAAGTGACAGGTCTGGATGAACAGAAATTGCATTTTGCTCATATTTATTTATTTATTTTATTTTGTTTATTTGACAGGGACAATGTACATTAATAAACATGGCTGTAAATGTGCCAGTTTTAGCCACACTTTATTCCTGCAGTCCCTGGGCAGGTTGATGGATTAAAAGAATGTTAAAAAACATGACAAACTGTAGCACATACAAGTTAGCACAGACATGTTAGTTAGAAAATATTGCTAACAGATTTTCAACACCAGATAGACCAGACAAGAAAGAAAGAAAGAAAGAAAGAAAGAAAGAAAGAAAGAAAGAAAGAAAGAAAGAAAGAAGAAAGAAAGAAAGAAAGAAAGTCAAGTGAGATGTATAACAGACATTTGCAAGCCAAGTGTGGACATACAGCAACGTGATCTCCTATCTTAAGATTCACATATCAAAAATAAGTCAAAATGACACGTGTAACTGTAGCCAGGGTCACTGCAGGCCAACATGTCTCAGGTGTGTCTTGTATTTGTACCAGGAATTCAAGCAAAGGTTTCTGGAGTTTGCTTTCACACCTGTGTTAAATTTAACCAGATGGATGTTTTCCACATCTGCTCTTGTGAAGTTCTGGTTGAATAAATGGCTTGACGACGGCCAGTTGATATCTTACATTGGTGTTAAAACCCAAACACTCAATAATTGCATTGTGGAGCAGGTCAGCTAATACTGGAGGAAAGGTTGAGAGGGCAGAGTGTTTTTTTTCTAAGTGAAACGTGTTGTTCTATCCAGATGGAGGAAGGTAAAATAGGATCAAGTGGCAGGACGGGACTCTATGTGAAGGTCACAGTTTCCTGCGCAGGAGGGAAAAGAGAAGGAGACAGTGCAAGGAGACAGTGACGAGGAGCAAAAGACATTCATCAGTCAGGACCAATCAAGAGACGTGGCTTCACAAACCTCTGGGCCTATCATGTTTCAATCTCTGGGGTCCATCTGCACTGAAGTGGCTTCCCTCACCTCCATGTGCACTGCAGCTCACCTCATAAATCTTTGGTGTTTGAGGTGTCAGTACTTTCAGCTTTCAGGGAACACTTGATATAACCAACACTCAGGCTGCAAATGTGAGCATCACACACAGCCCTGCACATGCACGCATGCACATACAAACACACATATATACATGCAGACTCACATATGCACACTGTTGGTGGGGGTGTGTATTTGGAGCACAGTGAAGTAGTCTCTCAGAGGTCAGAGACCACCACAATGAGCCCCTTATTGCACAGTGCTCTAGGCAAGAACTTTTCTACTTCACTAATGTTTACATGTTACATGTTTATATGTTACATGTTAACATACATTAGACATCAGAAGAGGAGGTCAAACAGCCAGGCTCTGATCTAACAGATGTGTAGATCTAATCTGCTGAGGCTGGGCTAGTTATTGTGGGCAAGTATAAAGCACAAATTTAAGCCGGGCCCTTGGTTTGTTATTATACAAAAAACAGGGATTAGGTTAGAAGGTGTAGAAGAGAGAATCTCCCCAGAAGGAAAACTTGTGTCACTAGAATAAAGTGATCTGAAGGGCAGCGGGGTGTCGGGGGTAAAATGCACACACAGACGACACACATACCTGACCACCTCGCCACCCTCTATGACTGAAGATGAGGAATTTCAAGTACAAGTGTCTACCTCTCCCTTTCTACTTTTCCTTCATTTCTTTCCTCACTGAATGTCTCCCTGCATACCTGCAGCCCCCCTACTTCCCCTGTCCCGCTCTCTTTACCCCTCTCCACTCTACATACAAACACCATGTGGAACATCACTCTACTGCTTTTCTTGGTGCTCAACAGCTGGCTGTAACCCAGCTATGCTTCACCCTGAGAACAGAACATGTTTTTTTTCTACATTTTGGCCAGAGTGGATGGAGGAAAGGTTGGAGTGAGGAGAGAAAACAGCAAGAAAGTTTGCAGACCAGGCAGAGTCAGCTAAATGAGGCGCAACAAACACAATAACAATAACAAGGCAAAATGCATCCTGTGTAGTTTATCAAAAATAAATAGCTTAAAGGGGCACGAGTGAGATATGAGTATGGGTAGATGTTGCAGTTGTTACAGTGGAAAAGTGGAAAAGCCTCATAGTCTTTACAAATTTATGTGCAGCCAGGTTCCAATAATCACACAGCTAATGAGAGAAACGGGGATGCTCTGGATACTAGCCAGCATGGGGATGTATTTGCCGATAGTGCCTTGTGTGAGCCGGTCCTCCAGCTCTGATAACAGAACGGCGCTCAGAGCAAGTCCAGAGTGGCACTCAGATCAAGTTCAGGGGAAAGATGTGGGGAATGTTGATGAGGGAGAACGGCCCAGTGAAGACGGGAGGAGCTGGAGCCCACTTTTCTGAAGCCATGGAGAATCATTTCCATGGTCAAAAGCTAGTCCAGGTGTTGCAGCCACAGACATGATGTAACATCCACCGCTTCCGTGTTAATTCACTGATACACCCACACACATACAACAGAGAGACTGTCCTGAGGAGCTGTGGAGCTTCGGTCCGAGTTGTTTTTCTTGAACATTCCTCTGGCAGGAGTTCTAAATAGTAGCCCAACATAAAACATCAGGGCTGTACTAGCTGTGCTTCCTCTGAAAACATGTCCAGTACGGAGGGGAGAAATAACAACGTTCTGTTGGGTCTCTTATGGGGTAAAGGTTGAGGTGTAAAGCTTTCAACTGAAGAGTTTTGGGCTTTGGCATTAATGGGTAATTGGGAAAAACGGCCAATAGAGTCAATAGAATGGGAAAACAAAGACGCTTCAGGGGAGGCCAGATGAAGGCTGCTGGGAGCCTTTTGAGTCCGTCATAGAAGCGAGACCAATCAGTGCTTTGAGGCATGTTAGACCATCTCAACAGTTCACCTTGGAGCTGTTTTGTTCAATCCATTTGTTGGCACTGGGTCACAGGTCCAGCAGGCTAAAAAAAAACGGCGAGAGTTTTCACTATGTGAAAGTTGAACCCCATATGGAAAATGATATTAACGTGCGCATGACCTGACTGGAGCAGTGCATATTTTGACTGAGCAGCCAGGAAAACACTGCAGAATGTTTAGGAATTTTCTAGTTGGAGCTTCACCCAGCCTGCATCATCCCGCTCTCCCCTCCTCCACACCCTCTTGCTGAGTACCCAGAGTATGCTATGCCACAGATGATGGACCTGACCTGGACCGATGACATACATAAACAAGGACCTGGATGGTTACTGGTCTGAAGACCAAGAGGGGCCTGTCCCGGACCAAATCTCATGAACCATTCAGGGATTTCACACCTGTGGACATGGGCGCGGATGGAAACCTCAAGTAGCTCAAGTCACTGAACAGGGAATGTGTTTACTCAAGAAAACACAGTTACTCTACCAGAACGTCTCTCACACCCGAGGGTGCTGCTGAGAGCACCCTCAATTGAGAGCTCTTGACACAAGGACCAATAATATACAATTAAACAGTCAAACATGAGTTATGAGCCTGCAGTCTGTCTGTGTGTGTTATTTGTAAACAGTGGATAAACGGTCATTATTTCTGGACCATCAGAGCTTAGGTTATGTTTAAAGTTCATTTTTTATCTGCACTTTTTTTTTAAAGCAGTTCCCAATAAAATGACGAATAGTTTCACTGTCACTTCACTTTTACAACTCAGTGAGAACATGTATAAGGATGACTGAAGGATTTTCCGTTGGATAAAATCGTATTGAATGGCGGCCCGTGGTAGGGCTTGACAATAATTCAATATTTATCATTTATCGTCTTTCATTTGAATCATATTGTGATTAAATGATGATATCGCGTTGTCGTGATACATAATTTTGTGGTCTAAATGTTTTGTGATACAAGGCAAGCATTACCTCTCACAAACTGAGATCTCAAACAAATTAGGGAATACCATTTGAAAAGTAGTTTTAGCGAACTTTGAAGTACCATGCAGTCAATGTGATCAATTTGTGCGATTTTGCACGTTAGCAGATATTGTTATGAATCAAAATAATGTTATGATTATCGTGATATTAATGTTGTCCATATGGCCCAGCCCGAGTCTGTTGTGGATCTATTTGGGCTCGTTGACATAAAAAGTGTGGACCCTCCGTCCAACTGTAAACAAGGTGGACATTATCACACCCAGACAGTTAAGAGTCTACTTTAAAAAGTCTACTTTACATTCAAGAGCACATATCTTCTAAATACAGCTAATGAGGTAATAGACTTAAACACCTGGACAAGTCACTTACAGTATGGGTGTTGTTTCTGAGGGTGGACTCTATTCCCATTAAGGACTGACATATCTGCCCATTCAGTTCTGCGCTGCGTTTGTTGAGGTCCTTCTCCCAGCGATGTCGCTTCCCAACACTGAGTGTGTCCCTCGGTCTCGGGCTCTCCAAAAACGATCCGTGTCCCCCGCCGGCGAAGTTTTCTCCTTCCAGAAACTCCTTGCCCAGCGCAGGGGAAAACAACCCGAGCGCAAAAATGCAAGCTATGGAGATCATGTTTACGAGGCTGCTCAACTTTAGACTCGACATCAACGAAAAACTCATCTGTCCCAACATTTGGCTCCCCATGCCCCCCTCATCATGACATGCATCTTCGAATAACGGCCCATCCACCATGGCAGAGGATTGGTTGAGGCCAGAATAATCTGCATTCCCATTGGATTTCAGGAATCTTTCTTAACAGAGTCGTCTGCAGTCGGCGCGTGCTTGTGGTGTTGAAGCGCCATCTGGTGGAAACAGCGCGGAGTGACCCGGAGGGCACCAGAGAGCAGTGGCTATTCAATGCTACCACTGCTAATAGTTTGTTTCATATCGGTGCACATCATGTGACCTCCTGTGTCTCCTTGGGTACCATGTGTGTCACTCCGTTTCTAACATTGGACATTGCAGCTGTATCGAGTCAGCTCTAAAATGGCCAAGAAAAATTGTACTTGAATGAATAAGAAGCAATAAGTGAATAAAAGCAATTCTGATCCTTAAATTATTTATATATAATTATTGATTTGTGGTGGGAGTAGACCATTATACTGGCAACACAAGAACAAAAAGTGCATTGAGTCAAATCGCTTTTAGAATACAACAGTTTAATTGGAGAATTGATCCGTAACAAAAAGTACCCCCCTCCCCCTATTTTACTGTCACTCAGTTGTAAGGACTGATCTGACACCTGTACATACTGTATAAATCTGCAGTATTGAGAGACAAGAAGTAAATGAACACATTACAAAGAAGCCTGCAAAGAAAAAAATTCTGAATGTAGCAGGAAGGAGAAAGTGCTGATGGGAAGAGCCGGTGGTGTGGTGACAGCCGGCCCAGGTGGGCCCCCATTTCCTTTCCTTTCCAGAGCCTGAACCAAGACTAAAGTCCCTTTCTGCTCTAGATGTCCTTGATCACATCTTCAAGCTCCTCTTTGGAAAACATGTGGAAGGTCTTCCCAGGCTCTATTGTGGCCAGCTAGAGAAGAGAGAGGGGATAAGAAAGCTGGCATGAAAACATTGACATCGACACAGCTGATGTGTCTAGTAGACTTTCTTTCCTTTTACAAATCTGCTGTTAAAAAGTAAATTAGACTTTCAAATGTCTGCACACACCCTACAATAGCTAAGACCAGTGGTCAGAACATGGGCAGGAGATGAGGAACTAACCTCGATGTTGGTGGCATTCAGCTTCTCCTCCATCACCTGCTTCAGAATGGTGAGGGATGACTTGATGGCATCTTTTAATGTCATGGACTGTTACCCAGGGAAAGAGGGAGGAACAAAAAACATAGATATGTGTTTTGGCAACTTTAAATAGGAATGACAGGATGAAAGATTGTAGAGAGATACGACAGAAAGGACAGCTGTTGAGCAATAGACCAGGCCAGTATTATGAAAGCACATCCTAAGTATTTCTGGCATAAAGAATTCTAGCTTTGCACTGGCTCCAAGTATGTATGTATGTATGTATGTAGTATGTATGTATGTATGTATGTATGTATGTATGTATGTATGTATGTATGTATGTATGTATGTATGTATGTATCTATCTATCTATCTCTCTCTGTGGAAGAATTTACGTATGTAACCATAGATATTTTGTCTATTTGTTGTTATCCCCTGTATTTCTGCTTATGCTGCTCTTCTCTTAGGCCTTAGCATACGCACATGGTGAGGCGCCGAGGTGTCTCGAAGCATTTAATAACAACACCAGCACATCATGTGCTAAAGGGTCACGTTAAACCTAAACTATCTGTCACGTTACTGTAAACGCATAAACCATTGTTTTAGGATAACGGCTGGCGCCTCGGAGTGCAGGCCATCGGTCAGACTGTGGCCTGGTTCGCCTGAAGACTGGCTCCATCCTCCAAGGCCCCCCACCTGTTCATACCCAGCATATTTCCAAATATGCTCGCCTCGTGCCTTGATAAACCCAGTGACCTCACAGATTGTGTCAGTGCTAACGTCAGCTCCTAGTCCTTCCCCTTATTAGGTAGCGCTTTGCATATTCATCCTTTTATTGTTTTCTTTAACTATATAAACTCTGTCCTGAAGCTCCTATGGCAGAGATCCACATACCATACCCATGTGTGTGTATCTCTCCTGAGCACTCAGTATTGTATAGTATTGTATTCTGTTGCATTGTCTTCTGTGTGCTAATAAATGTGCTCATGTAATTCATGATTGATTTAAAAGGACTCCTGTCTCAATCTAAGTTTATTCAACACTCCAAGATATGGGCCCATAACCACCACCCTACTGCCACCGCACCTACATTTAGTGATACATCACCCATCAGGTGGTAATTTGATCAGCTACATTTGTCATTGGACATAAATATCCCACGGTGAGTACCTTATGGTAGACCTCCTGCAGAGAGCTCTGGGCTCCCTCTGATGCTGAGCCGATGGCCCGAGCATCACACTGCACAAAGGTGCCTGACGGGTCCATGTGGTATCTGGATTCACAAATAGAAACACACAAACAAGAGGAAGAGGAAAAGAGTTAACTCATGTGTTTAACCTATGTTAAAAACAGAATCAAGAGGTAAATGGGTTGCCATTTAAAATGTGAGACGTGTGTGAGGTGCATGCTGACAAATTTCACATACAGCTGAGGTCCTTTCTCATCCAGTCCTCCAAAGAGGAGTGCTACGCCGAAGGGACGACTCTGTGAGCACAGATGATTATAGTAGACACAGATGAATACTCCAGGTCTATTTTAACATTATCAGGCATCATGCATTCAGTATGTCTGCAGGTTTCAGAAAGCCAAATTTAAGACCTGATTGAACACGCACATGGACATGCAGTGTAAAGAAACCTATCATTGCATGGTGAAACAAATGAGACCGCTAATAACGGGTTTGAAGATATCTCAACACTTTTAAAAAGGACTTAAATTTAGATAATATATTTTAGGACATTTTAAGAACCTGCAGACACCCGTAACATTAGAAAAATAAACAACTCATTGGGCTTGAGGTTTGAGTATTTCAGCATGGAGGTAAAGTTAGGGACTGACCATGGCGCCAGGGTCTGCATCCTCCTCTCCAAACTGCAGTGCCAGGTTGGACACAGCCTGAGTCACACTCTCCACAGTCATTGTCTCATTGTAAGTGAACCAGTGGTTCTGAAGGACGTAGAGTTTAAATGCAGAGGAAGAACAAGGTCAGCAAGTTGTTATTTTAATTGTGTACTCATCATTCTAATATCATGATACACATACTTGTGTTTCCACTCTTGCTTTGTCGATCAAAGTCTTGGCATCGGCTATCAAGCCACTCATGGCACAACCTTTCAGGTGGAAAGAAAGAAATTGGAGCCCATTATGAGATTGCCTGTGCTTCACATGATGTAGCTTAAAGCAACATATTGATGTTTTCAACGTTCTGGTCCCAGAAGGTTCATATCACCTTATCTGAGGGCACACAAAAAACACGGGCCAGGAAATAACTTACCAATGTGACTGTCAATCTCCACAATCTTCTCAATGCTGCTGGGCTCCATGAGGGGAGAGGTGATCCTCTTCTCCACAGCCAGACACACCCCCTCTGAGGTCTGGATGCCTATGGCTGTGGAGCCCAACTGGGAGGGCATGGTGACAACAGGGAGACATTATGAGCTTCTGTAGACACTTAGATGGAGTTAAATGTACCACACTCAGCACATGTATTAAATGAGAGTGGTCTGGTCACCCTATTACCTTAGTCATTAGAAGTGGTTTATCGTGCAATACTCACCTTTATAGCCTCGATGGCATATTCAACCTGGAACAATCTTCCTTCAGGAGAGAATGTATTCACCCCTCTGTAAGATAGATGTTTAATAATCAAGTTCGCTGGAAAAACGATGTGTAGAGTACACACTACACAGAACAACGGCAAAAGTACATCTGGTTTTGTAGTGCATTACGTGTAATTGTGTATGTGTGGAGTCACAGCATAAGCCAATACTGAAAGTGAAAGCAAACGCAATAACTTGCAGCAAAAGAACTCGGCTAGTTCGTAACAGTTAGCCAGCAACCGAGTAATAGCAAAGGTTGGACACAAGCAAAATGCGATAATTATCTTCTACAGACAACTTTTCATCATTAGTGCGCCCTGACTATGTCAGCTCGTTCATTTGTACTGCCTAGCGTTAAATCAATGACAAAGCAGTTCGTGTTATAGCTTCCATTGCTTACCTGTCATATTCCGATCTTGTCAAAAACATCTTTTAAATGTCGGAGCTGCAAAGAGAGAATGAGTTTATTAACCTTTCCAGAAAATGTTTGAGCAATTACAAAAATAAAAATGAAGTCTCTCATACTAGTTCGATGTGACACCGGGTCGTTAGCTAGCTACCGTTAGCTGCGATCGCTAGCAAGCGTGCTAACGGACACCAAACAGTAAAACAATTACACAGAAATGTTTAATACATGTCTAATATCAATATTCCGAAACTCCACTTGCATTCAAGAGAATCTAACTGAAGTGTCCCTTGTATTCTTCAAACCCAAAGCACTTGACAGACTAATTTACCTCCCGCAACAGACCCTTGAATGAGTTCGCTTGTTTCAGGGGAAGCGTCTGGGGTGTAACATGTAAAAAGCGCCGACGTTAAACAACTGCACATTAGGAATCACTGTTCCGCTTGTGCGTATTTTACTTTCAGCCGCCTAGTGGTGGTAACATTTTTACAATTTGCGTGTTTATAATGGCTCAGTGTGGTAAATGAATGAATTTGATAATATTTGTCAGTGACTAACTAGGTTGCAAACGTTTTTAACATCCATACCTAGTACAAACAAAGCTCATGGTAACGTTCTAACGTTACCACGTCACCATGGTAAAATTAATCAATATACTCCCATATGGTCTAGAGGTTAGGATTCCTGGTTTTCACCCAGGCGTTCAACTTCCGGTATGGGAATTGGTTTTGGAGACACCAGGGTAGCGGCATGAATCAGAAAGCCGATGAAGTGCGGCGTTAGTACTTGTGTCTGCAAGCTTGTAGCATATCTGTATGTCATAGCAGGATGTCTGCCACTGTGGGTCGTGACTGAGCTGAGTATAGAAGGGTGATATCACACGCACGCACGGGTCCAAAAAGCAACCGTCCCAAATTGTTTGCTCCAATGAGGGAATTTAGTTTTACTGCGAGAATGTTGATAATTAGTCCTTGTCCGTGTGTGTCCTCACCATCCAAAGAGAGACAAAGAAAGGGGGTAATTGAAGTCAGGTCATCCAATCAATGAGATGAGATGACATTCAGGTGTGGTTAGAAGTGTCCTGTCATATGAAAACCCCACAAAGTTTGGTTACCAACAGAGTCTGCTCTCCAAAAAAAGAGATATGTTGAAGTGGTATATGTCCCAACATGCATACCAACAGTAAAACCTTGTCCCAATTGTGAAGCATGGTAGAGGAACATCATGGGCCTGGAAGGCTTGAAATCAGTTAGGGATCTATGAATTCAAATTGTATCAGGAAATTCTACAGGAGAATATCAGGGTAAGGGGTATGTGATCTGAAGCTCAACAGAGGTTGGGTCATGCAGCAGGACAATGACCCCAAACACAAAAGTAAATCTACTAGATCTAGATCTAATAGAATGGCTTAAACAGGAAAAGCGAGCCATTCTTGCAAGACATCCTAAAAATATCAATGGAATAAAAGTTCTGTGAGGAGGAATGGTCCAAAAATACCTCCTAACCTTTGTGCAGGTCTGTTCAGTAACTACAGAACATGTTTGGTTGAGGTTATTGCTGCTAAAGGACATTCCACCAGTAAATCTCATGGTTCACATACTTTTTCCAATCGTTAATGTTTGAACAATATGTTTAATGTTTGTATTATTTACATTTACATTTAGATTACATTGTTTATCTATTTTTATGACTTATATGAAAAAATGAAGACCATATTTTAAGGGCCATTTATACGGGAACGCAAGTAATTCAAAAAAGTTCACAAACTTTTTCTCACAACTGTATAAAAAAAACTCAGTAACTGATGGAGAAAATGCATGGACAGAACCAAAACAATGTTAGCCAGTGTTTTGACACTCTTGATGCTTTCTTGAGCAAAGCCAGAGAGTCGTCTTGCTGTGTACATACTGGCTGGCTACTTTACGTTATGTGTTTTTTGAGAGGAGATGTGGGAGCCGGTGGTGTTGGGTTTCATCTCTGGGAACAGTTCAGTTTGGTATGGTTTTGGTCCTGTGGCGCAGCCTGAGCCTAACGTGGCGCTGAATGTGTGTGTGTGTGTGTGTGTGTGTGTGTGTGTGTGTGTGTGTGTGTGTGTGTGTGTGTGTGTGTGTGTGTGTATAGCTGCAAGGTCTGAAATCCACCAAACCAAGCCCTGCTGTTGTTGCGGATGGATAGACAAGACTCTGAGCGCTACTTGCCAGGTGCACAACTTTGACAAGTCTCCGTACTCGAGCCGCATTGTCAGACTTGATTTTTAACATGAAGGCAGAGAGAGAGGACGTCATTTTTCCAGCTCTCCTCTTGATCCACAGTAAGTATAGTACGGTTGGTATAATGTTGTTTTAACAATGGTGTACGCGCGCGCCTGTGTGCACAATTTAAGATTAAGTTTTGGCGGAAGAGGAATAATTTATATAAGGATCTAGTGTGTTTTTTACTACTACTATTACTACTATTACGGCTATTACTATTACCACTACCAATATTACTACTACCACTACTACTATAACTACTATTACGACTATTACTATTACCAATACCAATGTTACTAATACTACGACTACCACTACTACTACTACTACTATTACCAATATTACTACTACTACTACTACTATTACTATTACCATTACCATTACCATTACCACTACTACTTCGACTACTATTACTATTACCATTACCATTACCATTACCACTACTACTTTGACTATTACTACCACAATTACAACCACTATTACAACTACTACCAAAGTATTTACTTTAGTCATTCTGATGGTATTCAGAGTATCTTTTTTTCATCATGCAGCATAATAAGGATAAAATAATGTTTTAAAACATCAGCTTGATTAGATATAGAGGCAGAAATGAAAGAATATTTATTATAATATACTGAAGCGGAAATTAAAGCTAAAGTTAATGCTCTGTCTGCCTTTCTGTCTGTCTGTCTGTCTGACTATCTGTCGGCCTGTCTGTCTGTCTGACTGATCTGTCTGACTATCTGTCTGCCTGTCTGTCTGTCTGTCTGTCTGTTTCTCCATGTCTTCTTCACACTTACACACAGACACATTCCAGTTGACTCAGATTTAGTGACTCAGTGTTACACATAGTGTAGTCCAGATTTTGGTGCACGCTATTGAAAAACCCCCACATCAAATTCTAGTCGAAGCATAGACTTTCCACTGTTATTTCTGAGATAATTAGATTATTACATGTTATGTGTAAGTAGGCCACAGTAAAATTTCAGTTGTTGGTCTCCTAGATCTCAGATAAGCTTGTACCGGGAGAACTCATCTTCAAATAATAAAGAATTGATATTCCATCAGATCCACTGGAAATACAACAAGTACTGTCCACAACAACTGAGACTTCAAGTAGAAAATAGCCTAGCAAGCAATGACTGTATATGTATAACTTGCTCCTTGTGTCTGTTTAAGTGATTATCCCTTTAATTTGTTCTACTATTTCTGTTTCAGTCCCTGTGGCCTGCCTCTTCATTGCAGGTGTGTACTCTCATTGCATGCTTATATGCTTATGTCGTTGTGCGGTTTATGGATTTAGAAAATATTGAATGTTGCATATGAAATAACGGCACAAATCTTTCGCTATCTGTCCTTCAGTGTCAGGCCAGTCTGACAGCAGCAGCAGTGTAGTGGTGGCTGGTTATAATGTGAGCGCCCCCGCTGGGTCAAGGGTGGTGCTGCAGTGTGTTAGCGGTCGCATGATTTGGACCAGGGACAGACTGAAGGACAGACAGAGGGTGGTCCACTGGGACCTGTACCGTGCCAGACCAGACTATGCCATGGAGCGGGTGGCAGACATGTTCTCTTCAGGAGACCAGAGGATCTATAACTCCTACAACCAGGGAAGGGTCAGCCTCAGCCAATCAGCCTTCAGTGATGGAAACTTCTCCCTGGTCATCAGAGGTAGCCACTAACTGGTCTTTCAGTATGACTGGCTTTACTTCTTGTAGTGGAGTGGCGCACATAAGTGCCTGTCTCATTCACTATTATTTATCATAGTGAATTCACTACTATTTTATGTTTCATCATAATTAAACCCCTTCATTTTATACCTTTGATGTACATTATATATATCTTTATGTTTCCACGTGGGATGATAGATGTGACCATGAATGACAGAGGCCTGTACTCCTGTAACCTCCACCATCACTACTGCCACCTGTATGAGACAATTAGAGTACAGCTCAACGTCACCAAATCACGTAAGTATCATCAGCATGTAAATAGAGTTAAAGGACCACATCGACTTTTGGGGAATTGGTCAACTTACCTTTTATATGACAAAACAATCCAACTCTGGATCACTAAAAGGTTTATTTTCTTTCATTAGATATTGCTAGCTCTCTATGGGCACTGTATGCTAACCTGTTAGCATGTTGTCCATGTGCACAGGACAGAGATATTTACCACAGACACAAGATGTGATTTTGGTGCTACTCCTATCATAACATGTAAAAAGTAAGTTGACCAATGACCAACGACCCAAAGTAATACATTAGTACTATGCCTATGACCACCTTCAAAGGCTTCAGTACACGGAAATTTTAAAGTTAAACTTGGTTCATGTGTGTGTTTTTGTTTCAGGCCGTAAAGAACAGCGGTACTGGGATGGACAGAAGGCGGTGTATGTCGTGTTGCAAGGAAGTACAGTGGTGCTGCCGTGCATCAACCGACGGAGTGTGTGGACGGACGGGAGCAATGAGGAGGAGCAGCAGGTGTGTATGTGTGCTTGTTTGCACTTGTACAACCTTGTTCTTCAGATAGCCAGTTATCTAGGCCTAGACTCATTCTTGATTTAGACGGACTGCAGGATGTTGACTGTGACTTGTTGACATCAAGGTGGTCCACTGGGACCGTCAGGCCCCGGGGGTCCGCCATGACCGGGCTGACCGGCTGGTGGACCTGTACGCCTCAGGGGAACAGCGTAGCTATGGACCCCTGTTCCTCCAGAAGAAGATGAACATCAGCAATCAAGCTTTCTCACGAGGAGACTTCTCACTTGCTATATCTGATCTACAGGTGTGTGTGTGTATGTGTGTGTGTGTGTGTGTGTGCATCATTTTCAAAACAATTCCATTTGTGCATGAGCTGTGCACAAGTGCATCCAGTACCCGCAGTAAAACATGGGACGTCTATTAAAGCTACATGTGCATGTTTCTACTGTTACGTATGTGTTTGTAACTGGTGTCCGACCCCCAGCCGGTGGACCAGGGAATGTACTCCTGCCACCTCCACCACCACTACTGTGGTCTCCACGAGAGAAGAGAGTTCCAGCTCACTGTAGGACCACCCCTGCCTCAGACCACCCTACCGCCCAAAGCCCTCCCCAATGAAGACAAAGGTAACACACATAACAAACGACACACACACACACACACACACACACACACACACACATACCTCTCTGTATTAGTTCCATGTCAGTATGAGTGCCTCAGCAGAGAGAATGTTTTGTGACTTAGTGGGTTTTAACTATCATGTGTACAATTAGGAGAAAAATCCCATCTGTTATTTCATTCACCCCACGCCCCCTCAACCCCCATCCCCTCTCATCTTGTCCTCAAACATCTTTGGGGTTTCTCTTCTCCACCCCAAACTCGCCAAACAGCAGAGCAGTAGAAGAAGAGAGGAGAAGTAGTGAAGAAACCCGGTTCTTGTTGCAGGACTTTTGTTTGTTTTATGAACATTTTTTCTTGCATTGTCAGCTTGTCTGATGCCAGACCTCTAAAAACTTTACTGCTTTTCTTCTTTGTGTGTGTGTGTGTGTGTGTGTATAGGTGTGTTCTGTGTGTGTGCGCGTGTGTGTATTTCTATGTGTGTGTCTGGGTTTAGTCTGAGCGTCTGTTTTTGTCTTCAGTGCTTCAGCCAGTCCCTTCTTTAGCCTGCGTACTGCACACCACCCTCGCCTCCTGTTTATATGTTTCTCTCTCTCTCCTATACTTATATACTTACCTATACATCACTTCACGCAATACACTGAAATACACATTTCTCCACACTTTGTCTTGTCTTAAAAGTTCTGTAAATGCATATTAGAGAGAGAGAGAGAGGAGAGCAGATAGAAGAGCAGATTGACATATGGCATATGCCAGCCTACCTCAAATTCTTGGAGAATGAGAGAAATATCGATGCATGTGTCTGTTTTCAGTGTAACTCAGGCCATAATGGCTCATGTATGAATGTGGGAAAATCATTGAGAGTGGTTTGGAAATGAGAAATGCCTGTGGCCAAGCCTGTGTGTGTGTGTGTGCGTGTGGTGTGCGTGCGTGCGTGCGTGCGTGTGTGCGTGTGTGCATGCCAAGACTGATCTAATCTCAGTGGAATCTCTCGGATACAGTTGGTAGACTGTAGGCCAGCTCTGCCCACACAACTAATCCTTCGCTCTCCAAGCCCTAGTCAGTAGGACCGCACCACCGGGAATATGCTGTGAAGAAACAAGTTGCATAACTGACTTATCAGTCCAGTAATTGTGAGCCCTCTCAGTGATAGCAGTGATGTTTGTATAATGTCCATAATTCCACTGTGCTTCGCTAGCATACGGAGTATTTCTTCTTCTTTTAGTCTTGTTATCTGCTCTGCCCCGCTGCCCTCAGATCTCGGTCTGTCTGCCGGCCTGTTGACTTTGGCCCACGCCGGACATTCTAGAGGAGCTACAGCACTTTTTCTCTTTTGCCCCCACCTCCTTCCCTCTGTCTTGCCCTCTTTCTATTTTTCTCCTTCCTCGTTCTGAAGATCCCACATGCTTTAGGTTTGTTTATTTTCACCGGGTTCTTTTCACTCCTTCTTTCCACTGCTTTTCATCTCGCTGTTCCTCGCTCTCGCTTCTCCACGCTGTTTCTTTGGCCTTACAGCGAAGGAGGACCGCCTTTGGTTGTTTACTGACAAGAACGGGAAGTGCGCTTCACGCTTCATCTGTACAGCTGGCCAGAGAGAGAGGGAGAGACAGAGAGTGAAAGGTAGATAGAGAGAGGGAGAGAGAGAAGGAGAGGGAAGAGGGAGACAGACTGAGAGAGGGACAGGAAGAAGAGAAGGGGTGAGGAGTCAGCTGTTGGAAATGGGGAATAAGAGATGTAGGTCACCCCTCCCTCCTTCCCATCAAACTCATTTCTCAGTGCAGTTTGGGCAGCCAGTCTAAA
Organism: Hoplostethus mediterraneus; assembly: GCA_034670385.1. Taxonomy (NCBI): domain Eukaryota; kingdom Metazoa; phylum Chordata; class Actinopteri; order Trachichthyiformes; family Trachichthyidae; genus Hoplostethus; species Hoplostethus mediterraneus. The sequence continues at coordinate 7,371,439 of JAXDDW010000013.1, forward strand.
CACAAACACAAATGTTCCCATAGCGCAGAGGCATGAGGCTCGGACGAAACAAAAGGATCACAGTGTTTGTTATGGTAATGACCATGTTGTTTTGATGTGCATTGCTGATGTGTTGGATGTTTGGGTTGTGTTTAGAAGAGCATGTGCTTGGGAATGCTGGACTTCTACTAGGTCTGTATGGTAGATCAATTTTGTGAGGCAGGATTCTAGAGAAACATCTCACAAACCACACAAAGTCCCACTCCTCTCCCTTGGCTCTCCTCCTCCTTTCCACCCTGCTCTATCCTTCCTTCAGTCCTCTTCCTCTCTTCCCCTCCATTCCGTTTTCTGTGTTTTGCTGCCAGGAAAACTAAATCACAGCATGACTTACAGTCTGGATCTCATTTTGGCTCCAACACGTGGAGTCTGCGCTCCGCAGCTGCTTCTTGCCTTGCACATTTTTAATGAAGCAAAATGAAACCAGTGGCTCTACTCTCCACTCAGCAGAGCAGTACACACAGCTAATGCTGATTGGCTGATTGTTTCCCACTACTGTGGAAAAGTGTTCAGTATTTTTACAACCGGGAAATGACATGTAACAGGATGTCATCACATGAAACAAGAAACATGAGAATAATATTTACAAGGTGCTAGAGCTTACGTGACATCACACACATATGCATCCACACACTCTCACATGCACACATTCATACAAACGTGCACACACGCATGCAAACACACGTACACTTACGCGAAAGGAGAGCGGGCCTTGGAGCGCAATCTCGCTCTACCGGTGGGAGCACATTAACGTTAATCTCCCAGCATTCCATTTGGTCTGCCACTACAAACACATCAACACAAACCTCTGAACACAACATTACATCCATTCAACAGAGAGATGCTGGTGGTGCCTTGTGTCTAAGGCCCTATCCCAATGCTTATTTGTACCCCTACGGCTTCGGCTTGGCCCTACCCCTTGGCCCTCGGTAGCGAGGACCAAGGGGTAGGGCTAGAAAATATCTCCCTAAGTATTGGGACAGCACTTCGACGCTGGACGAGTTTGTTGTCGGAGATTACTATGGCAACAATGGTATTATCACAGTGACATTTGTCGTTCATCTGATGGAGATAGAAAAGCATGGACGCTCGCGATTCGTTCACAACTTATACGTTTCACGCTACCAACCGATCAAACAAGTCATCAAATAAAAAAGACGACTGCTTCATTACCAGTCCACTTCATGACAGAATAGCGTTAGCGGTGCTCTGTAGTCTAGCAAGCCGTCCTAACGTTACCCTGCCAGTCTGCACTGATATTAGAGGAGCCGTAACAAGTGCAGCAACTTCGCTGCTGGACTTCAGTTATATTTCGTCATATGCCAGCAAAGGGGGAAATGCGACATGTAAATATGTCAAAATGCGGGACTGTCATGCACAAATCAGCCTAAAAACAATGTTGTAACGTAACTAACTAACAAAGTAGAGACATCGGCATATTAGCGATTTCTTTGTTAAGCTTGTTATAAAGAAATGGTCCATAATACATTGAAACGACATTAAACTAAGATAATACCACGGTTAGAATATTTTTAAAATCTTTATTAACGAAGAAAATACTACATTTGTGGTTCACTTCGGATGGTAGTGTAGCGGTCCCCATGATCTTCCTGTTACTTCCAGAGATTCGCAGGGCATTCTGGGTAGCCCTTGGTTTGAAGTGTGCCTCTGAAAAATCTCCGTTTCGAGGGGTATGTAGCCCTCGTTCTTGGCCCTACCCCTTGGTCACTAGAGTATTGGGACAGCCCTACCCCTTCACGTGAACACGCAAAACGGAGGGGTAGGGCCAAGGGGTGAATTGGGATTCGCCCTAAACATGGCAAAAGCGAAGTTAGAAAAGTTAGGAAGTGCACAAACTTTGTCTTAATAGTTGTTTTGATAATTGGACAAAGTCAATCAGACCTAAATGAAGTAACCGGTGAAGAAGAAGAGAATTTACCAGGCATTGTCTTATAAGCAGGACACAGTCGGCACAGCTTTACTGCTTTCTCAAAATTCTGTCTATCTTCTTTCCCTCCTTTCTCTTACTTACCACAGAAATATGTGAAGTACCAAATCACAAGCCAAGAAAACACTAAGTCAGACCGGCACATCCAGAAACAGGAAATGGTAAATGCTGATCGCTCTAATCTCTGTGCTCCTCAGACACCACTAAGGCCGAGTCACCGCGAGTCATCAACGTCATTCTGCCTGACCAGAGACACCACTTTCTGCTGCCGCTGGGCTACGTCCTGACCTCCTTCCTGCTCCTGGCTTTCATCATCCTCATCATCATTCTCATCACACGCCGACGCAGAACCAAAGGTTAGAGCTGAGCCACAGTATCTCTGTCTGACTGTAGATGGCGCTACGCTGAACGGATGTCAGTCGCCTCCCTCTTTAATCTCATCTCATTTCCTTGTGTTTCAGAGTTTTATCCGCAGACATCCATAAGGTGAGCGCCATAAACACACCGACGTGCACGCAAACGCACCCACACACACGCCCATGCGCATACACATGATCACATGTACGTGCACGCACACACACACACACACACACATGCTCAGATCTCTCTCTCTCTGTGATAGGTCCAATAGAAGTAACAGCAGCTCTGATGAGTTTGAGATGGATGTGACTGAGTTGAAGGCAAGCCCCCAGGAGGAGACATTTGGTGAGTTAGAAAGAAGAGCGCGCGCGTGTGTGTGTGTGTGTGTGTGTGATAGAGTGTGTGTCTTGTCTATAAGTGTATTTGTAAGTTGCTGTCTCCTGTGTAATTTAGACTACAAGAACAACCTGCTGAAAGAGAAGGTCCAGATGAACACTCTACCTAAAGTCATTGATCTTGATAGAGGTAACACACACACACACACACACACAAAGCTTTCATGAACTATCTCACGTTTCTATTCTCCTCGCCCTCAATCTGTCATTGTCTCTTGCAGAGATGGAGAAATTTTGGAAGTGAGAGTATGATAAAGCAAGAGTGAGTGAGATGGAGCCACTGGCTGGTCCAGAGGCTGTGCTCCAAACCACCCCGTCCTGGTGGGAGTAAAGCCACAGAGAGAGAGACCCATTCAGACCAAACTACTGTCCCGGCTTCATCCCGGGTCGTCAACCGTTCAGAGCAGACTGCAAAAGACCCGCGTCACCATTATTTACATCTGTATACGTCACTGCCACGCAGGGCCGGAAAAGTAACTGTGTGATATTGCCAATCTTTTATCGTCCTGGTAATTTGTCGCTTTATTTCTTCTTCCTCGCAAATGGACAGAAGCTCTCTGAGTTCACAATCTTTCCAATTCTCCGTTGTTATTCATTCTATTCCTTCGTTGTTGAAACAATCCTTGTTGTGAACTGGCTTGCACATAATGCGCCTATGATCTTAACCAATGGGGTTCCCGTGTAACCCGTTCACACCGCAGCTGAGCAGCATTTGACACATTCACGCCAACACCTGGTTGCTCCGGTGTGAAACGGCATCTCTCTCCTTTTTTCTCTGGCAAAAAAAATCTGTTGTAGTGAAATGCAGAAAAGCGCTCAAAGACAACTCACAGTAAGAGGCCTCGTATTTTCAAACTTTTGTTATTACACACATAAATGGGTTTCATATTCTTCCATTTTACTTCATAAAACTAAAAAAAAAGGTACAAGAACATTGTGCACAGCTCCATAGCACCACTCAGTGGGGTGTTGAACCCAAGTCATGACTCAATTTGAGGGCAACGTAGTACAGAGAGGTGACAAATTAAAGGAAAGACCTGAATAAATGAGTGGAGAAACATAACGAATGCAGATGCTTCCATACTGGTGTACTGCATGATACAATTAAGCAGTTAACATCCTATCATGCTCTGTGGCAAGTATCAAAATGGCCCAACGCCTTACTAAGAGACTTTATGTCGGGTTTTCCTTTAATTTGTCACCCGTCTGTATGTGTAGAATAACTGGTCTGTTAGTCAATGTGTATTATTTGTATTGTACAGACGTATGGCATTGTGGATTGTACACAGTCCGGTTTTGCATCTCCAACTGATGATGATGTCGTGTACTAATGTTGGGCACTGTGAAGCCCTTAGAGACTGTAACGGTGATTAAGGGCTATACAAATAAATGTGATTTGATTTGATTTGATTTGATGATAAAATAAACTGCATTCCAATTGAATAATGTATCTAATATTACTGCTTCAATCATTGTCACGGTAATTTTTCCCTTTTATTCCTTTGTGTGTTAAATGTGTTCTCATGTATTCCATCTTTGCCTTGGACTGAAGCACCGAGTGTCTCGTGCCAATTTGTCTATCGAACAGCAAAGTATACTTTATAGTGCTTACTGTAGGCTATGACTAACTATATGCTACCTGCGAAATGAAGTGAAGATTTAAGTTTTATTTTGATGCACATAATGTACCATATTGTTTTTGTTTTGTGTGGAATATTCTTTTTTATAAGTATTAAACTTTGATGCTTGAAGCTGATTTTTAACTGATATTTCGTTATTCCAATGAATTGTAAGAAGAGATACCTAGGCTACGCTGTGTATTCAAATGAATTTATGAATACTCGCGTCAAAGGACAGGTACACACACACACAAACAGCTGCTTCAGTAACATCAGACAGTGGGAAATTAGGTATTGCATAAAACTGTAATGCTAATCAGTGTATTTTGAGAAAAATGATGGGAAGGAAATTTTGAAAATGTATCCCTTCAAACTTCTCTCCTGTAAAAAACAAGGCCAAACCCAAAACAATAAGCACAGATTTGAGGTGTTTTCGTAGGTGTTTCCCCTCACCTTTGCAGAGAACGACATCCAGGACACTACTGTAGATTTCCATTGCTAGTTGAGCTGACATTAGGCCTTTCGTTAACATTGCCCTCTTGAAATTTTCCCACATTCCCTGTGAAGTGTGCACCAATCACTGCTAACTACCTCTACATTTCATAACCTACAATTCATTTCAATACATCAGTTGTTGCATTTGCTTTCTTTTTTTACCCAATTTACCATTGTGTCCTGTGTACGTGCTTTAAACTGCCTTCTCCAGCAGCCCAGTTTATTGCTTATCCAATAAAAAGTCCCCTATCATCAATCTTAAAAGTTGAATAAATTCAGGTTCTGTTGTCAATAATGTTCTAGACTTTAAGTAGCGGAGACCTGTGTGCTGCGTGTAAAGTATGCACACGCCTCACTGCCAGTCTCGGCCTGTCTTGAGTGTTAATCTGATTTTGTGTTGTGGCTGCACCAATTGGAACCACCGCTGAACTTTATCAAACTGTTAGTGTCACTTGACTAAATGACAGCAGTGGATGATCAAATGTTATGGTTCTTCTTTGTGCACCGTACTTCAGCAATTGCACCAGGAAACAAGTTAGTCATAGTTCATTTATTGAGTCACAAACAAACGGTCCCTGAATTCAAGACAAATGGCTTTTTATACACTTTGTGAAGTTTGTTTTGTATACATTTTTCTATAAAATACATCGTACTGGAATATACTTTTATTCAATCTAAAAATGGTAGAAAACCCTGGTGTCTCTTGCACTGCCGGACAACTGTATCGAAGGAAGCAGTTCTCTCAGAGTAGCACAATCGGTTGTCAAATTCACACTCGCTCTCACGGTCACATTCATTCTGAAAGCAACACAATAAGTGACATAACATTCAATCCAGTAAACCCATGACCAGGTGAAGGCTGGGGCCACACTGTATCTCCGTTAGTTTACAATTAGAACTAGGCTACAGGTACTGTAGGGTCAAGTACAGGACACTTGGTAGAGAAGGTACACTACAGTACATTCAGGGCAACAGAGTGGACATGGATGCTAAGCTAAATGCTCTTCATTAGATTTGAAATTGTCAACACGTTTGCTGTTCTTGGTGAGCCATTCTAACACAAAACGTCAGGTTTAGAGCAAGGGGACACCGACCTTTGGAATAATAGAACACACACTGATAACAATTCACAAACAAGAATAACATTTGAACATTATAAACAGAAAGCAGCAGAAATGTGTCTTGGCCTTGGTGTTCATCGGCATCTCAATGGTGACGAATCTACCGTGTGTCAAACATGGTAAGAGCCTATTTTGTCCAAGGACCTCATGTAGTACACAAAGGACCTCCACACCATGCTATTATGCTAAGTGTCTGGTGTTAGCTCTGGTCTTGAATCTGGGGACAGCTCTGTCTTGGTACTCTGTCGAACAGTTTGTCTTGTCACCCAGTCACACCCATCCCTCAGGCTGTGTGTGTACACAATGCTCATGTTCAGGCCCGGGGCAGGCAGTGTCCATGGGACCCTCTTCCCACATTGAGCATCATGTGGTTCATAGTGCCAGACGCTCTGGTCAGTCTTATACTCAATTACAAACTAACCCCTACAGGGGCTAGAGACACAATAAGTAGAGAGGTTTAATATGTATGGTCCAATAAAGACAGTCACATTAGACTGACTGACACAGACCTGCAAGTGAAAATGCCCATTTCTCTCATCTCCTCTGTCCCTCGGGGCCTGGTCCAGCCTCAGACGTAATGTGCCTTTACACTGTATGCGTGTCAAACTTCAAATTAAAAAGGAGAAGGACCCGCTCCTTCTGATTAGTCAGAGGAGATGCATGGTGAGAGGTGTTAAGGTTCCCAGCAGGACTGGTTGTGGTCCTGGGTTCCAGGTCTATCAGGTGTCCAATGTAGGACTGGAGCCCTGCTTAGGGCTTTCCAGGGGGGAGGAGCTGTCTGGGACAGGGGGGTGTGGTGAGTGGACCATCCCTGCCCCTGAGCTGCAGCTCACACAACACTGAGAGACACAAAGAAACATTAGGCATGGGTTCAAGTCAGCATGATGAAGTGTGTGTATCTTTGAATGTGTGTTTGTTCCCCACCTGCGTGTCGATCTCCTGTGGGATTGTGTGCCGTTGTATCCAGGGGTGGACTTCAGCCAGCTCCTCCCTCTGCTCCTGGCTGAACCAGGGCTGGAGGGGCTGCAGCACACACAGCTTCTCCCAGTCCTCTGCCAACACCTCATTCTGGTCCCTGGGAAAACAAAAATACACAGGAAACAGAGCAAAGACGCAGTGTTACAATATGGGATGATATGGGAATTGTGCACACTGCAAAAAAAGTCCTTTAGTATTGTGTCCTAAAGTAATTTTTTTCCTAAAAACAAGTGAATTAAATCTGCCAAATGGGTGAAATTATTTCACTTTTCCAATGCAAGTCACCTTGTTTTAGGATTTTTCTTGAATCAAGTGACCTTATCTTGATACGTGTGCAGCAATCTGCCTAATTTTAAGAAGTGAAACGGCAATGGAAAGTAAAAATAACTCACCCCATTGGCAGATTTTTATCACTCGTTTTAAAGAAAGAAATATCTTAAGACTCAACTAACTGATTGGCTAAAATGGGCATTTTTGCAGTGTACAGTTACATATTTACACAGTATGCTAATATGTTAGCTTTTTGTTTTTCAAGAAAGATGCCTCCTATGCTTCTAAATCAGTAGAGTGAAAAGAGAAGAGCAGTGTACCTGGTGTGCATCTGGTATGTCATCATGACAGGCTTAGGGGTGTGCTGGATCATACTCCACAGTGAGTTCTCCACACAAGCGTCAAAGCTGTGCTGGTGCTCTGCTGCCACCTCCTGGCTCTTGCGGGCTTTGGGCGATGTGTCTGATGAGTCATTGCTGGCAAAGTACTTGCTGCTGTTGCTGCTACCTGTAACCCAGCAAGAGCAATGCACTTGTCAATTCAACCTACCATCTTTAACAAGGCATTGAACTATGGTTTTGTTGCACTGTTTTGTCTTGTATCGTACTTGCTTGCACCATTGTTAGGATGTTGGTTTACATGCACTTTGTATACGGTGGAATAACAATAAAGTGTAAATGAATCGATTCGAGTTAAAAAGCCTTCTTACCTGTGTGTGAGGTGGAGGTTCCATTGGAGCCAGAGCCGGAGCCGGAGCCAGATCCAGATCCCAGGGAGCCTCCAGACTCCCCTGACCCAGACCCCGAGGCATTGGAGCCAGTCCCTGAGCGGGAATCTTCCTGCAGCAGCAGATCAAGCAGCTCACTGGATGTGGACTGGGCATCATGGTTTCCAGGCTCACTAGGGGCATCTCCCTGACCAAGGCAAAGGGTAACAGTCAGAACTAGCTACGAATTATATTATTAATGTCATCTGAGAGTAAGAATATTGCATGCATGTGTACGTATTTGTATACAGAATGATAGAATAAGTGTTAAGATGTCAAGTCAGATTTCAATATTACCATGGTAAAATCTGACAGCAACCGATCAAAATCGCTGCCTAGATTGCTTTACCGGAAAATCCTGCCTACATTTGGCTGTTGAATCAAGCACCACTGTGGAGGATTGGTTGAAGAAAACAAAATAAGACGTGTTTTGATAGCAAATGAGATAGCAGAACAAGTTTTGGGACCCTAAAGTCCCAAATTACTAACATTTGTTGACTATATTCGATATAGTGAGTGAGCGAAATCTATTCTTTTGGATAATTCTAATGTTACAATAAAACCTTATGTACTATGAAGGAGATGTTCAAGGAGATAGTGGTACTTATCCAAATCGAGGATCTACTTGATGCTGTTTGCCATTTTTGCAACTTCCTTATAAAGTACCATCAAAGTAGTGATAGTAGTGAAGGAGTGGCCCGGGGCCTATGTTGCATGTCATCTCTCCTCTCTCACCTGACCTCAGGTAGATAATCTTTCTGTATTTAATTTCCTAGTTATCTCTGCCTGCCCTTAAAGTAACCTGTTGATAACCTGAATTGTGGTTGTGGCAGGCACTCCATGCACATGTCACAAGCTTGAGAGATTAACCCTGAGCTATTATATTGTTGAAAGGTTTTTCCGAATCATGTATTCGGCTCTGGGTATCCGAGAATGCACAAATGTAAATGTGAATGGCAGTGCTCTTAATATATATTTTCCCCCATTTCTTGCATAAGAAGTTGTAAGGAGGAAGGCGCTTCGGCATATTAAGCTCTACTCAGGGACATACACGGTGATGGCTGACAGGTGAGAGCTGACTCACCCCCTTGACGTGCTGTTCATACAGGCTCTCGGCAAGATTGTGCCCGGTGCTGCTCTGCCCTTCACTGGGTTTGGGCAGCTCCTCCTGCAGCAGGTTCAGTTGAAGCGGAGAACTTGAGCGAGAGCTGGAGAACAAACCCCGAGGCTCAGCCGCTTCCTCCTCTTGCCCCACAGAAGAGCTGGCTCTGGGTGAGCAGAGAAGAGGGCCTGGGGAAGTCTGAGGCTGGGAGCCAGTCTGGGCCTGGAACTGGGCCTGGGAGAAGGGGACAGTGCCAGGGGGAAAACCTGCCATGGTAAAAGGTACCTGGGGCAGCATAGAGAGAGTGGGCGGAGGGTACATTGCGGGGTAACCTGGGGCGAAATTTGGGTAGGTGGGCAGGATGACAGCCATGACTGGGGCCATGTAAGGGTTAACGCTCTGGGCTGGGACCATGTAAGGGTTAACATTCTGGGCTGGGGCCATGTAAGGGTTAATGCTCTGGGCTGCGGCCATGGGCTGCAGGCTGGGAAAGTCCTGGATATTCTGCAGGTTCTGGATGGGCTGGATTTGCACCTGTGGCAGGTTCTGAGCAGGCTGTGTGACGCTGAAGTTGTAGTTAGGCTGCATTTGGTCAGGAAGCTGCAGCACTCCTGGCAGCTGTTGAGTTCCCATCACAGGGAGGTATGGTGTCTGGAGTGGGGGTATTTGGCTGTCGGGAACCCCCATCTGCAGCTGGGAGGACTCTGAAGAGGGCCAAGAAGAGTCGGGGGGGCGGCGAGGGGGGCCGGGTGGGGAAGCATAGCTGTCCATGGAACCCTGGGGTTTGGCCCGCTTGTGTTTGGGCTTCCCTGTCCGAGAGCGGTTCCACCCACCAGCACTCGATGGACGCATCATGTGGTCGCCTGGGGGGAAATGGACAGAAGACTGCAGAATAAGCTCGGCTATAAATCTAAGAAATGATAAACAGAATTAACTAAACTTGCTGCATCTCATCTTGCAAAATCTCCATGCAGATATACTATCAAAACAACTATCCATTACGAATCATTTTGTCAAATACTCATACACACACACAGACCTGGGTGGTGGGAGTGGGCCATGGAGCTGTTGTCTTGCTGTAGATAGGAACTGTAGGGGCTCTGGAGGATGTGATGGCGGAAGCGATCCACATACTCCTGCTCCTCCTTCTGGGTGTGAGCTGATAGCACCTCCTTGGTGAGACCCACTAATCGCAGTTCCTCTGTGGCGGGGTTAGGGGCGGGGCTCGGGGCTGGAAGGGCAGGGGGTGGCGCAGTGTCACTGCCCATGGGAACATCCTCTAGTGCCGTCACCTCTGTGGAGGGGAAAATCAAGAGAGAAAATATCCTCAACACTTTCAACAGTGAGATTACAGACATTACCTGAGCAGTAACTCTACTTGCTAATTCCTCATTTAAGAGACCACAAACTAATGTAATTCAGTTCCTTCAGGTATTGACTGACTGATCAACAGTCAAAGATTAGATTATAACTATTGATTGATTTAACTGAATGTTTCCCAGGGGGAAATTGGGTCATTGCTGTAACAATGAATAGAGTATAGATAAGAATATGTTTTGAAAATAGATAACATGACAAAATACTAGAAGAAGATAAAACAGAACATATTGAAAATATATATACAGCATCTTTCCCTCCAATACAGGATTCTTAATGGCTTGAAGAAATCCTCACTACGTTGCCTATGGACAAACCTACAGCAAATATTCAGTGTGTGCAAAATGTGCATCGCATATTACTAGATTTACAGAGCAGATGTGCAAGAATGGATCATTAGCTGTTCCCTTAACAGACACAGATGGATGTACAATATGTACAGAAAGGTTTGTATGGTGTGCTGTACCTGACTCGGGCTGTGGCACATGGACTATGGTGCTGCTGTAGGAGCACTGGCTGGTGACAGAGACCACACTCATGGCTTTGGTGGACATGGTGATGTCTGTCAGAGGTGCTCCAACTACTGCTGCTGCCGTAGAGCCCACTGACACCTGACTGTCCAACACCACCACTGAACACAGGGAAAACCAGGAAACACTTCATGTTGTTGCAAGGAACATTGCAAATGAGGTTTGACAAAATGGGAAAAAAATATGGTGAATGAAATGAAAACACAATATAATGTGTAATAATACAATGCACAATGCACAAGACCAACTAATAATAATCAATATATAATTTTTACATTGAATATCTCATCTGAATGTCCCAGGGTGTGTGTGTGTGTGTGTGTGTGTGTGTGTGTGTGTGTGTGTGTGTGAACTACCATCTGAGCTGGCCTGAGCTGTGTCTGTTGCCCCAGTAGGCTTGTCGTCTTCTGAGGTAGAGGATGAGGAAGACGAGGTAGCCAGGGAACGAGATTCACTCTTGCGCTTAAGGGCTGGACCTGTACAGCTCTCCAGATACCTGGGATGCACAACACACACACACACACACACACACTTAGGCAAGTATAATTAATAAACCAGGATGATCTTAGAGAGATGATGATGCTATCGCCACACACCTGATGATGTTGTCCACACAGTTGATCTGCTGATAGGAGGAAATGTGCGCTTGCTTCCTGCCTTCCTTGTGATCTCTGACCTCAGCGCTTGAGGCTGTGGGGGGCAGGTGTGCTGGGGGAACAAAATATTTTAGCTATTAAAAAGGTGAAATGTTTTCAAACTGCAGCTTGAAAACTGTAGACTCAGTCATATTTCAGCAAGCAGGGTGTTAATGAATTTAGAGTGCTCAGTCAACTTTTCCTGGATAGATAAAGGCTAAAAGTAGTTTTTGTGCTGATGAATCCACATCTACCAGAAATAATGTAGTATGTGTGGCGCTGCATTACCTGTTGCAGGTTTGCCCGAAGGAGTCATTTTGTTACTTGAACCTAGGTACGCCTGCTGGCCCCAACTCTTGACTCTGTTCACATCAGCACAGATCTGCTGCAGGGTCATCTGCACATGTGACACACACACACACACACACACACACACACACAATCATCATGATTAACTTTGGCAGTGGTGTTATTTAATTGTACAATTGTACAATAGTGCAGCCCCCTGGCCAGTGATGTTACTGCAATGTCTCACCGGTTCACGGTGTGAATCCTCCCACAGGTTGCCATTGCTGTCGCTAGAAGAACCTACACTGATGTAGTGCTCATGGGAGCCATTACTACCCAAACTGCCGTAACCACTGGAACCATTGTTATGGACCGGCTGTGAGGGAGAAACAGAAACACATCAAGACACTGGAGAATCACTGACACACACGCAATCATCATGGAAAGAAAAACAAAACATCAGATGTCAGAGGTGTATGTGTGTGTATGAAAACAATCTCTTCTATCGCTCTTTAACAATTTCTTTTCCTAGCAGTTCTTTCTTAGATCAGAATTTGCACTTGCTTGATTTACAAGTCATTTTGGATAAGAGTTCAGTAAATGCCTAAAATGCAATGCAAAATATCTGTATGAATGTGTGTGTGTATAGGGGGTACACTGATGTACATGCATGTAGTCACCTGCAGGAAGAGCTTATAGATCTTGGCCTGTAGATCTTTTATCTTCTTGTGGGTGACTGGCAAATCATCCTTACTCTGAGCAGCAAATACATCCTCATTCAGAGGACTCCTACAAAGAAAGACAAACAGCACAGCGATATCATCAACAGTTTTGTGGAGGCTCTTAGGAGATCTGAAAGAATAGTGACGTTTTTGTCCCATGCTTTATTATTGTGGATAAAACACTTCACCGTTGTTACATTTTGTGTGGTTTTGTGTACGTGCTGTCCCTTACGTCCTGACTTTGTGCCGTCCGATGATGAAGGCCACCTTGCGGCTCCAGGGGTTGATGAAGCTGGACCAGCTGGTGTCCAGCGTAACATAGTCTCCATTCTGACAGCGTAGACGCACCGGTGAGTGCTCAAATGGAGACTGGCCCGCATACTTCAACACTAGAAACGGTGAGAGAACAGGTAAGAAAAACAGGATGAGGGTGAAAGTTGTAGAAGCCTGAATGACTGGATGGCCACTGCAAACAACACCAGTGAAACCTTGGACGCTTACCCTTGTGGTGCATGGAGAGCATGAGGGCCCGGTCCTCTGGGTGAATGCAAGTCAACAAGGACGTACCAATCAGATCCTGAGGAAGGTATCCTAGCAACGGTACAGCCCTGTGTATACAAATCATCAAGTTAGCTCTATCAAGTTAATACGTGGCCCTTTACATCAACTCTGTGGGTACAGGTGTAAGTAAGTGAGTGTGAGGTGACCTGTCATCCACTTCCAGGAACACACAGCCAGGGGAGTGTGTGGTGGTGAAGATACGTTTGTCCATGGGGATCCGAGGAGCTGCATGAGTGAATATTACCAATGTTAGCACCATGATAAAACACTGTCAATGGGATGTTCATTCTGCTTAATACAAAGCATGAGCATGCCGAGGTACTGAATAAGTAAAGAACTTGTCTTGTTGTTGACATATTATGCCTGGAATATGCAGCGATGTGATAAAGGACACAACCAAGAAGGAAACAGTAATTAATGGGAGTTGTGTGTCCAAATCACATCCCTGAAGATGATGCTGTGAGAGTTACTGCTCATGGAATGTCTATAATGGTGAAGGCTCCCTTTGTCGTCTGCAGTCTGACGTGTTGGTAATCATACCCTCATATCCTGAGATGATGCGTTCAGCCAGTGCCAGACAGCATGGCTCTTCTTCCTCCCCTGCTCTCTGCACCTTCAGCAGGTAGGGAATGATCCGGAACGGGTTGTAACGCATCTCACCCTCACAGTCCTTCCCGCCCCTACAAACATACATTACAACTTCAAATTCCAGTGTGATCATAAGTGAAAAAAAGTCATGAGGCAAAAACTAAAGGCAACGCACAAACTGGAGGTTTTATTGGAAATGATGTGAACACATGCTGGCTACATTCGTACCTATTCAGCTGCCAGTTGTGTCTGTAAAAGTGTGCTCTCTGTGTTACAAAAATATTTGACAACTTGGTTTTGCGGGGCAGTATGGGTCACAACAATCACCCCATGGGATACTCAGGCTATGTGAGCCTTTGAGTGATAAGAAACCCTCAGCTGTGCTTTACTGACATCTAGTCATAAAGATAGGCAATTGCAGTGTATTTTTGATTATGTTGTGCAAGATTGCGTGGCTTCTTTATTTTTCTGTGAAAAGGCAAATTTATATAATCGTGGAATGATGGGGAAAGGAAATTTCCCCTACCGAGGTAACATACTAACCTGATTCTGCAGAAGAAGGACTTGACCTGGGCACACTCAAATAGAACTGCCGCTGTAGAGGGAGCAGAGTAAGTACGTAAGTTTTCTGCCTCTACCGGGGCACGAAATTAAGTTTGCCCGTTTCCATGGTGAGTGATTTTGGGAATGAGTCCAGAAAAGGGAGCACTAGCCCAGCTGGCGAGTGAGACTGGGCAACAGAGTCTCAATCCCACACATGAACGTACACCAAAATTTTGTTAAATGTAAAATTCAGTGCTTCTCAGTCAGTTGCCTGCATTCTATTTCTTCTGTTCTCGTCAGCGCCTCAGCCTGCCTACCGGAACGCTGCACTGTTGCCATGGCGCCAGCACTCAAATCTCAGGCGACAGAGTTACGGACAGGCAGGCAGCTCTTTAGCTAACTGAACTAGTAATAATAAAATATGAAATATACAAAAGAGCACAAACGTGTGATTTTTATCCATGCATATAGTAGGACTAGTAATAATTTGTCCGGGGAAGTCAAAATTTCCCTTAATTTCACACACACACACACACACACACACACACGCACGCACGTGCTAACACACCTGTGTGCGAATTGCTCCAGGGTGGCAGGTGTGGCTGGGCGGTGTGTGAGTAGAAGATGTTAACATCTTGGTGGAAGAGCAGCTCCACAAACTTAGCCGACTCCAGGAACTTCCTCTTACAGCACAGGATGCTGGGGGCCTGCTCTGACGCGTACAGCACACCGCCACTCAACAGCGAGAAAACCACCACGAATGAATCCTACACAGACATAGAAAGACATACACAGATGTGACACTCACTAATGTTTAGTCACATTTGTGATACTACATAAATAAGTATTTTGTAATATGTACCTTGTGTAGGGTTTTGAATGCACTGAACGGACAATACTTTTTAAAAATGTATAATAATAATTAATAGAATAATTTCTATTCAAAGCGAAAGGTGAACGCCTGTGCTATTCATTTCCTGTCAATGTGCCAGCAGGAGACAGAGTGGATATCGCGATAACAGGTGGTTACGCGTGAGATCGCGTGGACGGTAGTTATCGACAGTTCTCATAGTTACTGAGGACTCCAACATCTCCTGGTATCTTCTTTGTATGGTGTAATTTCAGGTTAATGCCCTGTGAATAATAACTGAGTAACTAACTTTAATCACACATTTGCCCTGAACACTATTTTATTTTATTTGCTCCAAGTTTTGATGTGTTTGATGTTAAGATAATGTGTAAATATGTGTTGATGTTGTTGGTTGAAAAACATGTTAATGGAGTTAGCTAGTCTATAGTAAGTCTATAGTTAATGTCTTTGGTTAGTCGTTTGGTTAGTCAAGTTGTAGTGTGGTCTCCGTGTGTTAGCTGGATACAGGAATAGATACTAGACTATATAATATATAATATAAACTGTCAAGAATACAGTGTTTGAAAGGCACAAGGTCAATGTGTGTTTTATAACAGGATATATTCCAGGTTGTATAAGGAATGTATTATTTTTATGTAATTAATGTTCAACAACAGCATTAGTTGAATGTATTGAAGAGAATGTGTATGGATGTAATATTTTACAAATGGACATTGATATTAACAATGTACTTAAGAGAAAGATGACCTGTACAATAAATACAGTTACTGAGGATTCCTAAATAACAACTACGTCTCTTCTGTGTATCCTGCCATTTCAGACAAAAAATTAACTGTTACACCCGGTCGCATACCCTGGGACCCGTAACACAGACAGACGCACGCACGCACGCACGCACGCACGCACGCACGCACAAAGCAAAAGCAACACATGCACACGTACGCAGGTGTGTTTGTCTCGAACTATACAGTGCTTGTTAGACACTGTTCACAACTAATGGAGCTTTGAAAGGGGATTCCAAATGGGAAACCTGATAAGCTACTGAAGCCACTGCAGACAACAATACTTCCATAATTAAGGTCTTTCAATAGTAAGAGTGTGTTCAGTGAAAAGTGTATGCAAAAACTAGAGCAAGAATATAGTTTTTAGTGATAATAGCATCGGTGTACCCAGTGTGTGTGTGTGTGTGTGTATATATATACCGTGTTTTTAAGGGTGTGTTCAGAGGTGACTCTTTCCAACTCTTCCAGTGTACAAACAGTGGCATCTCTTCGCTCCTCCTGGCCGTTACACATCAGCAGTTTGTAGTATTCGCTGTTGGCTACAGAGGACAAACATAAACACACATGCTCACCACTCAGTTTTAGGCTTTAACAGCACAATGACAATTTATTAGGTTAGTCGGAGAAAAGGATTGGGCAATTACTGTCACTGTTCTGATAGTGAGGGGAAAACAAAAGAAATTGCAAAACTAATAAATATTGCCACTTGTCTGTGTACAGATTGGTGTTTGGTCGTGTTACCTTGCACTTGTTTGACACAGTTGAGTGCATAATGTAAAGCTTCCACAGTTTTGGCTTTACTGCGACTGCGTTTGTCTGATGGAATCCTCTTCTTCATCTCAGCCACTGTCATCATCATCTCTCTATGAGCCTGCCCTCTGTCAGCATCTGGATGCTCACTGGTACACATACAGTTCAATAAGCTATTTAGGCAACACAGAGCGTTTGGTGCTTGTTAAAAGTTGAAAAATGAAACACAGACAGACATACCTGCCACTGCTGCCCTCAGTGTGCTGGCCCGCCTGGCCAGACCGTGAGCTGTGGAGACTACAGAAGGATGAGCCGGAGGGAAGGGGAAAAGAGAAACAGGTTTTAGCACAATTTTAAGACACATGCCGTCTTTTCTGTTGGTCTAGGATCTTTTTTTTATGTTATTTTCTAGATGTGTTGAAGTGGAGATGACACAGCACCTCAGGACAGTGTGGTATGAGGTGGTATGCAAGAAGTCAGGGCAAATGGAATCATGAGGAACTAAAGACATATACCTTTTGGTAGAAGTTGAGGTGGATCCTGTGGTGCTGCCCGGACTGTGATGGAGTGAGGAAGAGAGGTCATGTGATCCGCTGGTCATCTCCTCATCTTCTTGCCCTGCCTCTCCCCCGAGGCGCCCTGACCCCTCCCCTCTACCCTGCTGCCTTGATAAAACCTTCTCCCTCCCACCTTCTCCTGTTGCTGAGAATAATGCAGGCTCCTCCCCATCTGGACCTCTGTCGCCTCCAGGCATCTCCGTACTTGTGACCAATCAATAGAATTTCATCCAATTATGATAGCCAATAGTGTTCTTCATAAGTACAAAAGGAAGACCAAGTTCCATGTGGTGCGGGCAAATTACAGGCCATCCAATCAGTGCTGAGCATTGGACATAAGGCGCAGCCTTTAGCACTGTAGGATTGAGAGGAAAAGAAACAGTGAGAAAAAAAATCAGCACAAAGCATATTGTATTGGTATTGTATTGGCTCATGTGCTAAAAATGTTTTATACATTTCCTGAGGCTTTTGCAGTTTTTTTTTTGCATAGATCTATCCAGCTGGAAAAGATCTAGATTTCTAGATTCTAGAAATGTATGCACTTTTGAGCTGTATGGTTTTAAAAGGAACTGTATTAATACTCTCAACACAAGCATGATTGCATAATTGTTGTAATGATAGAAAATGTAAATAAATAAAAAGTGAAGCATCTTGGGCATGTTTTAGATGCACTTTAGAACCTTGATCTTGTCAGGGAATAGGCGAATAGAACTTCCTGCACAGGATTTTTCTCTCACACTATATTGCATTGTAGATATTTGGCATTTATTTTGGGAAACTGCAAGACTGCATCACTGACCTATGAATGTCAGACCAAAGACTGACATAATGTAAAGTTACTGCATTACAAAGTCACAGTATCAAATAATACAAAGTAGTTACCTAATCACTGACATAATTTCATCTTATTTTTAAAAATGTAAACTTAATAGTTAAGGGCTAGCTCAGCATATCTAGACCTACATTTCACTCAGGTTCAGAGTTGTGCACGGGCTTAATGGGGGTTGAATGTCTTAAAGAACTAATAGTGAAAATGACAAAATGACATACGACCACATTCATCACAATTAGTTTGAGGCCCCCGTTTTCTTCTCTCGTAAAGGGTCTCACAGGTTCACAGGATAACATATTGCTATTCAATACAGTTTTTCTTTCTTTTTCTTTCATCTGAATAAGCTCCACTAGTTACTTTTACTTAGATGGTATTGAATGGCTTCCTGGCATCATGTTTGCCCTATCCCCAAGCTGACTTGTAAGATGTGACTTCACTAAAATAAAATTTACAGAGACTGAAAGTACAAGGTATCTGACTAATGCCGAAACTAAGGTGTTATGACAGTCTCTATAGGCATAAAAATAGAGCAGTCTTCTGCATCATGATAAAACAAGGTTTTTATTACATGAATTGTTTTCACGTACGAACAAACACAATCTGATGTGTTGTTATCTATTACTATTAGGCCATGTGACTGTCACAATGAGTCACTGCTTTTTGACTCACCACCATCATCTACCATAAGTGTCTGCCTATACTGTTGTGACCATATGTAACTCATAACACAACATTAATAATAATAATAATAATAATAATAATAATAATAATAATAATATACAGGACAAGAATATACACATTCAGGAGCAAGTGAATACATCCTGCACTGTTGTTCAGTGAGTAGAAGGCTGTCACTGCAGGATTACATAATAGGCTTGCTCAAATCGTAGTGTATACGCAGCTACGTTCCCTATCACTTGAGGCATACATGCACTGTATATGGGTGAGCATAAACACACACACACACACACACACACAGCTGGTGTGGTGGATGGATAGTGCTCTAGAGTTTAATCTAGAGTTTAAATTACAAAAGAGACAAATAAATCTGATAAATCAGTGCTAGGGTCAATTTGCTGATGTAGGTTAGTAGCTCAAACATCTTCTGTACTTTTATTTCCACTTCTGAGAGGGAAAAGAACTGAGGTTTAATTCCTATTTATTTGATGTGTGTAAACAATTTGGCTTCACTTGGACTTGTGGTGAAATACGCCACAAGAGGCCAGAATCAGAATTTACAATAGCCGCTATTGCATAGAAAGGCCAAGTAGGTCTTACTGTGGCTACTGTCTTACTGGCCCCTATGGGGGAGATAAAATAAGTTAACCTGAACTGGGTTACGGCTGAGGTACAAACGAATAGTTCATCAACGCTACAGGTGCTCCAGGACTTCACAAAATTAGGTTGTCACTGAAGTAAAATAAACATACGTAAATAAACAAACATAATTTTACTTCATCAAGGATCTACTTTAAATTGTGCATAAATAATCTGCCATGTGTTTGAAAAGATGCGATCGACTGGAAAAAGGAAACTTCAATCGTGAATAATTGCACAGGATCTGTTCCTACGCATAATAAAGGTGACAAGCATTTTACGGGTCAGCCTCCTCCACACTCCAACCTAGTAACCTCAACCACTGCATAGCTTAGGCCAGCCAAGTACAGCCTTCTCCCCCTGCCGCTCACAGACACACTTTACACCCTATCTCTGCTGCCCTAAAACACACAAACACTGGATGGCACAAATAACATTTTTACCGTGTACTGCCACGTATCCAACCCCCTACACATGATGTTATTTGACACATTACAATGTAAATATAAAATGGAACTTCGTAGTCATTTTGCGACCTTGTGTATTAGTAAAATAGTCATATTTGTCAAGTATGCACGACAAACCCGTGTGAGTAGTTATCTTGGTATAGAAATGTTAGCAAATAGCTTGTCAGATCCACGCAGAATGTCTTAATCACCTAGCTTACTAACGTAAATTAGTGTTAACTTAGCTAACTGTTAGCAGTACACACCACTGATCAAGTACTGACACCCGGGGTACACTTGACTGTTTGAAGATGACTGGCAACTAGCAATATATAGCCACAATTTGCAAATTCAAAAAAACATGCTAAACATAAACAACGTCCAAACAAGACAATGAGTTTCATTTGTTTACATACAGTTGTCTGTCAGTTGATGCTGTGCGTTAGGCGGCTGGCTAGCTTAGCTGGTTAGCCTGATGGCTAACGACAGTCCACCTCAATCCTTCGTTCTTCTACCGTCTTTACAACTTCTAATCCACGTGTGTTTCACCCAAAAAACTAAATCCACCAAATGGATCGTCTGATCGTTTTAAAAACTTGCTCTTTTGATTGTGCCCCAGTTTGGCAGACAGTCATCCATTCCAAAATCAAGCGCTTGGCACATTTCTGCAACGTGAGGCCGGTACTGTTAAACCACACCCACTGCATGCCAATTGGACAGACGAATTTTACATATGGTGTATTATTGGACAATACCGGACAGTGGGCGTGTCTAAACGCCGTAGTCTGCCAGGGGACGGTAGGGGATTCACGTGGATCTACACGTTACACAATGTACAGAAAACAAGTCCCTGCTTAACCGTGTGAGAGCACGGACCAGTATGGAAGCGCGAAACTGCCAAAATAAAAAATAAATAAATAAATAAATAAATAAATAAATATAAATGTAATTAAAATGCAAAAATAAATATATGTACACATAAATAAATACATGTATGAATGAAATTCATGAATAAATGGGTATTTATGCATTTATTTATTCCCCTATTTATTTATGTCCTCTAGCATTCATTTCAGTATTTATTCATGACCATATTTATTTATTGATTTGCTTTATTTCTGTATATATATTGGCCCAGACTTGAGTTGTGTGTCATGGGCTGAACTTTTCCTTTTGTGTTTATTATTGCATATTGTGTAAGCTATTTTGAGTTATTATGACAGCTTTTGTTTTAGGAAAGGAACAGAAGTGAAAGGTTTTGGGCCGTAGCTACTCCGAGTAAACTAATTTACTCAATTGCCAAAGTTGCCAAAAGATTCAACGTATGCCATGCTCTGCCATTCGACAGTGGATGGTTCTCTCACCAACCCCAAAAAGAGCAGCAATGTCACGGCCATGCAAACCTGCTAATAAATAACTGCACAGCTATTAGGAAAGGAACAGAAGTGAAAGGTTTTGGGCCGTAGCTACTCCGAGTAAACTAATTTACTCAATTGCCAAAGTTGCCAAAAGATTCAACGTATGCCATGCTCTGCCATTCGACAGTGGATGGTTCTCTCACCAACCCCAAAAAGAGCAGCAATGTCACGGCCATGCAAACCTGCTAATAAATAACTGCACAGCTTCCACGGGGAGTACGACAGAGGGGCGTCCATCTAATGTGGTGTTATCGGCATTTTGGAGTGAAAGATTCAAGAGATGAGCCACTTCCTCCAAATTGTTCAACACTTCAGTGTCAACCTCTGTGTCCGTTGATGCAAATAAGTGGGAAAAAATTGTTTGTCAAAGCAGCCCCACAAAACAGCAGGTAATCGGAACTGGCATTTTCATTTTCAGCTAGGTCAGCCAAGAGTCTTAAATCTCTGGCCATCTCTTGGCTGTTTGCAGCCATTTCCAAATGTACTGTACCAACGTAGTTAAACAACAGGTGAAGGTGTAGGAGCAAGGCCTGTGCAGTCGATCTAAGCACAGTAAGCAAGCTAATAGGTGGTGTAAGTTATAATGGCCCAGAACCCTTCTCCTGGTGGGAGGTTTTTGGAACAAATGACCAGGATTGATTGTAGTTTGCTGTTTCCTGAATGTCACCTGACACCCAATGGCCTGCTCAGCAGTGTAGACAACACACTGGAGCTTGTCCTTAGAGCAGGAGGAGGTGCAGCTACTGTATATCAAACTCCAGTAGAGGAAACAAGAATCCTTTCAATTATTTATATATAAAAATAGTTCAGGAATGGTTGAGACATCAACTTCTTAAGTTGCTGCAGGAAGAACAACTTCTAACACAAAAAAAAACTCTCAGACAAGGCTTTGTGGTAAAAGTTAAATCAGTTTTATTCAAGCAAAAAGGCATTTAGGGCCAGAGTAGAATTGCACTTATTTCCAATATACACTCTGAGAAGGCAGATGTAGGCAAGGCTTGGCAGTTACTGAATCTAACATTTCTGATGTACATAGAGGATGATGACAATTCTATACATTTGTGATAAAATTCTGGCCTAGGCACCCCAAGGCTTGTGAAAGCCTTATGAGTGGCCTTTGAAAAAGACAGTTTCTTGGCTACAATTACATCGATATTATATATATATATATATATATATATATATAAAAAAAGGTGTACTTGAAAGGGGTCCAAACTTAAGTTAGTGTTAATTTAATTTCAATAATCACAGCTCTTGATAATGTCATCCATGGCACTTTGAAGGCTAATAAACACAAAACGCAGAAAAACTAAAATCCTGGAGGGACTGAAATTAAATCCATCGAGGCAAAAAAATCCCAAAAAGTTAATAGTTTGCTTAATGAATATATATTTTTTCCAATAAGTGGAAAGCAACAGCAGGGCATGCAATCATCCAGTGTTGGTACGTTGTATTACACACTGACATTGCCTATTGAAATCTCCACTAAACTCAAACACCCATGATGCTCAGCAGCAGTACTGCCTATAAGCACCCCTCCCCTGACACAAACACAAAAAAAAATCAATACAGGGTCTCCTAGGATTAGTGCTACTAAAACTAGTGAACAAAGATAACCAAGTTATTATTAAAAGGGGGAGAAAAAAAAATCCCCCAAAAAATCCTTCCTTATGTGAGAGGGACTTGGTGATAATCAGATGGAATAAGTGCCAGTGTAAAGAGACACAAAAGACTTTACTAAAGATGAAGAAGCTCAGCTGACCACAACAAGCTGCACAGTAGTTGTGTGGACAGAGAACATTCAAAGGCACTATTACTAGATTGTGTGGTATAAATATTTCCTAAGGTTTGGCTCCATTTTGGCTGTTCTCCAAAGTAGAAACCTAATTAAGGCCACTATCTAAAGCTATATATTCTTACTAATTTGTGCTTGGATATCATTCACAATCAAAGGCAACAAGGCAGTTCCTTTATAGCACTCGCCAGGCT
Source organism: Hoplostethus mediterraneus (assembly GCA_034670385.1). Taxonomy (NCBI): domain Eukaryota; kingdom Metazoa; phylum Chordata; class Actinopteri; order Trachichthyiformes; family Trachichthyidae; genus Hoplostethus; species Hoplostethus mediterraneus. The sequence goes on from JAXDDW010000013.1 coordinate 7,394,735, forward strand.
GTAAGGGAGCTTGTCTTAGCATAGGAAGACCTCTAAAAGCAAGTTCATACTAGCTTTTACTGTACACTAACTGAAAGGAGGATCGCCATGGACAGATAAGCTGTTAATGATTCCATAGATTGTCAAGCCTTTTGATGTGAGGTGACCAATAAAGCCTCTTTATTTAACCTAAAACCTCAGTTTTATACCCAGAATGCAATCAATCATCTTGTGCATAAATAAAACAAGACATTGTATCCCAAGATTCACAGATCAACTGTAACCATTCACTAAAGATATTACCAGTACATTTTTTAAGATTACAGACTAATCATTTAAGCTTTGACCAAAATATTGGTGGGAAACTGAAGAATGTGTGTGTATGTGTTGGAAAGGGGGATCACTTACTTGACATGAAGGATTACTGTTACAGTGGAGACTAACAAAAAAAACAGCATATCACAAAGGCACTTGTCTTATCCTGGCACACAAAATCAATGGCTATTATTAATAAAAACATAAAAAAAGAAAAAAAAGAAAATATATGTTGAGGAGAGTTTACAACAGTATTCTTCAATTCTAGTCCTGAGGCCTGTGTGCGTGTATGTTCTGTCATACAGTCTCGGCTGATTCATTTGTACTTTCAATTATCATGGCTAGGCTGAAACCCTTATGATACTATGAATTTTTGAATACTGTAGCATCATATAGGATGGCTTTGTTGGTAGCATTAGTATGAAAGAAGTTACATTGTATTGTCCAAATATTAAAGAGTATAAATGACAAGTCAAAGTAACCGAGGAGCTGGTTTACTTGCAAGGTTGTTCTCAACCTGCTCCTGTATGACTAGCTTTCTGTATTCTTTGGCATGTGGCACGCAATGTGATACTAGGTGTAGTATCACACTGTATTGAAAATTGTGGTATTCTGACAACCCCTATTTAGAACACACCTACCTATGTACACAGCGCGCACACACACACACTCGTATACACATACACACACACACTCGTATACACACACACACACACTCGTACACACACACACACACACACACACACACACACACAGAGTAATCAAGGACTAGGAATGAAGGCCCCCCCCCAGAGAGAAAGTTGCTGTGGAGCTCAGTACGTAGTAACCATATGACCTCTTCATCTGAGAGATTTATTATGCACTTTGCTCCTCTCCTCATCTTCATTTCCTCCACTCCTCCTCTTCATGTTGCTTCCTGCTACTTTACGAATAACTCCAAACTGAGAATGAAAGAGGAGGAAAATTAGTAAGTATCTTTAGATAGAAGCCTTATTTTAACTGGATTAGTCAGAAATCTATAATGTAATTACGTGTTGTTTTTGGCAGCTAGCAGAAAAAAACAAGCAAAGCCAATTTTGTCTCCAAACTTGACTAATCACAGGTGTTTGTACTCACTAATGATGATGGCCAGGATGGTGAGTATGACAGCTATCAGGATGGCCCACATCTGCAAGAGAAAAAACATTAATAAGCACTACCTTTTATGTGTTAATTTAAACATTTCTTAATTTATTATTTTTTTTAAGTCTTTGTTCTTTATTTGTATTATTTATTCCTATTTTTATGATATCCATTTTTATTTCTGTGGTGCATGTATTTGTTGTGTTGACAAACATCAGTGACACAAGTCTGTATAAATCAGATGTATGGGGAAACTCCATTAAGGAACTATATGTCTAGTTGGATGGAAATGTTTCAGGTTTTTTTGTTTTTGTTTTGTTTAACATTGGAGCCCTTTATTTTGGATCTGGAATAGTTCAGTAAGTCTTAGTTACATTTAGAATGGGGGGGGAAAGTGTGTTTTGTGGGCCAGATTGTTGTTGCTACATGTGTCTATAGGCACCTTGCAGTTCTTCCACCAGTACTTCCTCTTGAGCTTGGCGGCACTAGTCTCGAACTGGGAGGCTCCGGCCTGCAGTGCGTCTGCTCTGTCATCCAACTCAGACAGCTTCTGGTCACGCTCCAGCACTTTGTCCACATTAACACGCATGATGTCCACTACCTACAAACACACACACACACGCTTAAACCTTCCTGGTTTAATGCCATTACTTGTTTAATTGATGTCCCTTAAAAGTATCCAATTGGGCAATCCTGATCTTAGATCCTTTATCTTAGCCAGGGTCTGATATTAAACTGTAGGAGAAAAATAGATTGGTGATGCATCAGTATGCACACAGCATGAAGACAACAATACTGTAGGTGTCTGAGATGTCCTCACTGATTTTACACAACACAGCCCTCAGTGAAGAAGACAGCGCCTTGGTAGGCAGAATCACTAAATGAGACACGTGCTTCAGCTTAATAACAGAGTTTGCCCTGAGACAGACACACACGTTTACAGAGTACACATAACCCATATGTTCCACTGATCCACAATCCCCGCTGTTGCCCCTCCCATCAGACAGAGCAGCAGGAGTGTGTGGGCCCATGTGGGCGTTACATAACCATGCTGACGGTGATTACATAAACACCGGGCAGCCAATCAGAAGCTTTGTGTGGCATACTGAGGTTAAAGGTATGTGTAGGAGGGGCTAACCTGGAGCACCCCTCAACTGAGAAAGTGAGGGACAAAGGCAGAAGGGATTGAGATAGAGGACATGGAGGAGCGACAGTTGGCACCCAATCTTTTTCGATTGCATCACTGAAATTGTTTTTGTTGAATAAAACCTTTTTCTTACAGTAAAGCAGCAGAAGGACACTTTGTGTTTCCTTGAGTGAAACCCATACCGGTAGAGAACTAGCTAGCTGCTACTGAATAAAGAATGTGATGCTTTGTGATCCTGCCAAGAATTACATAAGTCTTTGCTAGAAACAGACATCAAGCCACGGGGCAAGGGTGTCACACAAAGAGGCTGAGAGAGAGAGGAAAGAGAGGGGTGGAGCAGAACAATGACAGAATAGGGGTTAGATCAGAGAAATTAGGTATTTTGGGAAAGTTGGAGCACTGAATGTGCATGTGTGTCTGTAAGCAATATAGCATAGATCTACATATGTACCCATATGAGCAGACTGTGGCCCAACACCCATACTGACACATGGACAGAGCTCTTCCTGGTTATAACAGTAACAGCACAGACAGGCCTCTGCCAGTGATTATATAAGAACCAGGAAGAGACTGTGTAGGCTTAACAAGGGATGGGCAGAGGGAGGGAAGTGTTTGGTATGGTAAGATGGGGCTCTGTAATTTGGTTTCCATTCTTTCCATTTCAAATCCTTCTCTACCCAACTACTTGTTACTGATGTGGACTAGGGGTTAGTGTGAAGCTGGAGTTCAGAAGGACAAGGACAAAGATTGGACCTCGGGGGTCAGTATCAAGGTAAAAGGCACAGTACCTCATCCACCTGGGCCTGGGTCTGTTGCAGGCGGCGGTTGCCTGATGGCATGCCAGAACCTTCTGGACCGAGGGCAGACCTAGAGAAATAATGAGATATTAGCCTGATGTCAGATTTCTTTGAAATTTACGTTGCATCTAAAATAACTCTAGTCTCCCATCAACATGTTAATACAAATCTGATCAATAAACAACAGCTGCAAAATAAAACAAAGCAACAGTAATCATGTCAACCCCCCCATGAATGACACCAGTTGTGCAGCAATTATGGCCTTTCAAAGTTTGAAATATTGACCTTTAATTATAGTGTCCCCATCAGGCCAATGAGTTTATTTAAGGATTGCTGGATGTGTGTACCAAGTTGGCCTAGTAAGCAGAATCACTTCACGGCAGACCTTTAGGCCAATCAGTGTTATTTTTAAAAGCTGGACCACAGTGCAAAGATGCATCATCGCTCCCAAGTTTAATCAAAATCAGATCAGTGGTGAGAGGTCACCTGAGATATTACATGAGACAGGTTGAGATAAGCTATCCGTCACCCCCCCTTATAGTCCAGGTGCTCAGCCCAGCAAAAAAAAAAAAAAAAGGAAAAACACAAAATTAATTCTACATCCCTCTTATAAAAGATGTTTCCAAGTTTTGCAGGTGACAGAGGGATATATGTCCAACCTAAATACATTTCTGATATGCTGAAAGCTCAAAAAGTATGAGCACAATTAAATAATTGACTAATCAAAAAATAAACTTGACAAAGGGCATGGCCTAACACTAATTTGGCCATAACTAAACAACTGTTTGTCCGTATGGCCATGGTTATATAGCCCTTTATAATGAACAAGCCTCAACGGACTTTACAGGCCTAAATAAGTCAGCTGAAAAGCAATCAATTATGATAGATTTGGTACATATGCTCTAGGGCCAAGCTACAGCCACAATATGATGTGTGGTTGTGACTGGTAAACGTGGATATGGCCTATGACATGATAATTGCATAATGGCTTATAACTCTTATAAGTCAAGGTGGGTTCACACTGTCACAGTGACACTTGTCTTCAGAAATTCAACCCTGTCAAAGCTGGGCTGAATAGCAGCTACTTGAGGCAGATGCAGCAAAGGCCTAAATTTAATTATGTTTAGTGTTTAATAAAAATTAAAAAAAGATGATCTGGGTGTGGCCTATGGCCTAATAATTCACTCATGTATCAGACACCTTACCCTGCATGTGTGTGTGTGTTGTGTTCGGCGGCCACTTCCCCCCTTGCATGTGTTGTGTGTGTTGGTGCGTGTGTGCACCCCGAGTTGCAAATAAAGTAATCTTCATCTTCGTCATCATTCTTAATTTGTTTTAATTTGGTGTGGTGTGCTAGGATCAAACCATGATAAGATAAGATAAACTTTATTAACGTTATGATGAGCTACATTCAAGCTATGTAAAGAAACAAAATCACAGTAATACTCCTTGCCCCAATATCCCTGTTTTCTACAGTGGTTTGCTACTGCCACATTCTGGCTAGAGGCAGCATTGCCTTGCAATAACCTCAGCTTCAGAAAGAAAACAGATAGTTGAAGTTGAAAGTTGAGTTGAAGGTGGTTAGACCAAATGTAGGGATTACATAAGTGTGTGAGTCAGTATGAGTGATTAGTGCTTCCAGTATACACTTAATGCTACTGACTCAAACTAAAGAGAAAATTGGCAAGAAAACTAGATGGACACGGATCCCTCCTTTCCCTCTACATGTACATGCAAAAACGCTATTGCACACAGCAAGCGGACACACCCTTGCATACTCACTCAAATGCAAACACATGTATAAATTCCACACTGAGTTCAAAACCTTTTCAGGTAAACCTTTCCCTGTAACAGAAGAGCTAGGGGGCCACTATCCAACTGGAATAGCCAGTGTAAGTCAGGCTACTCTCTGGTACCTTTACCTCTTTGGTAAACTTCTGCTTCAGAATACAGCAAGGCCTACAGATGAAATGGAACAAAAGCAAGGGCACAATGACCATAGAACCAGATGGTGGCGAAAGGGCAATGATACAGCAGAGCACAAGGATCTCTTTAACATTCTACTGCTGACTACGTCGGCTCAGTGTCACCTCTCCCCTAAGCTACAGCTACACACATGCCATCACCCTCAAGTGTTGGAGGGCACCTCTTTGATCCTTACTGGACCAATGAGAAGAGATCACATGTTCAAACTATATTTCTTTCAAAACAACTGAGCATACTGTATTTCTTTCAAAACAATAGTAGGCAGTGGACATGTGAGGCGGGTGAGGAAGCAGAATGCTGAGGTCACCAAGGACGCACTTCCTTCTATTCTCTCCTACTAAATCCCCAAAGTTCAGTTACAAACACACTTGCATTGCTACTGAGACTACATAAAGTTAAACAGGGAAACTTTGGCTCTGTATCACAATTTATGATGAGTCCTTATTTGACACCACAGCACAGCCAGGGCAGGAAAAAAAAAGATATTTGTCCAACAGCCACAGTGGCTGGTTCATCCCGAAACCTGGCAGCCACTTGCAGTGTGGTAAGTGGCTTGGAGAGTATATAAACACTGCAGTCTGAGCCAAAATTTACCAGCATTTGGCTTGTGGCTACTGCTAATTTTCTACCCATAGCATAGCCTAAATCTAGGATTGAGATGAAACAGTTCATCTAAACTCCTAGTCGGTGCCCATTCATTTGTCGAATGCATAACTTGCCTGTGTTTAAAGTACAAACACAGGAAAACATTTCAGGCAACAACTAGGCTAGATGGCACGCCTTGTAAGCCTAGCCTACTGTATTTCCTGAAGAAAAACAATCCATGACGTAAATCTTTCCAAAAGACAAACACTGGTGACACCTTAACCAAAGTTATTAAGCACATCTAAATAAGAATGCTTGCAAAATACCCTAAAGCCTATCTATGCTCTAATTTTATTCAGATTGTTTCTTTACTAAATGTATCCTACATAAACCTAAGCTATGATACCAATAGCAGATCAAACCCTTATTTGTCACATAAACACAAGTGTCCCTCACTACACTGAACACTAAAACAGGGTGTGCAGCAACCTATGGTAAAGCACATAACAGCTTTGGAAAACCACTTGTCCTATGTTAAAGGGTAGCTAAATCTAAACTAAAAAGAATTATCATGTCATTCATATGATCTTACAAAGCTAATTCAATATTTGTGAACACAAGCAGCCTGAAGTTTGAATGCCCAAGACCCAATAGATGAAACACGCTGTCTGGCTGCCATATTGGAGGTCCACAGCTCTTGGCCAACAACAGCTGAAGTAATTTCTATACATATGGATACTTGCAACTTGTATCTTTTTCAGATGTCTCATTTTGTAGCCTGATTGTGAGATATTTCTCCAATTTCTAAAATGGTTTAATATCAGATGGTTTCATTCATTTCAACTGCAAAGCCTCTATAATTTAATAATGTCATCAAGCAGCAAAACATTGAATTTCTCAATTTAAAATGAATTTGTGATTTGGTATTGAGGAAGCCTAGAATGTTTTGGCTTTCATATTAAGATGAGGCTCATTTCACTATCACACCAAAACTATGAACCGGCAAATGTGCCCTTTTCACTGTGAATACAGCAGCTCCACAATTTGTTTCTTGATGACACCAGGAAAGTCTCTGCTCTCACGTCTCTAGCTGGAAGAGACTTGTTCATTCATAACCATCACACGTGTGACTTAGCCTAACAACCCAAGTCTCTCTAAAAGCCAAGAAGTATCCTTGTAATCCTTATTATGTAATATTTTACAGCAAGGTTCCTACAAAGTTTCAATTTTAACATTCCAGACTTTTTCCAGACCTTACTTCCTTGATTTGAAGACTTTGGTATTTAATATCATTTCAACAGCTGAAATTTACATTTTCATACAATAATCTAGCAGATTATACAGTGACAAATATCAGAATATGAGATGACAGGGGACTGAAACTGCAAAGAAATGAATCATGCAATCAGTACAATATTTTCCCATCCTTTTATGTATCAAATTATTTTTTCATACATTTCCAGACCTGTGAAGGAACCCTGTGACTATTTTTTCCACTGTCATTGTGATATATTGATTATCCATTATTAATACACCCCATTAATTAATATATTATCTTAGTATATACATAGTAAGGCTATGTATAGTGGTGTAGTTTCATACTTGCATACATGTCACTGTATTAATGATTCTGATGTAATTCTGAAACTACTTCCCAATCTTGAACCACTGGTTGATTGCTTTTTTTATTTCTTCTTGAGCTGTTGTCAACTCCACAGCTTGCTAGTGTTTCCTGTTTTATATAGATAGGTTAACGTTACCTGTACTTTACGAAAAATGCAATGATACTTAAATATAAAAAAATTAAAAAAATTACATTACCTAGCTGAACTACAACCTAGGACCGGATAAAGTAACGCTAACACCAGCTGGAAGAAAACTTGGCCTGTTGTTGGGTTAGCTAGCTTCTGAGCACCAGCAGCTTCTAGCATAATGTTTGCTGTCCAACTTACTAAATTAGAGTTTTTGCCAGATGAAAATGTTATACACGCCTGTTAACGTCAGATTTATTTTCCATTGACTTAGGTGAAGTTACCAAATCTGGATAAAGCTCAAAAGCTCAAAAGCGAACGCAGGCTATCCTAGCTGCTTAGCGTTAACATTGTTAACTAACGTTAACCACCACTTGTTGCAAATGCTAGCAAAGTTTTGGGCGTTGTTTGCTTTTTCTTCTATAAACAATGTTTAATCAAGCTACTCGGATGGCGAGACATGTTAGAAAAATTTAGCTGATTACCTACAGACATTTGATTTTAAAAAACTTTTGGAAAAAGCACGATGGACTTACATAGTTAATTGAAATTTCCTGATACGATGTCCAAAGCGGTTTCTGGGTTTGCAAGCTAAGGCTAACGGTGTCAAGCCGTAACAGTTCCTTCCGTCGAGTATTATGCTGCCTTCCAGTACTGTCGAAAATATCGGGATTCTGACCTAAAGCACCATAGAATAGAACATTTAACGACCCAACAAAATGGAACAACATCAGCGGCAGTTGGCTTTTGCTAGATGCCAGTGGACAGTTGATAGTAAAATTACTTATAAAATATTGTTTAGTGAATAAATAATAATAAATAAATAAATAATAAATAATGTATTTTCTCCTCTTCATTCTGTTGCTGTAACACAAACACGCTCTGTGGCGCCTGATTTCTAAAATAAAACAACATCCAACAAAAGGTATTTATTTGAGTGTGATTATTTCAGTCACCAAAAGCACTTTTTTATGACTGAAAATAAAAAATCTAAAATATGAATTTACGAGGTGCATTTGAAGGCAGCAATAAAGAGACAGGCCAGTAGGCTGTGCAGTCTGTCACCCACTACTCTCCAGCGTACAGTGGCTCATACAATTAACAACCTATAAAGTAAGAGATTCTGAAAGTATAACTTTATCATACATTAGTTACAATAACCACAAAAATATAAGAGTTGCGCCGAGCTGTTTCTATACATTCCCTAAGTGGGCAAAAAAGCTAAGCCCGTGATCAGCATGTGATTTGCATGGAACAAAACATTGTATACCTTTAAAAATATGCCCTCGAGATGAATTGTATAAAATGAATTGACAAAATCCGAATGGCAAGAAATATCTTAAGCGGCAGCCAGCAAGAGACAAACGCGCTACTCACAAGACTGTGTGTGTCTGTGTGAGTGTGTGTGAGTGTGTGTGAGTGTGTGTGTGTGCGCGCGCGCGTGTGTGCGTGTGTTCCCTTTAGAAAGCGCTTATGAGTGGACAAGTACAGTGAATTTAATCTACATGGAGGACAATGATATGCTTTGTTATAACATCCAGAGCCCACACTCTCAAACACACAGCTCTCTCTTGAAAGCTGTTTTACTGGGCATGGAATCGGCAGTGCTATTTTCAGTCAGTGAGTTGTCTCCCCAGAAAAACAGCTGCATGCCATTATTTAATCTGAGTTTAGACTAATTAATCAATATGATTCACTTCACTAACCAAAAAATCCCATGGGAATTGTTTGAACAAGTGAAATGTTTGAACGGTGGAATAAAATATATGTACAACAACAATATTGTTGTAACAATTCAAGTTTCCATGATAACGTTGCAGGCTTTAAGGTCCACTCAGCAGTGGACTTTCATCACTTTCACCCTTGCATTACTGCAGGCAATAATGGCCGACCTGATACTGTAAGAAGACAAAGAAGGTATATGAAAAGTGGTTGCAGAATAAAAAAGAAATGTAGTTTCAAGAAACCCTAGGACCAGTGTGAATGTTTTCAGCCATAAAATATTGATAATTGAAAGTCTTTATATAGACAACATGAAAATGTTTGGTTTTTTTAGTTGAAATTCTGAAATTAGGCATACTTCATCTACAAAGATTCAAAATTTTTGTACAGTACCATTTGCAATGTGAGAGAAAAGAAAATGTTCAATCATCTTTTGTCTTTAATTTAGACTTTGAAACAATGAAACGAGCTCTCTCTATAGATCATATAGGGATGCTCCTGTCAGTTCTCAGTTTGGTTCAGAATGAAACCGTTTGAGAGCAGCTAACATGCTTTTTAAGCTATACACCATTGAAAACAAAAATAAACAAAGTGGATACCATATTTTTTTTATTGAAATGTTTACAAAAAGGTCTAATCACCTTAGATATATTGTTAGTCTGGACGTAACGTGTACATAAACATCATGAAAGGTCTGATCCATTATTAATGCTAGTTTTAATATAATAACAAAATATTTCTGTAGTTTAACTCTTGAAGAAATGAGAAAATATCCTTTTGTATATATTTTGTTATATATGGGCGTATACTGAAACCAAATCAAGTGCCTAAAAGTTATTCACAACTGTATTTAGACTAAAAGAATAAAAACGTACTTTTTCTTAATGACTTTTTAAGTAATATATATAAAATACAGCAATAGTGAATGCAATATGACTGGGATTATGTAATGCTATTTGTAATCCAAGTAATAAATGAATAATGTTCTTAATATCATCAAGCATCTTAAGATTTCCATCAAAAAGAAAGGGAAAAGCATGATATTCAATTTCATTCTTACTGTACATCCCATTACTCTTGCAATTTCATAATTTCTGCACTCAAATGTGGCACAGTTCATCCAGAGATTAAGAAATGACTATGAAAGGCCTAGTTTGCTTGTATTATCACAACAAATAATTAACTTTAATATAATATTGTTAATGATCAATTTCCAGACAAAAACAAACATGATGCTAGGATGCTTTTGAGAAACCCAGCCCAGGCTTCCCTTAAACCAACAACATCATCATCCTCTTGTGCTCTCGCTCTTGGCTACATCCCAGATCCTTCATCCACCACAGCTTCTCTTCCAGGGCTCTGGTACAGCAAGACAAAGATGTTTTTAGGGTGCATACAATTTATGTGTACCAAGACTTGTATTTATTTGAAAGGTATTACAAATACTTACTTACAAATGAACAAGTAAAGAATCAACACCAAACCATGTTTCTCACAACTTACCTCGTTCGCTCCTTGCTCAGCACCTCCATTGTACTGCAGTTTTGAAATTCCCTCCTGTAAATTAGTTATTATATTTCTTTTATTATTTAATCAAAACTCATCATATAATGCACCACAATACTGGGCTTTAGATTCTTCATAGCACCTGGCAAAGGTCTCCATTGCAGAAAAAATAGTTTAGAACTGTGTTTAATTCAAAACAGAAACAACGTATACCTAAATGTCCTATAGTATAACTGTAACCCTAGTTGATCACATTCCACATCTCTGCTGGCTTTCATGCTGGCCATTTGATATTGGCAGCAGGTGCACTAAGTAACAAAGTCAATGTTAATGGTCTGGCTTTGCTTTGTCTTCAGATTGCAAGCTTGGTATGTCAGAGCACAGTGATGGTAAACGCCTCAGTGACTTGCTCGATTGGGTTACACTTCATCCCGGTCTAACACAGGAGTGCTTCTCAGCCCTAAGTCCATGCACTGACACAGATTTTCTGGATGTGGTCTTTATTCATGTTGTTTAGTTTCACTTAGATAAAATCTCTCTCTGTGCAGAGACCTGGTTGCCCAAAAAGGACCATTGCCAAATTTAAATAGAATCCTTCCTGTTGACATTGTCTATGATTACTGACATTTACCATTTACACTTACAAAAATGTGTATGAAGAATTCTCAGTGTGAACACTTAGAGTGAAAATATTCTGATTTGAGCTCTGTGTGTTTTCAGAGTGGTTTAGTGGTTTAGGTTTAAATCTTGACCATGGACAGTATTACAGTACCACAACAGTGTCAAGATGATTTCACCATTTCAGATGAAGGCTCCAACCTAAAGCTAACTCCAAAGATTTTGTGATTGCCGATAGAGTGGGTTTACCCAGAGGATATGGACATTTTCTCGAATTGATTATTGTTAGAATAGTAAAGCTCATTTGTATGTAGAAGCCTCATCAAATATTACATGACTCCTATTTATTATCAATGCATCAATTCCAGGTTTGGGATCTTGATGGCAGCACAAATTAAAGCCTTGATCCTCTGGTTTCTAAGAGTGAGAGTTTTTTGCCCCCCAAAACACTAGTTCAAAGAATAACATAGGACTAACATCTGTAAAATTTGTTTTAGTCTGAATTTGTTTTTGCTTTGAGTGGTCCTTTATTGGCACTGAATGTGAAATAAGGTACAAATAATGATCAAATCATGACAGAACTCACATAGCTTGAGTCAGCTTCCATTAGCTCTTCTACCTCGCTGGTCTCTGAACTGCAGCCCTCAGGAAAACACTCTGAAGCGCGCTTCTCTCTGATCGGCCGGAGGAAGTCAGCCGCTGTTGATTTTCTCAGCAGCGCTATGATACAGATAACACAAATGCATTGCTTCAGCAGATGGTAACTGATAGGCTGTGTATTGTCTGAAAACATCAGTAATATAGTTGTTATAGGTACAAGGGTGTGAAAACATCAGTAATATAGTTGTTAAAGGTACAAGGGTGTGTTGCAAGTGTGCATAGACAAGACTGACATGACTTACCTCCCTCACAGACATAGGTGATCATGAGCATCACGGTCAGCAGTGGTGCAGCCATGTCCATATGCAGCCTGTTAGTCTTTCACACACTTCAGTATTGTGCCCCTAACAGTGCCTGGCACTTTGTGTTACCTGAGAAATGACCACGCCCACCCTTCACCAGCTCAACAACATCCTCCAGGGGAGAGCAGGGAGCATATGTATTTGTGAAAAGAGGGAGATCTCAGATGATGCTGGGAGGATCAAAATTGTGAAACAAAATCTAATTTTCTCCCCAAAAATAAGTCACAATGACCAGCACATGCTATAAATAAGCTATCAATAAATTAGCTATCAAATTAAGACAACAGTAACAAAGAAATCAAATCATGTGTGAGTGCACCAGTGTATTATTTTACTGATTACAATTTTAAAGTTATCTGGAAAAGATGACATTTTTGATAGTGATTTCCCAATCCTCAGTGGGGGAATTTAAAATTCTTTAACTCATTTGAAATTGTATTTGGTCTCAATAAACTGCTGTGTATGTGTATGGTGTATGATGTGGTTATTTGTGATGGGTTTTTAGTTTAAACCATATCTATTACGAATTATCGGTGGGTGTTCCTTGCGGGACAACATTATGATATGATAATGATAATGACAGACGACGCTGACTTCGGTCTATGTATATAAAGAGGTTTCTAGTTTGTCTCTATCTGGGCTTTATAGCTTGGTGATGCTGCCACCTAGAGGCGAATTTATGTGTCTCTAATGTGCAACACAATGTGGGATACATTATGTTAGAATTATTTTGGAGGAGGAATTTAATCTATCTAATCTATATCTATTTAGTCTATTAGACTTTTTTTGTAAATGTGTTCTGAATTGATGAATCTTGACTTTCCTAATACAGTTTTTCTCAGTTGCTTTGACTCAATTCTCCAATGTCAGTTGAAGTCGTCAAAACAATATATGAAATTCTTCACAACATTTTGTTACCTGAGCACAACAGAAAGAGCATTTCTCTTTGTTACCATTTGCAAATGTTTTAGAACATTTAGGCAAATGACAATTATGACTGACAATTTGAACAATTATTGGTTGTAAATGTCTTTTGAAATTGATATATGCCAGACAAAAAAGTGCATTTTCAATCATTTGCCATAGTTTCCATCAGAGTAACTGTTATAGACAACATGGCTAAGCATTTTGACTATCTTGTTTGTACTCAATGACACAAGGACTTGTCATTCTGATGGCACTGACATGTTCGTTGACGTAAAGATTTACTTTTGAGAGATGAACTGAGGATTTTGAGCAAGTTACGGGCTTTTGCAGATAATCCATTGTGTGGTGCTGTTTGTACCAATTGTTTCGAGAAATGCGCTTACTGTTTTGCAAATCTTAAGGATGATTCGAGAAATGTACTAAAGCGACTAAGAAAAACTGTAAACAATTGAATCACAAAGTAATTTAATGTCGTTTCGTTAATCACCTCACCTTTGAAAGGATAAAATGACGATAAAGTAAAAAGTTTATTCACACTTTGGCGCTCTTATTTGACTACTAGCTTACTTGCTATTTAGCTAGCTAGCGGATCCATATGAGCAGATCGAGATAAGCGTCAGCGTCGTTATGGCAGCGGCGATTTGATTGGTAAGAAATGAAAGGGCAAGCTAACTTGTGATTGGTAAGAAATGGAGGCGGGCCGGGCAGTGTCATTTAATTGGCAAGAAATGGACGGGCGGTGTAATTTGATTGGAAAGAAACGGAAAGAAATGCAGGCATTCGCTTCCATCGATTGGCTTAATCACAGGAATATGAAAAATACAGCACCAAACAACAAAACGGAACCAGAAATATAAGGTAACTTACATCTGCAACACTACTCTAACACACCCCATTTATCCCTTAGCAATCGGTCTCTCTTCCTCAGATGAATCAATGAGAAGGGCTTGAAGGTGCAATAGGCCCGCCGCCCGAGACTGGTTATCTACCCATGCTGTGTAGTATGGCCGTTTGCCTTCAGAGGTCGCCGATGTTTATGATATTATCATGATGTAAAAATGTTGTCGTTGATTTTCACATGTTGTTGAGATTAAATTTGTCAGCAAATGAAGAAAAATGTCCCCTGGTCTCTAAAATGCTGAGCGAATAGTAGTTACCATCTTATTTCCCAAAAGAGAAGGAGCAAATGTGGAAGTGTACTTTTATTAAAACGTAATAAAAGCAATTCAAACGTCTGTATGCACTCATAGTACTATAAAATATATAGCAATATATGGCATGTTCTATGCCAGTGTGTGATGTACATTTTTGGGTATTCAAAGCTTTATGAATTACACTAAATGGTGTTTTCAGCTCATTGATGATAATGGTTATTGCCTATCGGCTAATGACAAAATGTTTTTGAGACATTCTGTGTTTCACCAACTAGTAATATTGCTTTGTTAGTTTTGATATTATATGAAGGAGGTGAGCACAGTCACACTCCAATGAACACACACGCACGCGCAGGCACGCGCAGGCACGCGCGCACACACACACACACACACACACACACACACCAGTCCAATCTAAAAATGCATCTTGGCTTTTATCACATTAAGATGGGCCTCTTACTGTGATAAAAGCCAAGAGACTATGAGACAGTCTCTTAGTTAGACCCAAGAGTATGCAAACTACCCTGCAGTGCTTGAGGTCAGACATGTCGTTCAACTATTATTTAACAGTGAATTGATAAATTCCAACAATGTACGGTTGTTTCCAACAGGACTTCACAGCAGTGGGAGCTACTCCCCCCATGTTCACTCAGGTACCGCATCATCATGTGTGCCATTATTGTTTAGTACTATACATTATCCTCATGGTGTTTCTCCTCACAGCACGATTCCTTGTTGGTCTAATTCTTTAATGGAAGAAAATACTGTCATGAACGCTACCTCTCAGTTTCCCAGGTTTTACCCCAATAGCATTTTGCAGCCATGTACTCTGCATCTTTTTAGCACTACATGCACCTTTTTGCCATTAAAATTAAAAAAAAAACAACTCATGTTACAAAACCAGCATACCAGAATTCTAGTCACATGTAAAAAGGAAATCTGTGTGTGAGAAATCACACTGGCTCCAATGCAAAAGATTTCGGCATGTTAATAGGTCGGTGTTTGTGGTATCCAGAAACAGGGCCAGAGTGGGAGCTGTTTCCTTGTTCCCTGTCTCTGGTGGAGGGGGCGTGAAGCCCAGCGACTCTGGCCTGGGTCTTCATTCTGTGATATGTAGCGATGATAGGCCTCTTCAACCAATGCCGTGTGATGCTGAGAAAAAGGTTGAACCACCGTCTGCCGAAACCCGGGATCGAACCAGGGACCTTTAGATCTTCAGTCTAACGCTCTCCCAACTGAGCTATTTCGGCTCGCGTGCAAGTACGTCACATTGAGGTTGCCCTTGTAAGTCTTACAATTCATAAAATAGTCCATAGATGTGATTGCACAAGCTCGCGTTTGTAGTTCGAGTTAAATTGATCCAAACTGAAACAATGTTACGCTGTAGGAAGTCTAAAATATAGGCAGCGGCCTGATTACGCTGCTCAGGTATAAGTACTACTGCATTACTTTGCCCTGCAGGCTACATCCCACATAGATTACTTGTCCGAATGTTATACTGCCGATGTCCGCGCTGCCTCCCTCCCACACAGCACACACTAAGTTTTCAAACAGTATTCTGGCAAAAGTTAGTTAGAAGTTATGTCTGTACTGCACGGCTGGCGGGGTTAGTAGCTCACATCCTACTGTTATAACATGGATGCAAGACACCAGAAAACATATAGAGCATGTTGGTGTTTGTGAGGTACACATGAATGATCTTTCAGCTCACCATACACACCCGTAATGGAAAAACAATGCTAAAGTTTTTATACTGTTTTTTTAGACTCACCTTGTCACCATATTGGCCAGGTTCTGATCATTATTGGAGGTGAACACAGATATGCTACCCCCCCCCCCCCCCCCCCCACACACACACACACACACACACACTCACTCACTAACCCTAACCCTAACCCACAGTATATCACATTGGTTTATCACAGTAAGAGGCCCAAGGCAGTCTGAACCCACACAGAACCAAAAGGCTTGCAGGCTTTCAAGTCATACATGTTGACTACTATGTTTTAACAGGGTATCTATTCATTCCAACAATGTATGGTTGTTTCCAACAGGTCTGCATGTTCAGATCAGCAGGGAGCTACTCTGTGTCCCCTCAGGTATCGCATCATCATGTGGGCTATTACTGTTCAGTACTGTACATTAACCTCATGCTCATGCTCTCAGTTCCCCAGGCTTTACCCCAGTAGTATTTTGCAGCCATGTACTCTGCATCTTTTTAGCATGACAAGCACCCTTTTTGCCATTCAACAAAGTTAGCATACCAGAAGTCCAGAGACATTTAAGCAGAGCAAAGGCAGCAAACCCAGACATCAATATATTCATATTTATTAGTATCATCTGTTATCTTTGCATGGTGATACATTCACATCAGAACAATACCATGGGAAATTATAGAAAGATTGTATGTGCTTATTGTACTTATATACATATTTTCCAGTGGACGTGTATACATTCAGGAACACATTAAATATGTGTGTGAGAAATCACATGGCCTCGCTTGTGAGTGTAGCATTAGAGCAGTGAATATATAAACAGGTAGAACAAAGTCAACAGCAAACACGAGGCCTATTAATAATTCTATCAATCTGTCGGTGCTCGGTGACGGTGACAGTCATTGTCACGTGTTTGTAGGACACCAAAGGTTGAGTTTACCCCTATAATCAATAGAACCACATACACTGTGACACTGTAATTTCACATTTTTTATATCTGGTCAGTATATACAGCATGTACATGAACATTGGTTTCAAAAGGACGTGCTTAGCACTGCCAAATCAAGCTATAGGCCTTTAGTGTTTCTCTGTAGTGCCATCCCAACTGAGCTATTTCAGTGCGGCTAAATGCTTTCAAAACCCAAAGTCATAAGATCAACACCTTCATTACTTTTAGGACAGTTTGCTAACCACCTTTCTGCACTATATACAAAATAAATGTAAATAAGCGTGATCATATCACACCATTTAATATAAATTGAGGATCAAAAGTGTTGCAGCCACATGAATGATCTTTGTAAGATTTCAAAATAAACACTAAAATTTGACCATATGATAACTACTAAGGCTAAGCAAAACTGCATTTAATACTTTACACTAACCTATAATTGTTCTCTGACCTGTTGCTCACCTCCGATTTCTTTGACCTTTTACAGTTCATGGCAGTATACGCTCAGCATTTGCAATGACCGATACATATTCCCATTTTGTTCACGATTCACAACATAGCACCTAACTAATATTTCAGAGCAAGTTAAGGCAGGGATAATATTAAATACATCCAAAAGAGTCTGTTTCTGTATGTTGAAAGTGTGTCAACATTTTAGTGTTTTTCTTGTGAGCTGCCTTGGAGCATTTGAGTGGGTGGCAGATCAGATCATCTGCTGGCTAAACACATTCTTTGGAGCGGTTATGTAAGCACCACTATGAGAGCACTCGATCACAGACTTTGCACACAACTCCATATGTAAACGGACTTCAGTATTTGACAGTGCAGATATATACACTTGTGTATTTGTTGCTGACTGATTTTCTTGCTGTAAAATGGAATGTATCAGCTCTAGAGGCTGTTGCACGCACAGACAACGACAACTGCATCCTGCGTTTTGCTGCCTGAGGTGGAAGTAGACTGTGTTTAGCATGGGTTTGCTGGTGGTTACATCGAAGCGTTTCCCAGAGGTGGAAATATATTTGCCACATTTCTTACACAGCCTTAACGCACTGGTGAGTTTCATAATGAGACACACCTGTGACTCTTTGCGGTTATTAATGATGATAACCCAGTATCACAGGGCCTCTGCCAGACAGCGGTCGGTGGCTTCACTAGCTTCCAGCCGCACCTGCCGTCCGGTCTTTCTGTTCTCCACCCAGGAGTTGTGTATGACGGTGCCCCCTGGGGAAGGGTCCACTTGGAGCAGGGACACCACCCTCTTCTTAACCTTGGTGCGGAGAGCACGGCGCAGCTTTTGACGGGTGAAAGCATAGAGCAGAGGGTGGGAGACCGTGGTGCCATAGGCAAGGGCCAGGAACCAGAGGCGCAGGCTAACCAGGGTATCACTGGGGCCTACGCCTAGGATCAGCACATTGGTCACAGATAGAGGAGCCCAACAGCCCAGGAAGGTGGAGATGATGAGGAGAGACATCCTGAACACCCGCCGCTGCCGCTCACGCCGATCCCGGTGGCGCCGCACTGCCCGCCGCAGGGCAATGATGGCCGACACGGAGGCTTGGACACCCATGGTGGCTGGCACGGGGGCAGCAGCGCCCATGTTGGAGGTGACCAGGGGGGCAGAGGAGGACAGGGCTGGGGGGGAGGTAGCTGTAGGGGTGGGAGAGGTGGAGGGGATGAGGGGAGGGTGGCTGAGCTGCTTCGAACCATCTGTGGTACACTGCTCCCCTCCTACCTCCCCACCCTCTATCATTCCAAGCCCTGCCTTCCTCTTCTTCTGTCTCTTATGGCGCCCTCTGCAGGAGGGGCCCCTGAAACGCTGGTTCTTCTTAATGTGGGAGCCAATGCGGATGTTCAGGGCCCTCAGTATTCTGGAGTAGGTGAATAGCATGACTGCCACTGTGGTGAAGAACATGGGTACCTGCAGAATAAGGTGATAGTACATAGCCAGGCCTGTGTGATAGCCCTGCCCACCGACACACAGCAGTGTCCGGTTACGCCAGGCTGGCACCATTGTGGCATTGATGCCAGGGGAGGAGGAAGATGACGGTGTCACCAGCCCACTCTCCGCCCCCCCTGCTCCACTGAACAACTCCACTTCAAAGAATGGAATGAAAAATACAGCTACAGAGGTGACCCAAACAGCAGCCAAGAGCAGTGCTGCCCTGCGTGTTGTCAGCAGCCTGTTGGCTGGCCGTACTGAAATGTCGTAGCGGTCCAGGCTGATGACTAGGATGTTGATGGCGGTGGCAATGCTGGCGAAGGTGACACAGGCCTCATGGAAGCAGCAGAGCAGGGCCAGGTTGGGTCCTGGGGGCAGCAGCACTACCACCAGAGTGAGGGGCAGACACAGCACACACACTACCACATCCAGCACATGCAGGTTAACAGTCACCATGTTGCTGACTGAGTCCACCAAATTGGATTGGGAGCAGTAGAGCACTAGCACTGTGAGGTTGCTGCTGAAGCCTAGCACCAGCTCCAGCATGAGGAAGGCGGTCAGGGACACCTGGAAGCCCAGCGGGTACGGCATGTACCAGGATGCTTGGCTGCTGGACGAGCCCCCTCCTCCCTGCTGCTCCAAGAGTCCCATTCCCCCCAGGCTAGACACCGTACCAACCCAGTCAGTGGTAGCTGGGGTTGAGGTGTAGCTGTCAGTCTCCATGGCGACCTCTCAGTCCTCATATATTGTAGCTGTCACACTTTTGATGAACTCCCATGATGCACCAGGCTGAGCCTCCATGATGCAGGGATGAATAACAGCTCGGTGACAGTCCTGAAGAGAGGGGCACACAAGGCAGACAGATGAGAAATGAACGGTGGCGGAGAGAACACATTATTCTCCCTCAGGAACGCTGAGGCATCTTGAAAGATCAACCTAACTTTGGGTTGAAAAGTCATAACATAAAACATATAGCTCACGTTTGCAAAAAGATACGTATAGAAAAGATGCGCATATATACTCTATCCCTCTATGAATGAGATTGCTTTTCCACTACCGCTCTGAACCTTATAATGAGGCTTACATTTCACACCTGCATCCATCCATCCATCCATCCATCTATCTGGGATATATATGCATATATCCAACCCTGGCACCTGCACATTAAAGTGCTGCATTATTCATCAATCCAACCTTCAATCTGTCCCCTATCAGTATCTCTGATTACCATCTTGGCTCGGCTAGAGCCTGGGACCCAGCACACAAGCTGTCAGAACCACAGCCAGTACAATAGTCTATCACCAATGTGTGCTGGAGCTCTGGGGAACGGGCAAATTGAATGACGCTAAGTAATCATACCCGCAGACAATCAACTGGCCTCTCAATGAATGAGTAAAAATCACACATTCAACAACTTACACAAAACTGGTTATGATCTCTGCTCTGCAAGCTGAAACACATTAAACCACATGATTCATTTAGCGGAACATTGACTTTATTGAGCGTTGCAAGATTTTGTCCAAATTGATTGCCACTTAAGTTATTCATTAGCTTCATTATCACTATCACATTTGAGGAATCTATTCACTAAAATTATAGAAGTAACTCAAGGAGCAGCTGTAGAATAACCCAGAGGCAGAACGCACTGACAGATACTGCCTCCACAACCACATTAAGGCACCATGATGGAAACATAAGTATCAGTCATAATGCAACTTTCAGAGAGCCGTGTTGAAGATCAAAAATTTTTATTGTGAGATGTCATATCCACAGATACTGAAGATTTACAACCCGAATAACACTTCAGATGTTAAACTACCGCAGTGCCCTAGTAAAACAACTTCTTGACACATTCATGGACATATGCCTTACCCTCTTGTGAGGAGAAGTTGGTGTATGATGCTATTGTGTCACTTGGGAATGGTTAACAACAATCATTTTGTTTGGAGATTTGGACCTTGGCAGGAAAAATATATCTGTTTTGTTGTTTTTATGTTTTGTCATATAAGGACATCGCACAAGGCAAGTCGACAATCTAACACTTACTCTGTCTAATTCACACGTACTGTCTACAGTCAGAAGCAAATTTAGATAGTCTGTCATCTGACACTATCTGTTGTGATTCAGTGCTGCGGCCTGCATGTTCATAAATGACTTATTTGGTCGTAATCTTCACAGAGAAAAAGCATGAAGCCAGTCCTGGCCTATTGGTACTGGTATACACCCAGACAGTATCTCATTGTTGTATTGACAACATCAGGATTGAAGACAATGTGTACACCACAGCTGCAATTAATTGATTAGAGGGTGGCCACTGATTGTGGCTGTGGGAAATCAATTGAATAATTAGAATCATGACTTTGTTTCCCTGAAATCGACCAAGAGATCTCAGCATTAAGTGTTCAAAATATTTGGCCAGGATGACTAACCTACTAGTCGAGAACATAACAAACAAACAGCCACAAACTAACTCTCAACCTTTGAACAACTCTGGAAACAAGACGTTCAGTTGAGTGATGGACTCCATTTTCTCCCCGTAGCGGTTGCCATAGCAACAATGCTACAAGGGTCTAGATTAATGAGGGCACAGATGCTGTGGTATTGAAGTGTGTGACACCCAGCTCTTTGGTGACACCATGCTAGTGACAGTCAAAGGGCCCACAATGAGAAAATGGTCTAGTAGCGAAGAACCATCTCTTCATTAACAACAGACATGAAGTTTCTCCAACGTTGTCTAATCTAATGAGCGCCCACAAGTGGTGAGACAAAGTGATGGGAAAATATAGATTTGCCATTTAGTTTGAAATTGAAAGAAACGTGATTTCTCTTGGGATGCGAGGAGAAACATGAGGAGGGACATTGGGGAAAGTAAAGAGATGAAGAGGGGGTCAGAGAAAAGAATTGATGGTATATGTGCACAGCCCTGCAGCGACTTTGCTTGACTCATGTTGCAGGTTTCCAGCTGGTATGGATCGTGAGCAGACTGTCTGATTGCCACCACAGGCTGGGATTGGAAGAGAGTGAAGATAAGGGGGGGTGGTTGGACAGAAATGGAAATGTGGATTTTTTATAAAGAAGTTGATTCTCGACAAAAAAGGCATGCATCACCTAGAAGTAAGAAACCTGAATTATGTGCGGCCTGTGATCGGAGAGCTCAGACAGACATAATGCATGAGCGAGGTAGAGAGGTAGAAAAGAATAACAAGCTTGCAGCACAGGTAAACAAGGTGTCCCAGGGAGCAAAGATGCCGCCATTTTTTTCCACTCCATTGTCTTACATCAGCATCCCCTAACCCCTGCTGCATCTCAAAGGACTGCTTCAATCCCAAACGGCTCCCTGATGATTGTGAGAGTGAGAAGCTGCATGATACCTGCACAGGTGACGCGCTCAGCACTCAAAAGGTGGCGACATCATGCCAAGCCCAGCCAAAATCGAAAGAATCAAAACAGTCTGTTGGTCAAAATGGTCATATGTAGTTCTGTATGAATCCTTTTTTCTACCCTAATAAAAATCACTAAAACAATTGTAGGATTAATGCAGTTCTTTTTATATCAGACGACCAGTCCATTACCCTGTGTCTCCATTTGTAAGTGCCACCAGTTTATCTTCTTGTAAATTAAAGGTGGAGAACCAAAGAGCACTTATCTGAAGCTGAAGTGTGAAGACTCAATCCAATATGACCCTGATTTGACCGAAGGTGTAAGGTCACATGGGCCCTGGGGAGCCCTTCCTCTCTTCACATCCTCTCTTAATCCACAAGGTTTGATTTAGAGTCTAGGAAGTGTTTTCCCCTCTTCTGTAAACCCAAGCCTGGGTGAGCATCAAACATTTAGCAGCTCAGGGTTAGTTCAGGGTCTGAACAAATTCAAACACCGCAGCAAAGCATGGAAAGCTTTCTTTCCCCCGTTCCTTTTTAAATTCAAAGAAGGCAACAACCTGAAACCCACCATTCCTGATCATTTGTCCACGAATCAGAGGCAGGCACTGCTTTCATGACGATCAGCTCTGGCAAGTGTGAAACCCAGGTGCACTGCCTCTAAAGATGACTTCCTAATTAAGTCCTCTGCAAGTGGGAGATGCTCACCAGGGAAGGCTGGAGTGCCAGGTGATTGTGTGTGACCATTTCCTAGCATCGCAGGGAGCAATGATCTCACTAGGGCTTTGGCATTCTGAGGACCACAAAAAGGTCACATGGAGGTGTTGCACCTAATCAATGCACAGAAGAGCTTTGTGGTGCTACTAGTTCAATAACAACTTCCCCCTTTGCACTCCGACTTAACTTTAATAAGAGCTGGAGGCAAACTGAACATGTGGTGATGAAAACTGTTAAGCATGCTATAGGACAACCAGAGACACCCGTGAAAAGGTTGATTTCATTATTAGTCTTCATTCTGACATCATCAAAATGAACCACATATTTTTACTTGATTGGCCTAGAAGTACAGTAAGTAAGGCATTCTGGCATTAGTTTGGATGTTTTTGCACAGCATTTATCCGCACAACGGCATTATTTTGATGTCCCTCCTCTTTGACTAGATATTCATTCCAGAGCCTCCACTGAGCAGCGGTATTGCCTGGTGATTCAATATGCTCTCTATTACCGTTCCATGTTATTATTATCCATACGACTTTGATATTAAACAACGGGTGAGGAGCAGCATGAGCTGATGTGATGCTGGACTTTACATGATGGACTCTGCTCTTTGATAGTGCAGTAAGGACTCAGTAGGGGATAAAGATAAGCTTCAAAAAGCAGCACCACACATGCAGAGCTGCCGTTCTCCATACGGTTCTATGTGCTGCTCTATAACCTTTTCCCCCTCAGTGTGTGAGACTACCAAGCACCTATAATTGCTAAATGCTATAGGCATTTCCCAGAAGCAGCAGTGTAAAGGAGGTTAGACATTTAAAAGATGACTGGCAGTGAAGCATGATCTTGCTATTCCTTTGAGACAGGCTGATGTTACCGGCTGTCAAAATGACATGAGTGAGAGGACAGGAAAGAAGAAGGAAAGAAGAAGAAGGGAAACGGGGAATACCTTTCAACATTATTTTTTTGTCCAACATACTATAAAAGACTACTGGTAAAAAAGAACTGATTAGTATTATATTTAGCATATGTCAGTTAGTAACAACCTGGAGAGTTGCATACCATACAAACCATACTACTAACCATAAGCAACTTCACCATTGTAACTGATTTACTTACTTTTGGTGTACTTACTTTTGCTTCTATTCTATATCATCTATATCATGATTTCAGGATGTTAAAAAGTACAATGTTACAAGTAATCATTTGGCAATCATTTTTATTGTTATTAATGTACATTATTACTTTACTGTATTACTGTTATAAGTGTCCATAGGTGTGAATGAAAGTTTGTCTATCTGTGTTAGCCCTGTGTGAATAGGAATGAATGAATGAGCTGCATTCATTCATTATTGGAATCCCATTAGGTGTAATTAATTTTCCAAACCCCTGGCTGCAAGTGATAGAATGAATGAAAACATAAATAAATAATATCTAGAGAAACGTCATGAATAGAAGGCAGCGCTTTAAAACGTCTGGCCACAGGCGGTCTGATGCCAATATCGCTGCGTCAATCACTTGTCGTAATGCCACCACAAAGCATGGCACGGTCCTTATTCTGACAACACATTACTTATGACAAAGCAGTGCACAAGAATAGCTTTCAATATCAAAAGCTGCAGCGTGAGGACGTGAATAATGACCAAACAGAAAGGCCCCTGCTAACATGAGCACACAGAACATGCACAACATGCACAACATCAACACACCAGTGCGTGTGGGTGTGTGTGTGTGTGTGTGTGTAAATAGACTCCCTATTGAGACACAAAGCCACTATTTGAGCTGTCTTACCATGATAGAGACAAAATATGTCAACACAAAACACAGGCTCATCCTCAGCACAGTTGGGTGGGAAAGCAAGACAAAGCAAGGCACACACATCACCACACATGTATACACATGCATTTGCGTACGTATACACACACACACAGAGCACACAGTTTGTTGTGCAACAGGATTCCTGCTGAGAGGAAAATAGCCTCATCCCATGCACCACTGTCACATTGGAATTCAATGTAAACTGAGTATGAATCATAAATATTATATAGATTTCCCTACTGAATTAGAAGTCCAGCTGCACGCCTGCTTTTAGGACACAGCCCCTCAATACAGATATAAAAACATGTACTGACATTAGGGAGGCAACTACCACAAATCGTATATTACCAGACTCATGATTTGCTGAACATTATCTAACATTTTATCCTATCCTACTTTGCCCCAAACATAATATACAATGGTGCCTCTCTAACAGTCCAACAGAATCATGTGGACTGATATCAGATCTTAGGGATCTTAAGATGTGTTCACGGGTGTCCTGGTGGCTCAGTGGTCTAAGGTGCATACCACATCACCGTGATGTCTTATGTTGCATGTCACCCCTCCCTTCCAATCTTTCCAGTCTCTCTCTACTGCTAACTATCCAATAAAGGTGAAAATGGCAAAATAATTCTTAAAAAGATGTGTTCACTACGGTTATCATTTAAATATCCTTGTCGAAAGCTGTACTGTCTGTGTCTAACAGCCTCAGTTGGTGATCATTCAATTATTTGGTTATTGAATGGATTCTCATAATGGTAGACCTATAGTATCTCTTTATTAACACATGTTTTAACTATATTGTGATACCATATTGTTATCATCCAAGATATGGAAAATAATGTGACATGTGTGAAAGTAAATTAGCAAGGCATGCTAATATTTATCATTTTGTGTCAGGGTTGTACTGAGATCATGCTACGAACATGTGCATTATGTGTGTTATTGCATCAATCTGATTAGTGAGGCTCATCAAGGATGTCATTAAGCTAATCTTGACCAGACCACTACTATGTAGAGACAGTCCATAGGATGAACCATGTTAAACATGTTATCTTATTATAGAGAACCAATCATGAGAGACTTCTTTGTTCCTAAAGAAACTATAAAGATTGTAGTGAGCTGATTTTCGGGGAGAGAGACCATGCAGAGGTTCTGACTTACTGTAGGGCCTGGTTCAAGGTATTTCTCTCCAATATATCTGTATACAATATATTTAATACTTCAACCTATCAGTGTTTTGTGTATTATTCTGTTTTAGTTCTGAGTGCTTCCAGACAATTTCCACGACACATGAAGATTATATTATATTACAGTACAGTCATTTAGCAGACGGTTTTACCCAAAGCGACGTACAAAGGTACTTGACACTATGGGGATTGAACCCACAGCCCTGAGAGTCTCATGCTCTACCGACTGAGCTGTCGGGGTCAGACATATACTGTATATAGACCAGCTCTACCATATCTACCAACAGAAGTTATTAATACAACAGGTACAATTTGTCATTTGGCAAGTCTTACAGATAAGTGCACAAACAAACACACATACACACACAGGCAAAGAGAAATACACCCCCCGCCCGCCCCCCCGCCTCCACAGCTTAAACCGAAAATGATGAAGCCATTGCATTGTGCCTTAACCTTCACCAATGTGTTAACACAGCAGGGGCAAGTGGAGGGTCATGGGTCTGTTTCACTGCGATTAGCTTATTGACCATCTGTCCAGGATTTTTACAGCCCTAAATGGCGAGTGTTAAAGCAGCACCCTCACTTTTTTATGCAGCAATCCAATTATCATTTCTCTACAGGTCATAAATATTTTGGCTCATTTCATAATGGAACTGAGGAGCAGCTGGAAACAGCCAGCAGTGTTAGAGAGAGAGCAGGGTGGCATGACATATGGAGAGTGAGAGAATATGGGATTGAAGATTGTAAAGTCAAACAACATTTTTTTGTTTATTTTGAGAACTTCTTAAAAGGTTTCAATATGTAGGTCCACACTCATTCATCTCTGATGCTGTATCTATCTTAAACATAACATGTAAAAAATAAGTAGTGCAAATATTACTATTTGAGTTATCAGCTTGAATGTGCATCACTTGGTATTGGTAAACCAATCTATTATTCAGGCAGACTCCCCAAACATTAGATGTACTATTCGACCTTGCATCCAGGCCGAGGGCCTTTGTGTTGTCCTGTTACTTGAATTATTTATTGTTGAGCAGAAATATGGACTTGAAATAGCCAACCACTAAAACGCTTAGCTAGGGGGGGGGGGAAAGGGAGTAAAAGAGTGAGAAAGGAAGAGACAGAAGAAAAAGTAGTGTATATGGGCACGTTGTGCACATGTGCAGCTCCGAATGAACAGAGAGATGAAGAGTGTTGGACCGAGACACTTAATGATGAGGTTACTTAACTGCAGAAGAAGACAATTAGAAGACAATTAATCCGTAGCAAGACGGTGAGGGGATGATGTTGTCTTCTCACTCTCTCACACACACACACACACACACACACACACACACACACACGCACACACACACACACTTAATCAATCTTCATCTTTCTATCAGGATTCTAAGAGACAGCTCCAACCCAAGTGCTTTCACCAAGACCCTTTTTTCTTTTGGCTTTCCTCCACCTCGACCCCCTTCTTTCTCTCTACACTGTCTCACCCCCAGCCCTCTCCCTTTTCACCATTAGGCTCCATCTGTCTTCTGTCTTGCTACATTCACCATTACTTTCCCAGTCTCACATCATTGGGGATCTCTTTAGTCCCT
This sequence comes from Hoplostethus mediterraneus, assembly GCA_034670385.1. Classification (NCBI taxonomy): domain Eukaryota; kingdom Metazoa; phylum Chordata; class Actinopteri; order Trachichthyiformes; family Trachichthyidae; genus Hoplostethus; species Hoplostethus mediterraneus. The sequence goes on from JAXDDW010000013.1 coordinate 7,422,603, forward strand.
TACTACATCTCTCCTTTATCTCTCCTCTCCTTAATTAATTTAATTAAGCCCAATTCAGGACAATGTGTTCAGTGGAAAGCTGACAGAGAAGTGTGTGATGTGACAGAATAAACATGGATTGTGTGATAGCATAAATCTCAGTTATTTTACGCTAAAATGACCTGCTTTTTTATTATTTTTTTGTTTTACATAAACACCACCACCCACCCACACATACCCCCACACACACTTTGATGTACAGTATCGAGATGTTTTCATAGCCAACGCTGCAGTGAGGTTTCCCATAGGAGCGTGGGAGAAATACACAGCCTCTAAGCCCGTAACTGTGTCAAGCACCTACTCCAACGCGCAGCCTGAGGTTTCTAATAAAACCCAGATTCCTGAGGTAAATCAATACTCTGCTGAGGTTTTAATCAATACAACGTAGATAAGAGTTGTCGTTTATATGATACGGAGCGATTACCTTGTGTGCTGTTCATGCATTGCAAAGAAGGTGGGCAAGTAATCAGCTTTCGATGCAAAAAAAGAAATCGCAATATATAAGTAAGCTAGAATATCAGTCCACATACATTTGAGTAAAATGTTTGCAATCGTAAACACTCCTCACGAGTTGCAGGTTACAATGGGATCAGTTAAAACTACAGCTGCGTAAAAGTTGAAATATTAAATGTGTGACAATTTACAAAGTTAAACCTAGATGTAAACATTAATTTAACGAACGAGGGTACAATTTTAGTTGGTATTTGAAGTTACATACAGGCTGAATTTGAGTACCTGCGTGCAAACTGCTTGCCAAGCAGCTGGACTCTCGGTAAAATGTCGGCATTCATAGCCAAATGGATACTTAAATATTTGAATTGTTTAAACAAAAAAAACAAAAAAAAACAATACAGAGTGATCCTGTGCAGCATCTGCGCTCTTACCTGTATGTCGGAGACGAGTGTTCACCCATCCATCTCAGCAACGTGTGTGGAGGGGGTGCGTCCCTGCTCTGGACCAGGAGACCACATGCTCACCAGCAGCTCCGCTAGGGGCCACTGAGGACCACGCGTCTCTGCTGCCTTAAGTCACTAAGACTGAAGACCTCACTACAGGCAGGCAGGCAGACAGACAGGGCTGGGGTCCATAACGGTATTCTCCTGTCAGGACTGTAAGTGGCTTGGGGGTGGGGTGCGCCATATTTTACTATGAAGGTCATTCAGGTGACAGCACAATTAAAGCTCCAAACATCCATGTCTTAATAGAGGTCTACAGTATACAGAAATGACCCCAGTATAAACAACAGACATGCAGCAGCCCTCAATGTCAACCAAGAGGACCAAGTGCATGGTTAGATATTTTTACTTGGTACACCCCTCCAATTCTGTTCAACAGTCTAGCAACGAGCTATCCACATGAAGAGAACTGTATGATTTGAATTCAATACAGTTGAATAGCTCCATTAGGGAACAGCACATTGAAGTCTAGACTAAGGCATGAGACGCTCTGTATGCAACATTTCATTTATTGTGGCAATCTCATTTCAGAGAAAACACAACAAATGGGACATGAGGAAAAGTGTTTTATTCACTTTTATTTGTGTGTGTGTGTGCATGGTGGGGGTGTAAATGAGTTTATTCATGCAAGATGTAGTTTAATTGATTTAATGTGAATACAAACCAGTGGAAACAAGTGTTGGATGGTCCCTTAATGTGTGTAGGAGATCATAATCAGTTTAGGAGATCATTACCTCACTATTAAAATAATACCCATATCCTCAGTAATTCCAAAACAAGATTATAGAATGAATCTGTGCCTGTATTAATGTGTTGCATGCCACATTGAATCAGTATAATAGCCTATTTAGTATAAGTATATATATAAAATGAATCAGAAATGATTATATAATAATATATATTATATTATATATATAAATATATAATATTAAATATTTGTAAACAGTCACAAAAACAAGACCAAAGACTGAACCACACAGGGAACAGGACATCATATTGTGATACTTTAACTCCTGAAAATACAACCCAAAAAAAATAAATCTCAGAGAGGAAACACTTAACTTGCTCTCTATATATATATATATCACCATCAATTTGGCTCAAGTCTGTCATAACACCTTTTTCGCTGCCACTCTGTGAGACAAGATGGCAAAAGTGGAACTGCAGCAGCCAGCCAAAACCATCAGCCCCTCTTCTCCTCTCAGCGTAATAGCTTGCTTCTGTCCCCGTTCACGTCACCCCTACCAGCTGCTGGCCATTCCCTGTTGCCTCATTCTCCTACTCTTGTGTTCTGTGGCAGAGCCAGGCTACAGCTGACAGGATAGCACAGGCCAGGGGACAATTAGGAAGCGTGGGAGAGACAGCTGGACCTGGTGCCAATTACACTGACCAGGAACCACGTACACAACATGCCAGCCTAATGGGCTCAAACTGTACAGCTATTCCATTGGACACTCTTAGATGTGTGCTCATACAGCCAACTAAAAAGACATGCTGGACTATCACAAAAGGGAAATTTAAAAAAAGGTAATAATGTCATATTTATTATTCATCTCTATGAAAAAAGCTAAGTGCATTACATATCACAAAAGTGGCTACAGCAAAGTGTCGTTCTGAGGAATAACATCTGAGAAGCTGGCTTAACAGGAAAGAAAAAAAAAAAAAGTAACAGCAAGCAAATGACCATGAGAAGAGATTACGGTGTCTCGCATCTCCAAACTCTACAGAAAGGGGTGACATGAACAGCTAGAAATCACCATGACATCAGCCTTGTGTCACTTCACTGGTTCTGTTCCTGTAACCTGACTAGCGCCATATCTCAGAGAAGAGAGCGTGTCCGCTCCACCATAAGTGTTTTTTTGCGTCAGCACCAGCCCAGCATCACTCGGAGGCTTTGCCTAGCAGAGCGGTCTGCAGCTGCCTGATCCTGCTTGCCTGTGGCAGTGCCAGGCTCTTCTCTGCTCGCTCCTCCTCCTCCAGCAGGTGCTCGATGTAGCAGGAGGAGCCCAGGAGGATGTGGCCCGTGGCCTGCATGGAGAAGATAGTCCACCGCAAAGCCTCCCTGGAAATAGAGCAGACAGAGATGTCATACACAGCAGATTCATATCTGTGGTGATGTGACTACGGACAGTTGGATAGAGACACACACACAGAATTCAAGTAACCTGGGTCATACGCACTGTGTCAGTATGTGGTATTACATTACAGTCATTGAGCAGACGCTTTTATCCAAAGAGACTTACAAAGGTGATAGTTGACACTATGTTGACACAATCCTGAGACTGAGCTGTCCGGGCCAGACAGAGCAACAACATTCAACATAATTTTGTGAGAAAAAAAAGAAACAGAAAAAGCATGAGAGATCATGTCAGCTAAGAACAAAACGACTGACAATATCCAAAACTTCAGATGGCCATTTCTCATATCAACAGCATCTCATAAAGCTGTCGTTCAAGAGACAGCCCCCTAAATCTCTTGCCCGTAGGTTTCTATGCAGCACACAAACCTTGAGTCTTCAAAATGTAATCCTTTGACACGAGTACCATGCTAAAACTGAAAATCAGCAGATCTCAGCAGCAATGACATAAATCCTCCCAAAATTAATCTGACCTTAATCTAAACCTTTTGCTCTTCCATGAGGTGACCATTTCAGTTATGCACAGTAAAACTTGACTCTATATTTTGGCATTCTGTGCAAACATAATGCCAAAAGCAGACATGCATGCAAACATGCACAACAAAAAATTGCTTTTGACATTTTGACTTAATTTAGTATTCATTTACATTCATTTTCATTTACAGTTAGTTGGACCTCATCAACAACTTCCTTCATGTCCACTTCCTCGACATCTGGCTCATCATCTTCAGTGATTTTCTTGTTTTTTCAACTTGTCCTCTATGGGCTTTTGTATTTTAGAGATATTCACGGTATTTTTCCAATGGATGAATTATACAGAATTGAAATTGAGCTTTACATACACATATATACATACACACAAGTACTTTCACTCACTTTAGCATCTTTTTGGCAGCATAGCAGCGTAGATCGTAGGACACAGAGTAAACGCCATAAAAGGTGGCCTTCACACTCAGACAGCCAATGAAATCCTTGGGGTTTTTCTTGTAGAGGTCAAAAGTCAGCTTGGCTACATCTTTCCTATGCTGGGGCCTGCAGTCACTAAGATGTACTGTGGAGGGACTGTTCTATGGGTGGGAGGACAGAGGGAGAGAAAAAAAAAATGTATAGCTCAAGTCAAGTGGGATAAGACACATGCAGTTTAATGATTGTAGCTATCAAACTGAGGCAGATGGCTGTAACACCGCTGCATCCAACTGTAAGTCAAGTTATCCACTGACAGAATATAGACTGATGCATCTCCAGGGAAGGAGACAAGGGAAGAGGGAAATGACAATGAGGCAGGATCAGTGTGCGGTGAGCAGGGTAAACAGTCAGGGTGAAGGCAAAGCAAATTCATATGGAAATTGATTGCTTTTGAAGAAACACCATCCACATTTGATGAGTCCTTTGGGTCACATTCATTTTCAACCTCAGCCTTTTCTTTAAAATTATGAGGGAGAAACTAATCTGGTGTTACACCATGTATTGTGTTTGCACAATAAGTCTGACATATTACCTTCCTCTTCATGATTTAATTTCTCCAAACAGTCATTGTACTATTATTCTTCCTAGACACCGAGTTGGCATCCATATTCATAGATACTGAATTGCAAGCAAACACCCATTTTCCTGTCTAACAGCCACAACATCAGACTCACTAGCATGACAAATGACAAAGAAGGAACCTTCCAATACAGAAATCACCACTCCATACAATGCCATCCTGCAGATGCTGATCAACAGTGCCACCTAGTGGGTTGGGATACCAGGGGTCAAAGGCTATTTGGGTACAGGCTTGGAAACTGTCTCCTACCGGCGATGGGGTCCACTTCTGTCCCTTCTCCAGGACCATAAGGACAGCATTGTCAGGCAGCGTCTGGAAAAACTCCTCTGTGTCCAACCCGGTTCCATCTTCGTCCAGCACCAGGGCACTGACACAGGGCACATTCAACGAGTCCATGACCTAAGAGGAGGGGAGGAAAGGAACATAAACATTATTTGGGAAGTGAATTTGTGCTCAAGGGCAGATTAAAATTACTCCTGAAGCAACAACTTTTCTGTGATCCTGTATATAGAAATATCTATATCTATCTATCCAAATATCTAGAATATATATTTTGAGATATATCAAAAACGTGTAAGCAGAGTAGTTCAGCTATGAGACATGATGAGTGTACACCTCCATGTCCTAAACTTTTGTCAGTACAAGCTTGAAAAGTGTAAGAGCGTCACAGATGGTGAACTAATATCTAGTGAGTCAGAGGTCCGTCTGTCCATGGGAATATATTTGAATATACATGAGTCAGCCTTTTGTATTACTATTTCTTCATCTATCTGAGTCACATTGCTCCCTTCCAAGAATTCATGAAGTAGTAAGCAAGAACAAAAAAAACAAAAAAAAAGTATTCTCCTTCTACTGCTTATTCAAAAGTCTTCCCCGTCTCACTCTCAACCCTCTCTATCAACACTTAGCTCCTGCTTTCCTTCTCTCCTCCTCACCTTGTTAATCAGGTCGTGTAACCCCTCAGCCATGATGCCCTTCTTCACGCTGCGGTCAGCACTTGTTACCCGGAAAGGCTTTGGCCGAGGAGTCCGACCTGACAGGAGCTGCTGCGTCATCGAGGCACTGGCTGACACGCTGGCAGTCACACACCTGGCAAACAAAATGGACACAAACACCAATCAACTTTGAAACGGTGCAAATGCTAAAATTTAATCTGTCATTCCCTTAATTGTAATTTAAGAAGTTACACAAACAACATTAAATCTACCCACCAATTTAGTACCAGTGCGCTTACTTTGAGAGGGAAGCTGGAGTCAGGAGACTGAGGGACTTCATAGCATAATCCATCATATGGCAGTCTAGACCTGGGATTCAAAGTAGCATCAGTTTACAGATTTCTTTTACCATTGCAGTACTTCAGATCACCATCATACAGCGGTCACCTTACTAATGGGCTCAAATATGGAGCATGCAGTCAAATATGTATATGCTAAGGCCAAAATGAAATAAAGCAAACAATCTAAAGTGATATCATGATAGATTGCAGCATTTACAAGCCCTCTGTAGTATTAGTAAGTATCAAGGCAAAACTGAAGACAAATACTAAAAGCCTCATAACTAACTACAAAAACTTTAGACATTCAAATAACTTCACACAATTCAGAATAATACCATGACAGAAATCTCAAAAAAAAAGAAAAAAAAAAGGAATTGTTACAATAACAAACACTTTACCAGATGTTCTCCTGACAGGGTTTGGATATAATCTTTAACGTCACAGTCTTGTCCCTGAAGCACTGCTCCCAATTGTGTTTTGATCAGTATATCACAACGAAAACGTGTCGTTTCTTCTCTGACTAACTAGCGTTGCCTCTATTTCACTCTCTTGCACCACACTGTCTTTCACCTTTGTGCTGCTGACTGTTGTGCTAGTTGCAAGCAGTCAGCTTTATTGAGTAATTCTCCATGTACACTCCCACTGACCCTCGCCTGTTAAGGCACTGGATTCTAATTTATTATATGTAGAAGCATGAAGCACAGGGACTGAGGATCATAAAATAAGAAAGGTTTGTGTTGAAGTGTCAAGATGATATGTTTAACTTGGTCAAGAATATTTGAGGTAGGGTGTGTGGTGAGGGGTAATTTAAACACATACTCTAATAATAAAGATAACAGTAATTCTGATCTCAAAACACAGCCATTACATCAAGCTGAATAGGATTAATACAGAAACACTGTACAGCTGATAACGGCCCAACTGTGGTTAACTTTCACCCATCTAATGTGGACACAATTACAGAGTTCTCGGAAAAGATATGATAGTGGTATGACCACTGGGTAACAAGTTTTGAAAACTGCCAGTATCACAGTTCAAAGTCCACTACGTCACCATTTTATCTTTTGCGTAATTTAATTTTTTTGAGATTCATCAGACAAGGAGTGCCCAGACCTGCTAATGTAACACAACTAAAGCTATGGTAGACTAAGATCATTTGTGTACACTAGTCCATTAAAAGACAAAATTAAGACCCGGCAAATCAAGTCTAGGTCCATTAGTGAAATGCATGCTAAGGTATAAAGGACAATATAGAGGAAATATAAAGCATCCCCATTAGAGAACAAATGATATGGCAGCCATCTTATCTAGGTACAGTTATTATTACTACAACAGCAGCCACTGGGAAAAAGTTTCTGCAAAAGTTGGAAGTTCTAGTTGGCCTATATCTCACTCTAAACCTGATGGTAGACTACCTCGTTTGAACCTAGTCATTTGATCTGCTGACCAGACAATGCTGACTTTTAAAAAACAAACAAAAAATGTGACTGCTTGTCACATGGGGTAAAACCTCCAGGACAGGGGGGTCCTTGAGGACTGGATTGAGAACCACTGCATTAGGATGTGTACAATACTGCCTCACTTTATAGCACAATGACCTTTCATTCAGTTGAAGGCTGTAGAAACACTGCAGTCACACTGCAGTCACCTAAGGTCACCAGGCTTGGTGTGAGAACTGGATTTGTTACTCTTACACAATTGACAAGACATTGCAAATTATTTCACAAATATTTAGTCTGTGACCCCACAAGCGTATGCAGAGCCCAGCAGCACATCATGCTCACTCAACAGCCTCCAGGAGAACAGTAACCACAAGGCATTGAAATAATAAGAGTAACAATTTAATCTTTACACATGGGGAACACACACACACTATTAACTCACCCAGAGATACAATGCAACATCTATCAATAAAGCCCCATTTCAGGATTTAAAAATCAAGCTGCACTACAGTCTAAACCCCAGGTGGAAGGGGGACAGGGCAATTACACGAGACTAATTATATCGAGACTTACTTTTCCTCTCTGTAGCTTTCCCTGGTGTAGGCTGCCACCAGCCACTTGACTCAACGCTAATAAGCAGCACCTGCACGAGACTATGGCCAATTAGCGCCACCATTCTGAACATAAAAGTCTAGAGAGTCATTTTATTTGTTTGTTTCTTAAATTATAGTTATCTTTTTTTCTGACATACAAGCACAGGAGAGGATGAGTCGATTGGTGTGTATTTTCACTGGTGTCAAATCATAAGAAATAAAAAAAAAGACTTCCGGTCTAAATAAAATCCGTTGTTGACAGTCATGTTACAACGTTGTTTGAGTATTATAAACTACTATTAATGAAAATACAATTGATGTTTGCTTGTATTTTTAATGTGGTAGAGGTGAAACAATAAGGACACGCCGTTTGGACAACCGACCAGCTGCTTCCGTTGGCAGCAGGTGAGTTCAATTAGGTAAACTAGGTCAGTTGAGGTTGCTGTTTGACGTTTATAAGCGGTTATAAGAGCTGGGAAGCAGACGAGCTAACACACCTCTCTGTCTCCCCCTAGCGTGTCTCACCCCACTCTGTATGTTTTGCCAAGCTGCTGCCAGGGACTAAGGTAGTAGTGTGTCACATCACATTAAAGAAAAACCTAATAACGCAGGAGCATTTCACTTTGAACATGTATGAAGGAGCTAATAAACCTCAAGTAAAAAAGAGGTAAGTATGAAGTAAACAATTTCAGGAAATCTAAAGTAATTGCTATATAATAGTTCTAATGACTCATTCGTTTTTTACTAGTAATTTTATCTTTTACTAGAAACAATAAATACTTTAAAGATACTAATGAATTATTTCATTTCTGCCAGTCACTTTCATGTTCTTACCAGTACAAAATTAAGCAGTTCATTGAATCCTATGGGCCTATACATTTTAGGTATCTTATTACTCACTAGTTGCTATTTTAATTACTACTAGTCTCAAATCCAATTGTACTAGTTATTGCATTAGTAACTAATAACTGTTAATGTATCAGTAGGTCATATTGTGCCTAATATGACTAGTAATATTTTGGTTTTGGTATACTTCTGGTTTTAATTCAAAATGAAGATAAACATTTTAAAAAGATTTAACTATGTGAATACAGTGGGTATTTTAAAAACAAACAATACCAAAATGATATTGAAAAGCAATTAACTGACCCCAACCCCCTTTATGACAACTACATAACACTTTAGAGCAGTGGTCCTCAAATCCGGGCCCCGGGGTCCAGAGTACTGCTGGTAGGAGAGAAAACCAGCAGCACTCTGGACCCCGAGGCCCGGATTTGAGGAACTCTGCTTTAGAAAATTGACCAGTAGTATAACTGCTGGTCATTCATCCCAGCCCTGTCAACATTTGGAGATCCACTGTATGACCTATTGAAGGGAAAGACTGTGTAGATGTGGGACACAGCAACAGGCGTTTCAAGAGCTGAAAGAAGCACTGGCCACATCACTTGTCTTGGCACACTATGACCCGGAGAGAGACAGCTGTGTCAGCGGACACAAGCAGCCATAGAATCAGAGGTGTTTTGCTACAGCTACACGGGGATAGCTGGAAAACACACACATAGAAAAGGAATGCTTAGCGGGAGTATGGGTATAGGCATGGACAGATTCAAACTAATCATGGATCATAAACCTCTCGTCCCGTTAAACATTAAAGACAGTACCAGAGACTTCTTTTGAGATTGATGCGGTTTGTTGTTAAAGCAGAATATAGCAGGGTATAGCAGATGCACTATCACATAGTCCACTGTGCAGGACATTACCACAGCTACGCATGTTAGTTCAAAGGCTAATCAAGGAAGGATGGCCAGAGCATGGTGAAAGCATCCCGGCGAAGGTAACAGACTTTCATCCTGTGAAACATTCATAAAGATTCATGACAGTGAGTGAGGGACTCATAAACACTAGAATGCATTCATGATGGACAAGTGTGTGGTGGCCAAGGCCTTGGCAGCGTATTGCCACAGACATATTTGAGCATAAGGGCAAGAGCTATCTATTCATTTCTAGTGATTATTGATGGTATCTGGAATCAGCTGCCAACTACTATGACTGAAAGCCACTTTTGTGAGGTTTGGTGTTCTCCCTGCAACACACCAGTGAGGCATGGAGAGAGTTTTACTTCACTGTTTGAGTAGAAGTGAATTTGGTTGGACATCAGGACATTTGACAACTACATCAATGTTTAGTTGAGTTCTGTTTACCTAACCGTAACAGTATGGCAGTATGGCGGGGGCCAAAGTCTGTCAGAAGTAGTCTTGGCAAATAAACCCATTTCCCTCAGGCCGAAATATAATAAGCTTCAGACCATTTTTAAATATCCAATTCTAGAAATAGGCAAAATCCTAGTTTCCTTGTTGGTGGTCCATAATCATCAAAGGCCTCGCTAACAAAAAATAGTTAATAGTAGAATATTCCTATTTCTATAGGGACTTGAAGTGTGTCTGTGATATAGTGAATAGTGAATTTATAGAGACCTTATTATACTTTACTTTTGACGATATTTTTATATCCAATGGTGTTAGGATACTATAGGATTACCATAGTCAAGGGCTGCTATAGCCTTGAATGGGGTATTTTAAAAAAAGACCTCAAGGTAAACTCATAAATGGAAATCTGTTGAGCAGTTGGTTTCACTCTGTTGCTCCACATTTCACGCTCACTGCAGGAGCACAGATGAATCATGCCACAGACATTTGTCTCATCTTCAGTAGGATGATTTATATTAAGTACCAGACTTAAAATAACTATGACTTGTTTATCAAAGTGATCAGGTACATACCCCTTGTACCCCCTCCCTTGTATGTTCTTCTCTCAGGTCAATTTCCCCCCCGTGCCTTTGTGCTGTTATCAAAGATACCCTATTATGAGTGACGCAGGTTGATTTGGCTTAGGCCCATTCATTTGTGCTTTATTGGTCGTTGATGCTTGTAATTAATAAGCATGCCTGACGTCAATGCAGAATGAAATGAATCAGACTCAAGAGAAAGAACATAATTACCACATTAGATTTAATTGAATGTTTCTTTGAATTCAAGATAACACATACAAACACAACAAATGGATTTCAAATCTTGATAATAATTTCATGTTTTCCGATCCATAGGTGAATCATTTTTGCTCACTGCTGCAGAGACAAAAGACCAGCTTCATCTTACATTGTATTCAGTGACATTTTGTTGGCCAGTCGTATTTCAAGAAGCAGTCCATGGAGTGTTTTTGACGTAGAATGAGGTAATAAATTATTTAATAGAAATATGAAAGTAAAACAACTAAACTCTAAGGGACACATACTGACCTCTATTTTTTCCTGAACTAACATTGTTTCTAACCAGGTAACCGTGCCGCCGTGTGGAAAGTTAGCTCCGCAGCCCCGGCCCCTGACCGTTCCGGTGGCCCCAGTTCTTATTTCCTCTTGCCGACGCGTGCCATGAGTTCGGCATTGGCTGCTGCCTTGGTTCTCATGTCCTGGTTCTTGGCCAGGTCTATGAGGACACTGAGTATGCTGGTGGGAACGTCAAGGGACAGGGCAAAGCGTGACCCCTGCTGGGCTCGTTTTGGGACCTGTGAGGCCGGGCGTGGGGCTCGCGCTTGTCGGAGCATAGGGTGGTACTGTGGCCGAAGCAACGAGTTCAACACACCGCTGCGGTTTAGGATGTCGACAGCCAGCGCGTCCCTCTGTGTGTCTTCACCCAATTTGACACCCGCAGGGCTGCTCCTCTGGCTCTGGATACACCAAGGCAGCAGCAGGGCCAGGCATAAACACACATGCATGCCTCTCATGGTCAGAACTCTGTGTGGAGGGAGGGAATGAGATCAGTCAAAATCAAAAACACACACGGCGCAAGGATTCTTTTAGCCTTTCAGAAAATGGCATGCCACCATGATTTTTCTTACTTGCAATATAATTTCCTTCATTATACGCACCCTACTGTTATTTACATTTCAGTGGTTCTAACTGATGCATAAATAGAGATGATGCATTCGCTGTGCGGTGCTGGTAAATTTGAAATATTGCTTTTGTTAGTGATGTTTAATTGTAAGAGCGAAATGCACGTTGAAACAAGGATAGTATATCAGCTACTACTAACTGAGAAATATAAATTGTTCAATATTTTCTGAGATGTAAGCAGTATAAAGTGTCATAATCATTGGCAAAGACTTACTCACCACTGTGGACCGCTGGTAACTTGACAAAAAGGCACTTCCCCCCTGTGTTGTGAAGCAGGACTATTGCAATGATTTGTTGTCTCTGGGTCGCTGATATCCTCTGATGTCTTCTGTCCCCCAGCTTTTTGTACAGCCACTGGAAGAGCGACCACTGTTGCGGAGTCGGATGTTGAAATGGACTTCTGTCTGTCCGTCCACGTAATTCTTCACTGTCACACTACCCATTCCCCTCCACTCCCCTCTCTGTTTATCTTTTACATCTCTACATCCCTTGCCCTCCCCGCATTTCATCTAATTTCCTCTCCACTCATTGCTATCTGTTTCTTTGTCTAAAAATAATGTGATGGTAATGATAATAGTTGGCCTATTATGAATTAGATAATGCCTCAGTCTGCGTTCTTGCCACAGCTGATACCCTAGACTAAGTACCAAGAACGAGTAAAACATATAAATGTGTTTCATGTTACATGAAGATTGAGGATATTCTACATAAATTCATGTGCTGTAAATCGACTCACCATAGAGAAAAGAAGACTATGTAGTCATCGCACAGCAGGTGAGGTAGAGATGCACTTTCTCTTAAAATGTGCCAAATATCACAAATCAGAACCGATATCAAGTTAACAAATGTAACTCATTTATCCCAAACTTCACCAAACGGTGTGACAGTGGACTAACTGGACAAGCAGCATACCTAGCTGCACATGACTGCATGTTACAAATTGAGGGACAGTGGTGAGACTAGACTCATGGAGAGATTATCATGATCATTGTTGTCCTTATCTAACACAGTGGTTACTGTTGTGTGTGTTATTTTTATACTGTCTTTTACGACTTTAAGCTTTGTAAATTAAGAGAATACATGAAGTAACATTTGTAACTTTCTTATCCAACTTGAAATATTTGTTTCATTATACTATTTGAATGTTTCTGCTTTCATTTATTTTACACTTTGTTATAGTTATAAGAGGTGAATATGCAGCATCCCAGGTCCTTTCTTAACAAGGAACAGCTACACACACATAGAGGTAAGGGAGGCTCACTACATCCTGCTATTTATTTATTGACTTTGATGAATTCCATTCAAATGCTTTGGAAACATTGTTAATGTAAAAAAACAAAAATGTGTAACACAAGCATGAACTACAGTGCCATGAAAATACATTCACTGGTTGATTTCCCCAGATGTTTTTGTGGGTTGTAGTAATTCAGTGTGGGAGTTGGTGAGATACAATTATGTTACGGTTGTTATTCCGTTCATTGTTTGATGTGCAAGGTAATCAAGCATGTAATCTCCAGGGATGAGAATTTTCCGAGGCAGAGGTGGGCAATTGCCCACCAGAAATCATGACCATCAATGACAGTGATCAGAAACACATGCATGTCTAAGCTTGCACCCAATTTCTCCTTAATCAGAATGATTAAGTGAAACTTAATGACTTTTATTTAACAAATAAATTAAATATGAAACTTTCTTCACTCAGGGTCCCTTTTTTCTAATATGGTTTTTTTCTTTTGACTTATTTGATTTCGCCAAACTAAAAAAACAGTTAACACAGCCATTGTAGCAGACTCATTTTGAAAAACATCCCAATTCCACTGCAAAAGGAAGTGCTGCTTTCTTTTAAGATAACATCTTTATAGAAACCAAATGCTGACATCACAACTACACGTCATCTAATCTATTGATTAGATTATGTATTCAGCTGTATCCTCACAAGAATACTAATGGGACAACACCTTTATCAGAAAGTTCCAATCCTTTTTTCATAATCAGATTTTATGGAGTTTTATCCATGATTTGTTGATTAAATGTTTTCCCTTGTAGTAAGCAAAATGTCTTCTCTGCACAATTTTGGAAATACTAATACTGTAATATTTCGTAGGTATGTAGTAGGTTTGTCAATTTGTCAACCTCTTCCAACTGGTTTAGAGAACATAGTACATAAATAACACCCTCCAGATCCGCTTGTGAGTATTTTGTCACAACTCCTTATGCAATATAGGTGTCTCATACTATATGCCCTCTCTAGCGTATTGAAATGCTTGCACGGTTTCTCCATAACTGTATGACATGGGAAAGTCAATCAATATGCTGAACATCATACATTAGTGCCCTTTGTATGAACGTATTGTATGGGTTCATAGAGAGAATCTAAATAAGGAGGAATGGGGTGCTGGGAGGTCAGAGAGAGGTAACAGAACAGAGAAAGCCCGCCAGAGAAGAACAAGGAAGAAGAGGCTGTCAACCCAGGGAGGAAGAGAGAGCAAGACAAAGCCTACCTCGTTTCCTGAGTCACCTCCAGTCCAGCCCATCAAGGCATTATCCTCATCTGACTAATGATAACCATATTACTTGTATAGCCTGAATCAGATCGCTGGGCCCCCAGGGCCTGAGATCAGCCATCTCAGTAACTCTCTGATAAACACGTCACCCAGCCTTGTTAGATCAGCACCCCCCATATGAGGAGACAGTACTCCGCATTCATTGTGAGTCTGTGCTAGAAGATCAGATGGAAATAGAAATGTCCTGGGCCCTACCAGTAGCACCTCTGTCACATAAACAGCATGACAACACAGGAATGAGATGCCACACATCATACGATTCAAAATGTGTTTACTAAAGCAGGTCCTGCTTTATAGCTGAGGCTATGACGTAGGTCCTGGAAATATATATATATATATACAGTGGTGGCCAGAATTATTAGAACACTTGGCATACATTTAAGAGGTTTCAGTTGTTTTTGTTCAATTGGCCATTAAAATACCCATAAAACGAATGAAATATATACAAAGTCATCATTATGCTCTATAAACCATAGAATAGAGCCATCATAAGGAGATTTACGTCATTTTCCTTACAAAAAACAAGCTAGGCCTATTTCACTGTCAATGTCACACAATCATGTTCCTTCACAGAAGAAGCCAAATTACTTGTGGAATCATTGTCAGGTGTGATCGTGGTTTAATTGATGGTGATGCAAGAGTCTTAGGACACAGCTGTGTGATTCTTTTGAATTGCTGCAAAAGGTGGAGATACCAAATATTAAAGTTAAAAGTGGATAAAAACAGTAGGACTCACTTCATCTGATATTTGTTGTGCTCAGAGCAACCATCTGCATGTTTCATGAACATTATGAAATGAAATCCTGTTTTGGAGGCAAGAAAAGGTCAATATTTTCAGATCTGTCAGGTGTTCTAACAATTTTGGCCACCACTGTATATATATAATATTATATATCCTCTTATACAAGATGCGTAACCACATATTTCAGAAAGCAGTAATGTCATCCTTTTTGCATTCACTAGAAATAGCGAACAGGACTAGGGTCCTTTTAAGAGGGAACATAGTGTAGGGACAATAGCTCTGCTCATGAATGATCTGGATTTCAGTATGGTGTCCTTATTTGCCAGAAAGCATACTAGACTTTGATCAACACTGAAATTCACTACTGCATGGAAGTTTCAGCCCTGGAAAAGAAATATAGGGGAAATTATCTTTGTTCTGATCTGGAAGTGGAGTGGTGTTGTCAGTGGGGTGAGTGAATCAATGGTTTTAGCAGTACAGTAGCCTACAAATTGCAGTAATAATTCCATGCATGTTTTTTCTTTGAATAGTTGGGGATGTTACTTATTTTCCATATCCACAAGTAAGTTTTATATAATAGTGTGACTGGTTGTGTCAATCTCAGCAAAATGTGTAACAAACGTGACTAAAATGAGGGTCAATGACAAGCAACTACCCATGAATAATCGAAGCTAGAGGGACGTCATTCTGCTTCAAATGCTTACATAAAGTGGATTACTGCAATTTAACTGTGTTGCTCTTGTAGATGTGCATTTTCCTTGCAGTTATGATTTTAATTTGAAAAAAGAATGACGCAATGAAAGCCACATGGTAGTTGAACATTGCATTGAAAAACAGCAAATACAGTTACAGTCCATTGTATGGATGTTAGACACTTTGAAATATTTACATGTGCCATGAAACATGTGATGTTTCATGGCACTGAAATATTAACTTACTATATAAATCTACTAAAATCAATGCATCCTACAGATCCATGACACAATCACAAATGTTTTTCACAACATTTTATTTGTCAGAATGAGAGCTTCTGTTATGTACAATAGAGGACAGAAACAAAATGTTACAGCAATTTATAAATATATTTCTGCTCCACACTGGTTGACCAGTGTCCTGATTTAACGGTAGATGAATCGCTCAGTATTCAACAGTACCCCTCTCTCCCCCCTCCAAAAGACAATACCAGGTGACAGTACGGACCTGTATAATACAATCAAGAGGTTATCATTGCTAATTACAGTATAACTCAACACTGAGAACGTGCACGCTGGCTGTCCCCCTCATGACGATCTAAGTGATAAGCGGGCGGGATAAGAGGGAGGCATGGAAGATGATGGAGAATGGATGGCTGCCTGTGTCGGTGAGCTGAGGTGAAGGCAATCCTCAGATCTTCACTCTTGTGGTGATGGGAGGAACAAGGCAAAGGAAGTAGGGGGGAAATGGGGAGGAAGAGGAGGAGCAAATATGGGACACACGAGGAGCAACACAATGATAGATGTCCTAGAACCTCAGCCAGTACATGGCACTGCGCATTCTGTTGTAGTCGGGCAACTGCTCGACGGGGCCTGGTGGAGACACGTGGGGGAAAGTTTAGAGCAAGGTCATACAATAAGGACCATCTGATCCAATCCTTACAACAGGACTGAAAGTGTAGCAGAACTTACCGACACCAGCCACCGCAGGACACTTATCATAGATGTATTTGGAGCAGATGTCACGCACCATCCTGGGGGTCACAGCCTGCATGTAGAGACAGGCAGGAGGGAACAGACATGAGCGCCAACATAAAGATGTGTGTATGTTTGTAAATATAGAAGTCTAATGCTGGAGACAGTAGAGAACTTACAATCCTAACCTATTTTGAAAAGGCATTGCATCACACACACACAACTGTTGTAAATATAGACTAGACAACAACTTATTACCGGGCAACTCAAGTCAACTGGGGTAGTTTTGAATCTGTGAACCACTGATACAACCAGATAATTTTGGCAGACTAGTTTGTAGCTAGTCTTAGCTTCAGTGTCAACTCACATCAATCCGGGCGTCCCACTCTGCCAGGGGAATACGGCGGCCGTAGTTCAGGATGTGTCGGCCGATGTCGTCACAAATAGGCGTTGTTCCTAACGGACAAATAAACAGCTGTGCTGACTTGTGACTCGTGGGAGACCGCTTGTATGCATGTGAGTGAATGACAGATCCATTAAATACCATTAAGCTGTCCCACCAAGCTGGCCTTCAGAGCATTCTTGCCTCTGGTTACATCACTCTCTGTTACTGTGGTGCACAGGTTCATCCTACAGTAACAGAAATTGGAAGGAAGCGACTTGACATTAGTGTCATATTATAGTCAAACACTGAACAACACACATATGGATTTTTAAAAAAACAACGGTGTTTCAATGTTGAGTGTGTGTCTCTCCTGGGATCCTCACTGACCAGGCATTCTGGGACCAGTGCATCATGTCCTCGATGTAGTGTTTGTCTGTCACAAAGTAAATGCCCAGCAGGCCGGTGTCGCTGTAGGAGGAGTGGAAGGCCTGGAAGCTGTGGCACAGCTTGTGCTCCACTGCCAGACGGGCCAGACGACTGCTCAGATGCTGCACGTGTACACACAGAGACAGGAGTATAAGTGATCTTCTTTAAATTGGTAGAAGACAGCATTTCCTAAAATAGTTTTCTGAAGTTCTCTGAAAGTGAGTTGATATCAGACTTTTCATATCAGTCTGGTGGTACTTTCATATTTTTAGTGTATTTTTAGTTTATTTAAACCTGCTTGGAGTCTCAACAGTCCAGTGAGTGTCAATCACAGAAAAATGACTTCCAAATACTTACTGTTTAAACTGTCCCCATTCAATACAAAAGTAGACTAAAACAAATAATAAAATATGTAGAAATACTATTTTAAATACGGATTTTTAATATATTCAGGCGTTAGAGATGAAGGATTTACAAAGCTATAAGACTAATCTACCCCAAAAGATCATTTGCTGCCTGCATGTGTATCTCAGGTCTTGTTCCTCGTGACAGGTCCAGGGGCAGGGATGAGACCCCTCACCCAGGTTATCAGAGAGGACCATTATCTACCCCTCCATAATGGCCACTCAAGACATGCAAAGTCTCGAGTGGGCAAAGCTTAAAAGGGGGTGTAATTTGTAACACAATGCTCATATTATTGATTCATAATGGGAGGTATCTCAAGGTTCCTGACCTTCCCACCACCGTAGGTGACATCGTAGCTGCCGATGATCGTGTTGGCCACCATGAGTGGCACAATGTCTGGGCTGGCAGCACTGGCACCCTCGACGGCGATGGCAACGTGTGCAAGAGGCAAAGCATCGTCACGCATACGGATCTGAGGAGAGGCAGAATATGGACAGAGCAACAGGACAAGGCATTAATGATCCAATTACTGTGATAGTGAAAATAATACCCCTATCTATGCTACATGCTCAATCTCAGGACTGGATCACACGGCCTTGAAGCTCATTCATGTCAAATGAGTCTTTTACTACCACTGCATTATTCTGTTAAAAATGCACTGTGCAGCAGTGTCGCATACCTTGGATTGAAACATTTAGTCAGTTAAAATGAAAATTTGTATTATAATACTATAATCAATAGCCATGTCTAATCGGTTTCATCTCAATGTTTGAGCCATTGGTAGGGTTGACCAATACAATATATTTTGGGTTCAAGCTACTTATGGCTGATATGTTGTGCTGATATATCATTGAATTTGACCATTTTCATGCCAAATAAAAATGAATTCAGTGTTTCCCCAAGAATTGTATTATTGGTGGGGTGGACAAGTCTCTGAAACAGCATTTAGACCATCGTACACTCTCCAATGAAACCCAGGAAATGTTCATTAGATAATAACAAGATGCTCATGCCAACACCACCCGCACACATCTCACCTCACTGCCTGAAAAACGGCAGGGGGACAACACAGGGACGGCATCACCCTCATACTCAAAAGACATTCCACTGAAGTGAGTCTTGGCCAAGCCGACCAACTCCTCATGCTTCACACCTGTAGAGGAGGCGGATCAAACATAAGGATACTCATTACAGGCACAGTAGACATCCACAGACTAAAGACATTAGATAGCCCCTTTCCACCAACACAAACCTAGTTCTGGTTCTGGGCTGGAGCTAGTGCTGGTTCGGAGTTGGTTCAACTTGCAAACCTTCTAAGAACTGGTTTGCTTTTCCACGGGCTAGAGAGCCACGTTATTACGTCACTGTATACGTCTCTTGTTCGAGATTAAACCCTGTGTTTTATTGTATACTACACTTATTTGTATACTGCACTTGGATCCAAGCTAACAGAAGACTACACAAGAAACAAGGGTTTCACTTTTAATGTTTAATAAGTTCCTCCATATTGGCAGCACCAAACACTGATTCGGTACACAATTTAGCCAGAAATAACCTATAACAACTTTGATTTAGCAACCAGCACACATGTAATAACAATACACATTAAATAGCGTGGCTTATGAATTGTTGAAAGTGTAAATTTCATGCATGTGACCCTGTATATTTCCACAGAATGCTATGGATGTGATGTTGTATGATCGATTTTATTAGTTTTGGTTTCATATTGACTATATATACATCGTCATTGATGAATAACAATAATGAAGGTTAGTACTAGTATAAAAATAAGAATTCTCTTCGCAAAACATTAACGTTATAGCTTAGATTATGGAGTGTAGTTAAACCGATGTTAAGCTCAGCATAACACCAGTCTGTCGCAGAGGACCAAGTCGTTCGTTTGTTTGTTTGTTCGTTCTTTCTTTCTTTCTGCTCTGTTTTAAAAAAAAATGGCGGTCACAAACTTAGTTGGTCTTGGTTGGTCACGATAATCCCACCCCCAGCCCCTGATGTAAGTGGTTCTTGGTTCTAATGCCTCGGTCGAAAAGGGGTAAGAGAGGGCCTCCTAACGGTGCTTGTTAGGAGGAAGAGGACCTACCTCCAGCAGCAGCCAGCACCATGCGAGGAGCCTTGTAGTGGCTGTTGATGTAATCCACTAGGTCCTGACGGGTAAGAGTCCTTGGAGAATCACACAAACATTACCATCATTCACAATGAAAATGGTGAGAGATTTACAAGGAAAATGTGCTTCTGTTAAATATGTGACAAATTTAATTGGTGCAGGTATTCCAGGATTAGAACCCAGGACCCCTGCACGAAAGTCTGCTGCCCTACCAAGTGACTGCTTGACTGTCACTTGATCCAGCTGTGAGCGAACCGGCCGTTCCGGTGTGCAATGATGTGCGCACACACACAAAAAATGAACGCTTGGACAGCAATTTCACTGGCTTCCATGGTAGACTGTCCAGTAAATATGACATCATTTGTTGTTGTTCATTTGCGCATGAGGGTCATATCAGGATAGAGGACTGTTCATACTCATCTTGGATATGGGTCACTTTGACCAAAAAAATGGATCTGAGCAAAAAAAAAAAATCTGAATTGAGCATTAAGGCCTTTAGTGTGAAAGTAGCCACTGAGCCAGTACACCCCTGACTGAAATGCTTGTGAAATGCTTCAATGCATGCATGCATATGCATTTCCTCCTACCTGGCATTGTCTGAGGGTCCAAGGACACTACGTCCGAGAGCGGTGCCCTGGAAGGCAGTGGCATGCAGCAGGTCCAGGCAAACTTCCTGCAGGTTGCCCTCAACCTCCTCTAGCTCACGCAGCACCACATTTCTTTGTTGTTCGATCTCTGCCTCACTCAGCGCGCTGTTCTGCACCACCTCTGATAGCAGCTCCACGGCTGTGGAAACACAGAGGGAGACAAGAGGGGCCAAAGAGTGAGTTTTGAAAGAAATCTCATGGAAAAGTAATCGTTGAGTCATTGATATAACAACCCCTTGCAGATATATTATGGTAATTATGTCTTATGGAGCAGTAAAAATCTTAGGACACAGTAAGAAAACTAAGTTTTTACTTTTAGTAAGAAACATATTGAGCCTAATATGAACACATTCCCATGTTGTCTACAGTGGGTAACTAGCAATCTCACCTTTAGGCAGGTCTTTGGCCAGGGTCTTCATGTAGTATGCGGTGTGCTCCCGGGAGGTGTAGGCACTCAGGTGACCACCCATGGACTCCACCTGCTGCTCCAGGGCTGTCTGGGGGTGCTTCTTGGTCCCCTGATGAGCGAGAAAACAAGTGGAAGTAGAGGAAGAGACTACATGGTCTGGCTAAGATTATTGGCACCCCCGTAAATTATGCAGATATTGTACAATATCTTCTGGAATAATTGGAAATTTAAAACAACTTTAGTTTTTCACACATTCATCTGTTTCATTTAACAGCAGATGATCAAACAATAATACGAACATAAAAAAAGTTGTATGGCTTCAAAACTGAAAAGTGGCTATAGCCATGATTATTGGCACCCTTTTCTATTTCTCCTTTTCTATTACTTAGTTGCACAGCCTTTGGCAATTCTCTGTCTCTATCCAAGTGTGTGAGGTGGGGCTGATTGGCTTCAGGAGCTTCAGCATAAAAGGGGTTGAAGTTTTCTTTAAAGTTCTCTAGCAGACTTGGGGTCAAAAAGCCTGACACTAGGAGATGATGCATACTTTGAAAGCCATATGCTCGAGGAAGAAGCCTGCTCCATTGTTCTTCTCACTCTCATAGCGACTACCTGCGCTGATCCACAGTCCAACCTGAGATAGGGGAGAGAGGAGGCATATAGCAATGGTTAATTTGCAACAGGCAGAGTCTAGACTGGACAGTCTTATCAGAGTACAAGGTTTTAAAGGAGTAATGTGATGTTCTTACAGTGCATGTGGCATGTCCAGTCTCCTCAGAGGCGATCCTCAAGCCATTATCCAGGGCAGTGAGGCGGGTTTCAGGGGCTCCCACCAGGCTCTGAGCGTAGCTGACTGATGCCTGTCCACGCCTCAGAGACAACAGAATGGGCTAGAGGGAGCAAAGAGACTATAAGATTTGTTTCAAAATAACTTTCTTAGAATAACAGCATTTTCTATGTTAATCACATTTTCTTATGCCAACTTCCAATGTAGGAAGAAGGAGCAAAGTAAGTACTTTCTATCTTTTCCTTTCAGAAGGCATTTCAATGAATTCAAATGGTTCAAAAAGTGTGTCCCTGTATGGCTGCTGTATGCTTTTGGAGATAGTTATTCCTGATTAAAACCTACCTTGCAAGCAATATTACCCTCCATATGCTTTTTAAAAGTCATGGGGAAATTTTCATAACCATAAAAATCAGAGCAGTGGAATAGGTTTTATATAGCTGCATTAAAACTGCTGCCAGCCCACTCTTCAAAGACAGGAGTGAGACTTTAGGAGGTTACCAGCTACAAGAAGCATGTTCAGGAAAATACATGAAACTGGAATTGTCATTATTTAACATACATGCTCCCAAGTTTGTCACCTCTAAACTAGGTTAGGTATGGCAGATGATACTGGCACCACCACCCACATATATAGGTTTAACTCAAATTAAATAGCTACCATGACTCGGAATAATCACATTCAACAACCAGTGTCTACAATGCAATACCCTATGGAGCTACCTAGTAAATTGAAGGGTGTTTTTTTACAATAAGCTTATCTGTCCAATTTCTGTTATGTTATGTCCAATTTCATCATTTGCAAAATAGATTTGACAAGGAATTTACACCTTGATGTAGCATTTTAATCATCGTCTGAATAGAGCCATCTGATTTTATTCCACTGTCAAATGTATGATTAGAGATGACAATAAGCAAAGAAACAACATTTCACAAGTGACACAATCAGGACTGTCATTGCCAGCAACCGTCTGGACACAAAGTCACCAAGCTAACGCTGCGTTAAGCCAGGTGGCTTGGCTAGGTTAGGAGGACAAATGGGGGCAACTAACAAACTTATCGTGAATGGCCTTTAAAGTGGTGAAAGCAATCAAAACGGCGGCAATTTGATTTGGATATCACGTATAGAAGACTGATGTTACATATCAGGTGGTTGTGACAAGCCATAACGGCTTCCTTGATAGTTGACCTTGCGTTCACTACAAGCTAGCTATCATGCTACCCGGCTAGCAAACCACTGGCCGTTGGCTGTGCCGTGAACAGCTTAGCCAGCTAGCGGCTAATGAATTAGCAAGTGGTCCTTCTTCTTCGATAGACATTGCCTGTGTTTTGCTAAAACAAGAACCCGGTGTTATTTTCCCGGGACCTTTCATCTTACAAAATGTCTTGGATAACTTACGCTGCGTGTTTTAGCAAGGGCTCGACCCACGGTACTCCCGACTCGGCACACAGACGCCATTTTTACTCCAAATTAGAGAAGGATGGTCGCGCGGATGTTACCAACGCGCATGTTCTCGCGCGATACCGCCTTCAAGTACTGCCGGAAATATCTGGCTTACACGTGAAGCACACACGAACGAACCAACAAAGTGGTAAATACAACTGGGGAAGTTGGAATGTGCTATGATACCCGAGTTACTCAGATGTGATGATTAGAGCCGCTGTGTTGAGGGGAATAGAGCTTGAACAATGGGTGGTAAGGGTGTAAAAGTGATGTATACAACCTGTTTTGGCCAATGTATTAATTATAATATCCTGTCTCTGTTACCCATTTTCACCTCACCATTCTTCCACTGCAGAACAAAGTTGCTCTATGCCACCTCACAAACAGAAGCCATCAAAAAGCTACATTTGTTGATGATACCTTGTTATTATTTCCGGTCCAAAGCAGTTGAATGCGTGACACGTCGGACATGGGGCCTCGGAAGAAGGAACTTAATAGGAGTAGTAAGTTAGTATACGTGACTGTAAGTTGCATATTAAGCCAGTACATTATCTATCTATGACTTGACATCAAAATATAAGTCATCATTGCGTCCAAATTATTTATTAAATGGAATGTAGTGGGGGGAAAAAACAGGAAAAGACTAGATATTCAATTTAGTGCAAAAGACAGTTCTGACTGTAGCAACAGGGGAATGGTATGGTGAACGTCCCTTCTCAAATCAGGTGTTTTGGTTTGTTACACCACAACAATGAGTGTTGACAAGTCTCTGATGAAAGCCCTGGTGTCGGGCAGTGTTTCTGAACCTGTACTTGGGGTGTAGGACTCTAGGTGCGGGCTCCACTGTTGGCGGCTCCTTGTCTGGATCATGTAGACCTATAACCTCCAAGGGCAAAGAAGGACCTTTATGCTTTTCTGGGGCCCTGGAATGGACTTTCACTGAGCAGAGCTTCAATGTCTGAGGTCTCCTCCTCCTCCAGAAAACCATTGAGTGGGACTGGGTTAGGTGGGAGGAGTTGATTATGTCTATAGGCAAGTGAGGCCTGAAAGTTTCAATGGGCAGGGCCATGGGCTGCTCAGTAGGGAGAGAGGGAACCGGCTGAACCCCACTGTTTGTGTACCTGAGCTGGCTCACTACACTCTTGAAACACTTCTTAGATGGAGCCTTTGTTTTTTCTGCTACAGGCTCCTTCTCCTTGATGGGGCCACAGTGTCTTGATGATGGGAGGACAGGCCGAGCCCCAGGGGGGTTGGAGGACCTTGGAGGAGGAGGTGGACGAGGGCATTTGATCTGGGAGCCCTCAACAAGTAGGTTGATGCCCACATACTGTGGCACTTCTACTGCTGCCTAGAGACCAGGGAAAAGGGAGCAAATGAATGAATTAATGCATAAATTACAGAACAGGAACAAGAGAAAAAAATATGAAAAATGTGACCTCTAGGCCAATATAATATAACAATAACCTCAACAGGAGAACAAACTCTCTTCCTCACCTGCTTATATATGAGCTGAAAGCCTCCAGTGTTGGCGGTACGATCTCCTCTCCAGTCCAGAACGACCCGTAATGTGTCCTCCTGCACAGCAGTACAGAGGCGGGCTGTCACGGCCGTTGAGGGGACCATGGTGGGACTAGCATTGATCTCTATCAGCCATGGACGCAGGTCAGGGCCTAAGGAATCAATAACAAAATAGCTAACTATTGATCAATTTCGTTTTTCATCTTTTACTATCTATACTGAACATTTTTATACAGTCACCATATCTGAATTTGGAATTAGCATGTCTAAAGCATGTCTAAAATATTTGATAACCTTTATTGAAACCTTTCCTGAAGACGAGCCTACATTGGCTCTCGTCTAAATAAATGTATCTGAGAATTGAGTTCACTCAGCTTGCCAACTTGGCTGAGCATTTATATGCAGAGGATTGACAGTGACAGTGATCCAATCCTACCTAACATGAAGTCAGCGCCGTATAGCTCAAAGGTGTATTTGCGTGATTCAACCAGATCCTGTGTGGTCTGCAGTGCGTGGATCACAGCCATCTTCATCCCCGAGACCACCACAGTTTCCCACTGAGCTGCCCGGCCCTGACTGGACAGAAAGACCTTGAACTGGTCACACGACCACATGTTGTCTGCTGGGACATCTGGGTGGCGTAGCTGGGAGGGCTGCAGGTGCTTCTGGATGGAGTTATTACACAGGTGGACAGAGCTGGTAGGAAGGTGTGAAGGGGACAAGGGAAGCACAGATTAGAAAGACAAATAAGAGGAAATGGGAGGGTGGAAATGGAGGACAGAAGACAGAGGTACAAAGGTTTTATACAGGTCTGGTTGCACAAAAATCTAATTTTTATCTTCAAAATCAGATATGAAAGTAGGCAGGCTCGCATTATGATTGGAATTGTACGTAATCTGGATGCAATTCCATACCCAATAAGCAATGTAAAGAGATGGAGAGAAAGTAAGAGGAAAAGTACTTATAGGAGCTATTATGGTCCTTTTTTTGTATTTAATTTATTTGGAATAATATTCTTTTGTTTCTTATAATTTGTGTCAACACTGGTGGCAGTAGGAAGCACTGAAGGTATCTAGGTAGGATTTTTTTTTTTTTTTACCAGACTAGAGTACAGCACACCATAACATGGCATAGTAGAGATAGAGGCAGATAAAATGTTTGTTTGATTTTATTTCTGTACTAAACCATCCAAACTGTGAATCTTTTGCCAGACGTTAGACTCTTTCATTGGCCTTACCTCTTTTCCCTTGTCCCCTTTAACTATTTCACTGTCTTACCTGTCCAGTGTATCTAGTGAGTAAGGCCGTGTGGAGAAGCGCAGGTAGCACTTCTTATAGAACCAGACAGTAAGAGGGTTCCAGTCGGTGACTAGGAACCACTGGCGAACATCAAACTTGGTGCCATGGACCAGCAGGGGGCGCTCCAAGTACTTCTGCACCACCCATTTGCTGTCCTTGATCAGGGCTGGGTCACTGTCTACCAGCCTGAGGATCTCATCCAGACGCTTGGCACACTTGATACCTAGGAGGCAGAGGAAACAGGTCGGTCAGGCAGATTCTACACCAACTATCTGGGTATCTCTGACCCTTCTCACCTCTCCCTCTGGACATTGCTCCAGGCTTGATGATCCAGATGTTGTGTATGCCATCTGTGTCGAGCTGGGGACTGACCTCCCGCAGCCTCTGCAGCATGGCCTGGCAGCGGTCCACAAAACCAACACTGTCCTCGATCTTTGCTCCGTCACTGAGTGAGAGAACCGGGGGGAGGGGGGGGCTGTATATAGTGAGACACTGAGGAGCCCTTTGGTTTCACTCTCACTCACTCACTCACTCACTCACTCACACACACACACACACACACACACACACACACACACACACACACACACACACACACACACACACACACACACACACACACCATATACTCACTGAACAACAAGGTAATAATTGTTGATAAACTCTGCCCACTGCTCCTTTGTAAATTCTTGTGATGTCTCCAAGCTTATGTCTATGTCATTGTGCTCCAGACTGTCCAGGAACTCCTGGCAGATTTTCAATGCACTGTCAATTATTTTGGAAGGCACCAATGGCGTGGCTCTCCGCTTCCCTTGTTTCCTCTGATCTAAGGGTGGAGAAAGAAAATGGTAGCTTTCTATGTAGCTGTATTGAGTAAGTGCACAGTTATTCAAGCAAGCAAGGTCTCACTCTTATTTGGTTGATCTTTTCCATCATTCTGTCCCTCTCCCTGAATACCCTGCTTCCTCTCCACAATGCACTGCAAAAGACTGATGCAGGCTGTCTTCCTGTAGTCCTCTATGGAGAGAGAGAGAGAGGGAGAGAGACAGGGGTTAGTATTGTAATATTTCTGAATCTTAAAGATGAAACTGAAAAAGGCTGAAATACAGTAGACAAAAGATATGTGATAAATGGTAGAGCATGATAGATGATGATGTGTCTTCTGACCAATGAAAGCATGCTTCTCATCCTCGGCTCCTAGCCTGTAGCAGCGTGGGAAAAAAGTGTCTGGGTTGGCTGAATCGAACCAGCGCAGGTTTCTCAGGTTCACACACAACCCCACCTTTAAAGAGAGGTTATGATCATGGGTGGGACAGGGGACCAATGAGAAGACATTTTATGCTATAAGAAATGATCATAGCATAATTGTACCTTGGTGGTGAAGCTGCCTGCTTTTGCGAAATGATTGGTGATCTGCTCCTTTTGTAAGGTGGGGGTGTCAAAGGTCTCTCTCCGATTTGTCCAGTAGAAATAAACCATTTCATTACGTACCAGGCGAGACTGCAGCATGTAAAGAGAGTTGATAAGAGAGCTGAATCTGTGGATGGAAGAAAGGGTATCACCCTAAATACTGTGTACACAGAGGACTGAATGCTCAAAGGTTGTTTTTACCATGAGGGCATACATTCCATCTGAATTGTCCTCTTTTTCTAGGTCCGGGTTGTCTGAGGAGAATGAGTGATGATGAGTGGAAAGGCCAAATATCTGCACTCAACATAATGGGAAATGTGAGTTAAAAAACAATCACACTTTCATCGAGCTCACAGTCATCATCGCTGTCATCAGCATCATTAGTGTCAGCTCCTTCGCGGTTCTGATCGCAGCGATGCTGGTACACATGCTGGTTGGGGCGTGGCATACAGCGCTCAACCCAGCCTCTGGCCCTCAACGCTGCCCTGACTATGGGGTAGGGACCCTGGATTGAAAATACTTTATGCATCTGAGAGGACAGACAAGAGACACACAGATGATAGATGACTTCTTGGGATAAATGGAAATTGATTTGACCATCTAAATGCTGGACATATGTTCTTAAAGAGTCTGACTTGCAGCTGGAAAAACTTTTTGTAACTTTAATGAGTCGTCATAAATGAAAATAAAGACATTGGCTCCAGCATCCTTTTACAGCCTCACAACACATAGATTTACATGGATTAAATTTCAAAACCTTAGAGTGAAAAGGTTTTGAATCCAATAAATCACTATTTAAACAAAGCCAGGGGTGACAGTATTTCATGAGGCTCCTGAAGACCCAAACCTTCACAGCTTTGTTCACCAGGGCCTTGGCTGTCCTCAGCCTCTCTGGGTTCAGAATTGGAAGGTTGAGGAAGCCGCGACGCACTTTGCCCACAGGAGGTGTCGCTGACACACACACACACACACACGCACACACACGTAAATGAAAATATAGTAATTTGAATTGCAGAATTTAAAGAGTTACCAATGCTGTTTTGGTTGTTCATGTTAGTGCAAGTGTGTTGGGTGCCTGAGGTGCGAGGTGGAACTACTTGGTTGTAGGCTTTTCTCTGTGGCTTGGTTAAACTGCTGGCCCACAACTGTGACCTGCTGATCCTTAGAGGGCTCTTCCATCTCTCCTGTAGTAACAATAAAACACTTGTCTATCATAGGCCTATCAGTGCAATGAATAAATGGTAGCATCTTGGTTTGTCATCCCAAACAGCATTGCTCAACCAGTACATCTTAGAACAACTAGACAACAGAAAAAAGTGTAAAAAAACCCATAAGTGCCTAAATGCCATAACCCACAAACAAAATATTTTGACAGCACTTGGACGTAATGAGTATACAAGATAAATATACCATGATGTTCACAAAGCCAAAGGGAATGTAACTGAAGCTCAGGGTCGAAGAAAGCAAGGCCATGAAACTTTAATGCATAGTCTCTGAATTCAAACATTTGGCCACCTGGTGTTTTTAAGTGTGACCTAATGATTAATTCAGCATTCTTGATCTATATAGTATGAACACAAAGGCTAAATCCTCTGGGGGCATAATTCGTATTAGTCAGTATGCAGTATCAGACTACCATGTTGTTTCAGTTAGGAAATGGGGTCCTCTGCACTAGTGGTTACAACAGCAACACAGATGATTCTCTTATTAAAGGAAATAAGACTTTTGCATTGTCATTTTCAATGTTATTTGTCTTCTTGTCCTCTACAAATCCTAATTTGGGGCATATAGACAAATGTTTGTCAAAGTAACTGGTTTATTGATGGCTGGTTCAGACAGACATGGTGTTTGGCTGCTCTCCGTCTCTCACCACTGTCTGGGTGTGGTGTGGAGCATCCGCCGGTAGCCTGGTCTTCCTCCTCACCCAGTTGGACAGGCTTTCTGACCCTGGTGGCCTCCATACTGACAATCGCCCTCACTGGCCCAGGAGCTCCAGCAGGCAGACTATCTCATGTTTCTTCAGGGCAATCTTGTTTTCCTTTGTTGCTTGGTCAGACAGTAACTACTGTGGGGGATGTTAA
The DNA here is from genome assembly GCA_034670385.1 of Hoplostethus mediterraneus. NCBI lineage: Eukaryota > Metazoa > Chordata > Actinopteri > Trachichthyiformes > Trachichthyidae > Hoplostethus > Hoplostethus mediterraneus. The sequence continues at coordinate 7,452,440 of JAXDDW010000013.1, forward strand.
TGAGTACTCATGAAGATATCCTAGAGGGACTCATTATTCATCTAAAAATGTTTTGCCATGGACAATGTCACTTGCATATAAAAAGGTATTCAAACACATACAGTACTTAAAACATTGTTATTGAAGACATCTGGAGGTCCTGTGCATTGTTGGCTGTTGTTTTTGTCTATGTGCCAGTGCAGTGGACTGTTGACTGGGTCAAATTGCTGTGCAGGAGACAGCTTGGCTACACCTGTCAGGGTTGTAACACTCAAGACAGGACAGTGTTACACTCAGTCACACTTCCTTCAGATGTGGGTGGATCTGATCTGATCTCAAGACACATCCTGACTCTAACAACAGCAAAGTAAACCCTGTCCAACTGTAACCAGCAGCACCATGTCAGAAAGGGTAGTTCATTAAAAAGCCATTTACCAAAGCAAAAATGGCATCACCTTTTCTCTCATACTATGTCAGCTTGAAATTTAAGATCGTTTCTACTTTAATTCATCGGGTAACGTCAGTTCTCGCAACCAGTGTCCTCCAATTTAAGTAATGTAACGTTGGAGTAAAGTAACCGCGTCTGGTTCGTGGACACGGGAAACGTGTCCGTAGGAATGTTAAACGTTACACTATTCTTAATGAAGGTGTAAAAGCGCAACTTTCGGCGTTTCTTCCACTTACCCTTTGAAATGCTGAGGAGTAACTTCTGCGGACCGTGTGTCTGCACTGTCCTGTGGGTTTCTGCTACCTATTTACTGTCGCCATGGCAACCAGCTCAGACTGACGCTGACTGAAAACCACGTTGTTTTACAATTCCTACCAGCAAGTCCGCAGCTAAATGACGAGCAGTTTTATTTAACTTAAACATTTTTAGGTTTCATTCTCACCATCTTCTTGTCCTTTTTTGTACAGTGTACAAAGTTAGAAGTGCCTTCCAGGCACTTTTATTGATCCACCAGTAGGTGGCGATCAAAACCCGCTTGCACAAACATTGCAACCTGCCTTGCAATTAGTGCAATGTAGCCTGCATCATTTTGTTTTGGGCCATATCGTGTCATTGTGCTGTTAATGTAACATTTAAGCGTATAACAAGCATATCAACGCTACTAGTACTGCTACTATTGAAAATTAAAAACAGCCACGCATTCTCACTGTACCACTGTCCATTTATATTGGACCTACTGTACCACTGTCCATTTATACTAGCTACCTACCTACCTATATTGGACCTACTGTCCAATATAGGTAGGTAGGTAGCTAGCAGTTGAATGAGAGAGCAGCGGGTCCATCTTTGAAAGACAAATTAACAGAGGGAAGCATCCGCCTGGATTCAGTCCAGATAGTTTAGTCCCAGTCCAAATATTCATGTAAACCTGGTATTATTCACATTGAATTGAATTGAATTGAAACCTTTATTTATTCAGGGAAGACAATGAGAGCGAGCTCTCTTTTACAATGCCACCCTGATTACAATGTAACACATACAAAATATCAAAACATGATCTTTGTTAGGGTATATACAGTACTACAATAAAAACAGCCAGAAAAGACATAACTCCAGTCCGTAGATACTGGAAGTAGCTAAGTAATAACTAAATAACCTAGAAAAGAAACAATGTAAAAACAACCCTAAAAGCAAACGTCCTATATACTGTCCTACATTTACTGTTGCATCTGGTATGGTTAGAGGTTAATATTTAAGGTTAATAAATTACCTTTAATATAAAGTTGGTCTTTTGGCTGTCCTTGCACCAACTGCCACAACTGGATTTGTTTCCAAAACTGCCATAACCTTATTATTTTCCCACTGACACTGACCCACAATTTTTTATTTTTAGATTTTATTATAACACATATTTGGAAAAACACAGGTGCTTGGTGGTGCAGGGTGTGCCTAAGTGGGAGAGGGGATTTTTCCATTGACCCTGAAATGAAATAGAAAATAGACCACAAAATCATACACCATCTTTAAATTCTGAGAGTGAAAGAGAGCGAAGGAAAAAACAGGGGATATCTATACACTGATGAATGTAGTAACTGAATGTATTTATCTCTGAACTAGCACATACAGTATGCAGACAAAGAATAATATATGTGTGTGTGTGTGTGTGTGTGTGTGTGTGTGTGTGTGTGTGTGTGTGTGTCTGCTCACCTGTGCCAGTCTGGATGGATGTCTAAAGGTGGTCAGGGGGGGTCATCTTGGAGAACTGCTGACGGATCCTTCTGAAGCTGGAGACAGCAGAAGGACAGGCTTCAGTGTGTGTGTGTCTATGTACACAATTTAACATTATCTACCCCTACGCACGCACGCACGCACACACACACACACACACACAAACAATCAAACTCACATTTCCATGCTCGTCCTGAGAGTCTTTATGTTCCTCTGTAGGCTCTGGTGTAGTGTGGACACAATGACTCTCACCTCAGAAAAATGTTTCTGCTGCTTGGCTAAAAACTCTCTCTGCCACACAGACAGAAAGTTAATTAGCAGATTATGGTTATGTTTTCTTCCACCTGATATGCTTACCACATCTGGAGAAATGATCTGAAAAACAGTTTTCTATTAACGTCAGTTTTGACTCTTACCATCATTGAATTGATCTCGACTTCCAAAGCAGCATGATCCACAGCAAATGTCTGAGTCTGTAAAACACACAGATATTTAAATGTTTTAAGAGGAAAAATAAAGAGAGGAAGTTAAAACAATATGACTCAAATGCTGTAACAGGCAGACAGACAGACAGGTCTCACCATAGGAGGCTGTGTGTAGCTCATAACAGTCTGGGTCAGGCTTGTTAAAACGCCAGTCTGCAGCACATAATAGCATCCTGAGAGAGAGACAGACATACAGGGAGACAGATGGAGAGAGAGACAGAGAGAGAGTCAGACAAAGAGAGACATACAGCGAGAGAAAGACAGACAGAGAGACTGGTACCAGGTGTGCACGTATGTGTGTGTGTGTGTGTGTGTGTCACCATATATTGCGAGGATGAGGAAGAAGAGGCAGAGAAGAGTCTTCATCCGTTGACCTGGATTATAGTATCAATAAGGTATTGTAAGACATTATAGTGTCAATAAAGTATTGATAAGATATTATAGTATCTTATAGTATCAATGAAGTATTGATGAGCTATATAGTATCAATAAAGTATTGATATGGCAAGTAAGACAAGTATTATTAGTATTGATCATTGATATAGTATCAATAAGACTGACTGTCAAGTATCGGTGTATCAGTCTCAGTCTCAGTCTGATGGAAAGAGTCATTCTTTCCTCTCTTTCTCCTCCACTTGTTGAATTTCCTGAGAGAGAGAGAGAGAGCGAGATAGAGAGAGAGAGAAAAGAAAAATAGAGTTAAAGTGAGGTTGAGACAAGGAGGGACTACCAAGAGGTTCCTTCCAGAAGGAAAGTAAAGTGAGTGAAGTGAGTAAAAGACTTGATCAAAATGAAAACTTTGATGTTGATTGGATACACTTTCACACACACGCGCACACACGCGCACACACACGCACAGACACGCACACACACACACACGTACTTGATAGGTGTCTCTTCATATGAGATTATGTGGTGATAATCATTGTCCTCGCGAGGCTGGTAGTAGCCACTGGCCAACAGACGAGCACTACGGCAGGGCATGAGTAGGTATAGCACTTAAAAATAATAAATTCAATAGCTGACCAGGACCACAGGGAAATGGAAGTTTAGTTGAAGATAAAATGCAGTGAAATGCAGAAGAGAGTTTAAATCAGTGGGTTAACGCGTCTTTCTCACTATGCTCATGACTTTTCATCATTATGATGTCACTCTGTTGTGTTCTTTTAAACACCACTGGATTCCTAATAATAATAATAATAGCATGGGCCTTAATGTGGCCACAAATAAATTGCTATAATTTGAATGAATGATTTCTAGCATACTGATATAGTATGTGATCATCAAGCTTTCTTTCTTGCTTTCTTTTTATTCAAATTTAGAGGAATGTGACAGTGGTGTTGCAGCAATGCCATGGAAAAATATTCTTTCTTATTCCAAATAATATATATGATAAAGGGGGTGATTCTTTTGTTTCTTTCTTTCCTTTGACCTACTTATTTTGTATTAGATATCTCTGAATGATTGGCTTCCAATAGTATCACCCAAAAGCCTCACACTATGGCTTTGGGAAATATTGATTGGACTGATACGTTTGACATATCTGGGACCAAAGATTGTCTATTGGGATGATGAATAATGCAATGGTAAACTCTCTGGTCTGCAAAAAGAAAAAAGGAAATAAATAGGGAAAAATGTAGCCTTCACACATGAGCTCATCTCATCCTAATTTGCGTCTGGTAGAGTCACGCATTAACCAAATAAACTGTAATGGCTGTTTGTCACCTTCAAAATTCTTGTTTTGCTGATGCACTGGTTCTACCATGTTTGTACACAGGCAAAAGAAAGATGTAAATTTCCCAAGCAAATTCTCATTTTGGTCGGTTTATTCCAGGAAACTCAGCACACACAAAAACCGTGCCACACCTGCACTTATTACACAAAATGACTAATCAATAATAAAAATAATAAACCAAACAAACAGTCAAGCAAATACTTAAATAGCTTCTACATAAACCTTAAATGTGTTTATAGGAAGATATGCGCAACGGAAGGCCAAATCGCTTTGCACTAACGCATTAACGGTTTTTACTATTCTCTGAGAGAGAGAGACGCAGACGTAAACGCTACTGTGTCACGTGCTCTCCCGAGTCCAACAGCTTCAAGTCTAGACAAGTCCTGTTCTGGGCTGCACACACACACACACACACACGGAAGAGGTTAACACAATAATGCAATAACATACATACCAGCACAGCGCGACAGGTTGGACAGGTAAGCAGAAAACATAGTATGCTAGAAATGTGTTTGTAATCGGTTCCATTATAACCAGAGAGAGAAGTCTGGCGTTTCCTGAAATTAACTTAAGCTAGCATGCTAACCAAACATAAGCAAACGTGCAAAACATCAGCACTCAGTTTAGCACACATATGTTGAACCTCTCAGGTTAGTGAGTAGCGACTTTAGAAGATGTGTGGGAGAACAGCATGTACCCTGGCCCCCGACGAGGTGAGCCGAGCCTCCCGCTACAGAGACCGGGGAGGGCAGCGTCGACAGCCCAGATGGAGGGATGGAGATGCAGATAAATACCGGCCTTCATACAACAAGACCCCACAATCTATGAGTCCCGTCCTGCTGTCCCAGAGGCATTTTGATAAGGTAAAGTGTGTGGGTGTGAGAAAGAGCGAGAGGGGAGGGGATTCCCAAACTGTTTCATGGAAAGGGCCATCAAATAGATGTAACACCGACCCATATTTGATACAATTTTGTCCCAATAAGACCCCATTAGACATGCATCCTACAGTCGTGGAAAACCTGGAAAAGTCATTGAATTAAAAAAATGTTTTCAAGGCCTGGAAACGTTATGGAAAGTGGAACGTGTATATAGTTTTGGAAATATAGGAAATTTGTTGACAATCTTTTTTCCCCAATCAGTGAAACGTTTAATGGCTGCTGCTTGATCCACTTTGTAAAAAAAAACAACGACATAGACTGACAAATATTGAGCATAGAAATCGTGCTTTATGTCATGGAATAGTATTGGAAAAGTCATGGAATTTGATGAGAAACATGGTATAGGAACCCTGATTAGAAATTTTTGTTAGTTGTGTCTTGTAGATTTGTGTAGATTTTCATAACGTATGATTATGTAGCATGTTTGTCTGTCTTCAGAACGCGCCTGTGGGTGAGTGTGTGCTAGCTGCTATGCGTTGGGGCCTGGTACCTGCCTGGTTCAGGGAGAATGACCCGAGCAAGATGCAGTACAGCACCAGCAATTGCCGCAGTGAGAGTCTATTGGCGAAGAAGAGTTATAAGGTGTGTGGAGTTTCACACAACACTTGAGCAGTGAACTGCTCCATTTCCATCAAGTTTTGTTTTTGCGAGGAGTGTCTCTATAATCATACTCTATTTCATTCAAAGGACCCCCTGCTAAAAGGACAGCGCTGTGTCATCCTGGCTGATGGCTTTTATGAGTGGAGGAGGCAGGAGAAAGACAAGCAGCCCTTCTTCATCTACTTTCCACAGGATCAGGGATCCAGTCAGGGGAAAACAAAGGAGCAGGGTGACCCCATGAGCCCAATTCCCCATGAGGAGAATACAGAGATAGCCTGCATTCCAGGGGAGGCCTCCTCTGACCTGAAACAGGTTAGTGCTGGGATTGCTACAGTAATATAAGCGTGATTGACATTGGCCTTTATCATTTTTCATCAAAAACGAATGTAGAGAGAATGCAGCATATCCGGAAATTGCCATACCAAAAAAAAAGTCCTGTTTGGGAGAGGGGCCAAGGCCATAATGTGCACTGTATCCACCAAGTGTTGCTTTTGTGTAGCATTTCAACATACATACAAATGCCTGGTTGTAAGGTTAGTGCCAGACTGGGAACTAAGATCCATGTGTGATAAGTCAATCAAATCCATCACCTGTATTTTCCTAAACTGCATTTCTTTGACCTTGCCCCTCCACTCTTTGCCCAGGAGGACATGGAGATAGATGAGTGGGCTGGGTGGAGGTTGTTGACTATGGCTGGACTGTTTGACTGCTGGACACCCCCTGGAGGTGGAGACGCTCTTTATACGTACAGTGTCATCACTGTGGATGCTTCCCCAAACCTGCAAGGCATCCATGACCGGTAAGGTTGCTTGATGGGCAAACATGCTCTTTTTTTCATGTGTCTGTATGAAGCCTCAGATCACTGTGTGGTTATGTTTTAGGATGCCAGCAATTCTAGACGGAGAAGAAGAAGTGAGAAGATGGCTTGATTTTGGTGAGGTGAAGTCTTTAGATGCCCTGAAACTGCTCCAGCCTAAAAACATTTTGACCTTTCACCCAGTCTCTTCGCTAGTCAACAACTCACGCAACAACTCTCCAGAGTGCCTGCAGCCAGTGGATCTTAAGAGCAAAAAGGTATTGTATTTACTGTGGTATTTTATTCACTTTGGCAAATTAAGCTGTGCAATACGAGTTATGTTTGGCCTGTAGAAAGGTGTGGGCTGACAAATCTGACCCTTGACCCCTAGGAGCCCAAGCCCACAGCCAGCAGTAAGATGATGATGAGTTGGCTGAAGAACACACCAACAAAGAGGAAGGAGCCTGACTCATGTGAGACCAAAGTTGAGCATCAAAGCAACCCAGAGACTCAGCCCAAGTCTTTAGGACCTCTTCAACAGTGGCTTCAGGGTGCCAATAAGAAACCCAGAACAAACTGAAGACTGAGACTGAAAACTGCATCTAGGACTTTTGTGTTCTGCTTCACTGTTAGTTCACTGTGAGGTTGAGAAGACTGGTATGAGCAAAAGGTTGTATGTTCAGGTTACGTTCCTTTTGTCAGTATTTGCTAAATAATACGTGTACATGTACCTTACAGTTTAGCTGTCAGACACTGGTACACTTACAGTTTGATACTTTCAAGACATTAACAATAAATATCAAAGAATAAACACACAATATGCTTTATTCAAGATGTTTTATTACCCTTATTACTTGAAACGCAAAGACATTTTCAAACAATGTAGATGCTATGCATTTATCATATTATTATAATAATGATGAATGCCAATACTTAGCCCCCACATTTTTTGATCTTTTTTTCAAAGTTATGTATTCTATCTTGTCCTCTATGATGCAATTCAAAGTCTAAACATAATATATGACAGTGAAAGATCTGATCAGTTAAAAGATATGTCAAGCACTTAATAAATCATTTGCCAACATGAGCCATTGGCAGAGACAGATATGGAGATTGTGGGGAAGGCAAAAGCTGTGTTGTCCCCCCAAGGCTGGGGGATGTTGTGTACTAACCATTTATTGTTTCACATGTTGGGCACTGTGAAGCCCTGAGAGACTGTAATGGTGATTAAGGGCTATACAAATAAATGTGATTTGATTTGATTGAGAGGTTTGCAAATATACAAAGTCTTGCAATAGTTGACAGTTAAAAGAAAGGTACTAGCTAATAGTACTCGTTATGAATGATATTTATACTTGAGAAAAATCTCTGTCCCCTCTGAAAACATCAGGTACAGCGTCATGCTGTCTTGATTTGGTTCATTCCCACGTCAAATTCTGTGCTAACAAAGAATAATTCATTACGAGATGAAACTTGACTCCGCCATAGAGAAACAACAAATAACCAGAGTTGGTTAGGGACAGCATTTACATCAAGGAGCACAGTTTGAATTCACACAATGTCCTCTAGTTAGAGCTGTAATTGTGTTTATTGTAGCTCCAAAATGAGATGTCTGAACAGGTCTTCAGTTTAGCCTTGATGATAGCAAAGTGCAAAAAAACCCTTTGAACACACCTGTCTGATGGACTTATTTGATTTTCAGTTCTAAGCCAATTAATCAGCAGGCAGTCCATTAACATGACCCACACATGCACTTTCACACCAATACAAATTACACATTCTGAACCTTCACAACTTCTTTTTACCACAGGAGCTTAGGGAGCGAAAGCCAAGTCCTGACTCCCCCTTGAGGTGTCGCTTGGAGTTTCTTTTTTGTGTGTCGGTGAGGCAAGGTGATGCCATGGAAACGAGTGTCTTGAGTGTGAATCATTTTCTACGCCACAAGACATTAGGGGGAGCAGTGTTTCCTTTATATTTATGCAGCAGTGTTGGGCCATGAAAGTAAGAAAACCACCACTGCTAGAGAACGTTTGATTTAAAAAATGCCATTAGCTTGTCTAACTTTATTCATAAACACAAACATGTATAGGGATGATGCTTAGATTTAACACTTATCATATGCGTCCGAATAAAAGCAGTTAGAACCAAGACTGGGTGCAAAACAGGGATACACATGGAACCGTAACCAAGATTACCCCAAACCACCACTGCTACAAAAAAGTACATAGGAAACACTGGGAAGTAATAAGCATCATAGAAGTAAATGCCATAATGTTTCCTCAAGGTGTTCTTTGGGCTAGGAGATTCATTTTTATAGAAAATGTGTGTTTTGTATACATAGGGAGGTGAGTGCAGCATGTTTGTGTGTGTAGTAGTAGTATACTCTATGAGAGGGATGCTGCTTGTATCTACAAAGGCCAGTGATAATGTTGGGCATCAGGGATCACACAGTGGGGCATGGGAAAGAGGGTAGATAGACAAGGCAAGACAGGGAAGTGAGGGCAATGACAACCCCCCCCCCCACCCCCAAAGGTCTTCAGAGTCCTCAGCAGCTGCAGGTCTCCGCTGATGGCTTGGCCCGCTCGTTCCTGTCCAGCTTTATCGGCTCAGGGAACTCATTGTACAACTCCACTTCGGTCTCCTGAAAAACAGACAACATACAAGAGTGAGGGCTTCTCCCACCATCTAAAACTACCAGCAAAATGATGATTATCATGACAAAAACTGGGTCAGACAACCGGCCCTGTTGCTGGCTGGGCTCGTTACCTGTTTAAGAGCGTTACGTGCAATAGTCTGGAAAGCCTGCTCCACATTGATTGCCTCCTTGGCGCTGGTTTCAAAATAGGGGATGTTGTTCTTGCTCTGACACCAAGCCTGTGCTCGCTTAGTTGTTACCTGAAATGCAAAAGGCAGTTATTGTGAGATGTCACTCTTAGAAACATCTGATACATAAGAATGCTATTTTTAAAAAGGGTTCTATTAGTCTTTCTCATATTAACATCAATATAGCAGTTTTGTTGGGCCTCATCAAAATTATTAACCACAAGTGTGCGCCTTTTAGATAACTAAAGAAAACATATTCTATATAATTAAGTTTCTGTAACGGCACCCCAGGCATTTCAACCTGGTCACCTGGACCTACCTGTCTGTTCTCCAGGTCGATCTTGTTGCCCAGCACCACAAAGGGAAAATTCTCTGGGTCTCGAGGGCTAGCCTGGATCAGGAACTCGTCCCTCCAGCTGTCTAGGGTCTTGAAGGTGTTGGGTGCTGTCACATCAAACACCAGGACGCAGCAGTCTGCTCCACGGTAGAACGCTACACCTAAGGACTGGAACCTCTCCTGGCCTGCTGTGTCCCAGATCTGAAAGGAAGTATGCATCAAGACACAGTGGCCTGCTATCCTTCATTGCCTTTGAGAGGTTTTATAAGTGAACAGTTTCAAAATAAGACATCTACTGCTGAAAATAATTCTTATTCATCACCTAATTTTAGGCGTAAAAATGACTAGCAAGTGATTGTAGGTATGAAAGTAAGCATCTAAGGAATAAGCCATCTTAAGAACTTTGCTGTGAAAACGGTGACAATTTAGAAAGCATTTTTGAAATATTAAGTACTGAACATTGGGTGGCAATTTGTTTTCCTAAATGGATATATATAACATTTTGAAATGAATCTCTTTGTCCAATAAACCTAAAAATAATGTAATAGTAATAGTCACTGCTTAAGAAGGATGCAGTTTTACAGCAGTACCATTAATCAATTCTTCATTCTATTCCACTTACACTGTGATTGTTTTAGATAAGATAGTATGAGTGTTTTAGGAGAGATTTGCCTGTAGCATATGACATTGTTCCTTTGGTCAATTATTTCTCCAGTACCTGCATTGTGACAAGTCTGTCGTCCACCATGACTTCTTTCGTCAGGAAATCAGCACCTATTGTGGCTTTGTACTGGTTACTGAACTTCTTATTCACATACTGGTTCATCAGTGAGGTCTTTCCAACTCTAGAAAAATCCACAACACAAGATTCAAAAGATGAGAGGAAGAGAGAGACAGAAAACATTACCATGATAAATAGTTATCGGCCCTAGCTGCATTAGAAGTGGGCAAACCATTTCACCATATTGAATACCCTAATCAAGGTGTTGCTCTATACTGATCAAGCTGCCAAACCCACTTAGGTTGGTGAGGTAGGCCTCAACATAACACTTACCCAGAATCTCCGAGGATGATGACTTTGAGTAGTACTTTCTTCCTAGATGTCATCGTGCCTCAACTGGGAAAATAAAAATAACAAGCATCACAATGGAAAATAAAAATCCTAATCTAAGTGCCCCAACAATGGAATTGCTCAAGATGGATATACCCTAGTGCTGTAGATGATAGTTTAAATCCTTTTGGTACAGGCCTACAGCTTTTACTGAATGCTGATAAGCTGTGTGTGTTGAAATACACTCTGAAGAAATAGACTTGATATGGAAATACAACCAAGTATAGTGTGCCCTACACTGAAGTGTGCTTGATTGCATAAACAACAAAGTAGAGTACAGTAGTGAATCATGTTGACTTCCCCTTTAAGATGTTCCAATGTTTAGCCTAAATCGCTATAAGAGAAATCCTAACCCTTGCCCTCCCAAGGAAAGTAGTACATGTAGCATCTAAACAATTGAACAAAAACAATGAATAGCTCTACCATCCCATTTGTTAAATCTGGACAAAATCTACACTCAAAACAGGCCTAAGCTAGCCTCATTTCCCCCCTCCCCAAATTTAATATCTCTGCTATGGGTTGACCTACATTTTCTTAACAAAACACCAAGAGCCTTGATAAACATCTCTGAACTCTTCCCCACCCCACCCCTGTGCTTCCCACAAATTCATGCAGAAATGTGCCTTTTATCGCTGGTGTAAAATCATAGTTAAATATTCCTTAGGAGTCCACTGAAGAAATGAACATTTTCCAGTCTTAAAATGGTGTGAATACCAAACCGTAACCGTAAAAATGCAACCACAACCTCCATGAATGGGTGATATGGATAGACTATTGGACAAATTAAAAAAGGTAGACCATGCATCTCTGCGCCTGCTCAAAACATTACATTTTTCTGCCTTTGGCTGAGTGTGCATAATAAACCACCACATAATGCTGTAATGACCAAAGTCCACCCCTGCTTCTGATGTGCTATAATTTGCCATACCATTCAGGTGAGATCTTTGGAGGGAGCATGGATGAAGGAATGGCTAAAGGTCTCAAACCAACACCTATTAGTACTGTCTAATACTAGCAGTTTGGTCAAGCATTTCATGTAATAGCCTAGCCTCCAAACTGAACAACACCCCCATGTCGTGAATCTGACAATACTCACATGGAGCAAGACTACCATACAACTATTCGTGCAGTAATCTGCAACCCATGACACTGTGTCAGAGACTGATCACATGGTTTTAAGACACAGGACTAACGGAACCATGACTTGGCATTGCTAATGTTAAAGCTGAAATCAACATGGATAGGATTCATAGTGATGGATACAATTGTATACCTAGATCTGGTTGTAAATATCGTCACCTCCTTCACTGAAAACAACTCATTTTGCAACCTATTGCCTAATGACCATTAAGACAGACACTTCACGCTTGAAAAGCGTTAGCTAGGTACACTAACCATTAGATTACATTTTGAGACCAATTTAACGATACCTTATTAGAGAACATCAATTCCCACACCAGTGTAGGAAAACAACGTTTGATAAATTATAGCGTTAGCCAATACATTATGTTATTCACGCAATTAGACGCATCCTTTACCCACTAGCGTGACAGTTCTTTTTTTTAAGCTAACGTTTCATTAGCTAAGAAACATTTATTGAGATATCATAGGTTTAACATCAGCTACATCGTTAACATGTAGCCAAACCAATAACGCCGTCAGCACAAACCAACCTGGGCGAGGATCCTGCGGTCAAAATGTCAAAAGTGGACTTTCCCTCTGACTTGGTTGTAAATGTTAGCTAACGCGCAGGCTAGCTAACAAGCTAAGTTAAATGTCTGCCTAAGAAAACAACACGTTTATAACGTTAGCAGCTAAATACTTTTAACTAGCTAGCCTTGCAGCTATCTTTAGCTATCAAAATCAACACTGCCACTGCCGAGGTATGAATCTCTTCGTTTAAAAGCAACGATTTTTGTACAATAATGTCTTTCGTCTTGTTCCGCTGTAGCTGCCTTTCCGTTGACGCTAGCTTTTTCTGTCCCGCTAATATGCTAACGGCTAGCCGAGCTCTTCACTTCCTCCAAAACAAGCTCTGTCGGTGGGGGCCGACGTCACCGTAGGACACGCCCTGCTCAACAAGCCTTGAAACTAGGACCTGAAAAGTCACAAAAAGGACAAAAAAGAGTTTTCTCCTCTAACATTAGTAATCAAATTAAATAAGAGCATCTTGAGCCAAATAGATAGTGCTTTGATTTTTATTTTTTTTATTTTTGCTTTTACTTGTATTTTCCTTTCGTATTCGTATTACATAGGCTGTTTTATTTTGAATTATGTGATATTTTCTTAATGTTTCTTAATGTTCTAACTTTTCATGTTTTTTTATGGTGAAGATATTATGTATCAAACAAGTGAGTGAGTTATATTAGTTATTATTTGTATGCATTGTTTTTTGTATTGTGATGATAGTCCATTGAGCTTTTGTGGGATGATTTGCGTTTTATGAGGTAGGCCTACCATTTTGTACATTGGCAAGGTTGTGGGGAGTAGTGATTTTAATTTTATTTATTTAAAGGTGCAGTTTTTTCACTGACCACTAGATGTCCCGTTGCATGAGCCGATGCCCATCATGTAAACTGGTTAGTCAACTAGTATAATTATTTTGGTTTTGAGTTTTGAGCCAATATACAAGATTAGTGTTGTGTATCAGCTTATACGGTAGCTGAAGTTTAGGCATGGCACTTGAAGTAAATTAAGAAATGAAAGTAAAGAAAGTAAAGAAATTAAACCCGGTGCGGTTTTGGCTTTGAGGGGTACGGCAGCTCCTCCGCCCAGGATCGCAAGGCCCCACAAAGGGTGGTGAAAACTGCCCAGACCATCACTGGCAGTGTGCTTCCCACCCTGGACAATATTCACCTCACCTCATAAAATCATTCAAGACCCCAGCCACCCAGCTAACACACTTTTCACCCTGCTACCGTCTGGTAGACGGTACAGGAGCATACAGTCACGTACTTCCAGACTGAAGGACAGCTTCTACTTCCAGACCATCAGGCTACTTAACTGTTGACCCACAACCTCTCACCCTGACCCTACTGCTGTCACCCAACTGACTCTGTCACCTCATACCCACGTCACTTTACATCCAATGCACATGCATTTTATACCTGTACATCTATATATATTTTGCATATATATTTGCATACAATCCTGCTGCTTTTTCATATTCATACATTTTCTATTTCTATTTTAGCTTATCCGCCATTTATTGTCTAATTGTTATTTTGTTTGTTTTATATATAAATGCGTGATTTAATGTATACCTACCCAGTTGAAACGTGCCTCGTCCTAAACATTTTAATTGTCCAGTATGACTGTAAGTGATACTGTACATATGACAATAAAAGACTTGAACTTGGATAGTTTTTGAATGATTATTAGGGATTGCGTATATTGGTAGCTATATTATGTATTTTTACAACGCTAGGCACGTAATGTGATGTGTCTTATGAGTGGTCTTACAGAAGTGATCTTACTGGCCTACAAACGTTACTAACACAGGCGTTTCAGTTAAACAAAGGTCTAATACAAATCCTACAGTCACTTTTAGCGACGGATGAATTTGTGGGATCTAGGTGTAGATGCCTTGCACAGGCATAATAATTAGCATAATTAATAATAATAATAATAATTAGTAGCTGATATTCGCCAAAAGGTTTCTGAGATTCAGAAGTTCCTCCTGGTATAGGTGAAATGTCACAGGTGTTCCAATGCAGAGATTAGAAATAGATTTAAATGTGATAGGACGCGTCTCTCTGATTTTTTCCACTTCTGTTACCGCGTTGTTATCACGGTGCGCGCCCTGACGTCATCACGCCAGACTGAATGAAGCGTCATCCTCTCTGGTGTAGAGCGGCGCGGCGGCCTTTCTTTGCTGCTCTACATTTTCCCCAAGCTTTAATTTCGATATTAACCCAGCATTTTAGTTCTATATTACTTTAACTACGGCTCTAAAGATGCCACTTCTTGGCGTTTCCACTTGCCTACTGTTTCTCGCTGCTCTAAACTGTAAGGTGGCAGCTGACGGTCTGGTCAACGAGGAGGTGAAGAGAACAGTGGACCTGAGCACTCATCTGGCTAAGATCACTGCGGAGATCCTGCTGTCCAACCAGGGAGACTCTGCCGTGCACAGCTTCACATTAGCGGTAGAGCCTGACCTGGCCCCGCACCTCGCATACATAGGAGCCTCGGTGAGCTATCATTAAATGAATGAAACACGCAAAGACCTAGCTTCTGCATGCTACCTTTAGCTTCTTAGCTAGTTTGCGTGTATGCAAAGTCTTACAAGTGTTATTTTTCGTGTAACGTTAGCTCTCTTTCGAATTTATGCTATCCACAGTAAAACCCAGTTTCTTAGTAATTTACACTGTGTTGACTTAATGCATTAAGTCACATATGGTCCAACTAAGCTATGTGATTCATTGTGCTCCCGGGGTCAAGCTCTCTGCAAGCGTGGGAGTAAACCGGGCTAGCCAACGATAGCTGCATTTAACTCTTTATGCACATATGCACTGGTACATTTTCCGTGGGCAGAATTTTAGCGAACAGATTGAACCGGGCTTGATATAGTCATATTGAATAAGCGATTGGGGCAAACGGGATGTTCACTTCCGCAGCGATGCACGTTCTGTCAGTGGCTGAATGACACGTATGCGCTGGGCAACTTACTTCCGTGTGTGAGTGCGCAGACCCTCCCTCGACTATGAATGAAACGATTTCAAAACTATTTAATTGATCTATGAATGTCAAACTACTTCATTTTCAGGCAGAATAATTCGCTTGTTTTTATGATTAGTCACAAATGTATTCGCCTCAGGGATGCATCCTTTGCACCAGTGTTTAGCAAATGTGGTCCTCTGGCTCCAGAGCCCTGCTGTCCTACTAGCTAGAGAACTGCATTAACCTGGTGTCCCAGGTCTAAACCAGTCTCTGATTAGACAACGACAATGAAAACCCCTTGGTAGAATAGAAAACCAGCAGTACTCTAGACCCAGTGGACCACTGCTCTACATTTTTCACCATTAACTGGATCTGGCTTGTAAATGGTAATAGTTTTAAAATGTGTATGCTAAAACAAACATGTTTCCACAGGTAAAGGGTGATGAAGAGGAGGATGGTATCCTTGAACTTAAGCAGACAACAATTCAAGGACAAAGGTGAATCATGTGTTTTGTAATCTACCCAGGTTCTCAGGCAGTACAAACCACCAAACTAATGGAGTTGGGTAGCACCAGCGTTCTGTTGATTCTATACCAGAGGCAAACAATTCATGAAGGAGAGCCTTGGGAACCATGAAAACTGCTAGCTGTTAGCATACTCACGAATGCTACTCTAATTTATATTAGCTGTAAAAGATGGCATCAACATCAGATCAGAATGCTAATTTTGGTGATTTTCATGTTTTTAACTTCAATTGAAGCATTACATGCAATGCTATTCTACAACCAATGGATTCATGAAACGTTTTCAAACCCAATTACATAAACTCTAAAATGCAGACGCAGTTAAGCAAATTCAAGTCTGTTTTTTCTTTGTTCCTAAGAAGTTGACATTTTGGAGATGCCAGGTTTTTACCTGACAACAGCAGTGACTTATCTGTGCTGTAATTTCTCAACTATTCTCTTGCAGTGGGACATTTTACAAGGTGCAGCTGCCCCACAGTCTGGCAGGGGGTGCTAAGCTGAGAGTGAAGGCAGAAATGGTACTGAGCCACGTCCTGAAGCCCTTCCCCATACAGATCACCCAAGCTGAGCGCCAGCTGGTGGTCTTTCAGGGGAACCACTACCTGTATTCCCCTTACCCCACCCGCAGCCAGACCACCCGTGTCCGCCTAGCCTCCAAGACTGCGGAGAGCTACACAAAGTTGGGCAACCCCAGCAAGAACGATGAGGTCATTGAGTACGGACCCTTCCGTGATGTTGCCCCATTCAGCGAGGTATATCTTAGACCGGATATGACGAGCATCAAATGAAGCTGTACAAAAATGGTTGCTAAAATATTCTGTGTTGTGTAACGTCTCTACATTTAGGATACAATGAAGATCCATTACGAAAACAACACACCTTTCCTCACCATCAGTAGCATCACCCGCACCATCGAGGTCTCTCACTGGGGCAACATTGCTGTGGAAGAAACCATCGACCTGAGGCACACAGGAGCCTCCCTGAAAGGGCCTTTCTCACGCTATGATTACCAGCGGCAGTCTGACAGTGGCATCTCATCTGTCAAATCCTTCAAGGTGTGTTGGTTTACAAACGACACACCTTATCTGTAATGTTGACTTCACTGTTTCAGTAAAGTTACTTCAGTAAAATGACTTACTTACTCTTTCTCCTCAACAGACTATCCTTCCTGCCTCTGCCCAAGATGTCTACTACCGGGATGAGATTGGCAACATTTCCACCTCCCATCTGCAGATTCTGGAAGACTCAGTGGAAGTAGAGGTCAGGCCTCGCTTTCCCCTGTTTGGAGGCTGGAAAACCCACTATATCATTGGGTACAACCTGCCAAGCTATGAGTACCTCTACACCCTGGGTGAGTCGACCACTAATTACCACATATATAGGAGAAAATTCCCCTCCTATAGAAAGAGAACAAACTCTTAAGAAGCAACAGTGTTCAAAGCTAGACATGTCTTTATTATGATACTTGGATCACTCAAGGGAGAAATCTGTCAAGTCAGAGTGCAGGATCAGTTAGAGAACTTCTGAGCAGTGGCCGTGTAGCAGTGTAGGGAAAAAATTGGTTTTGTAGTAACAAAATATTAACTTGTGCACATGACATGCTATTGTATGCACATGTTACACAAAAACGTCTGCTCGGGCGGGCAAAATAAGGTAATATTTGCCCTCTTTTCTGAGACTTTGTATTGGAGAACTTGTTGACCGATACTCTGGAACATCCCTCAAGCCTGCATGATGGTAGAGCCAATGGGCTCTATAATCATCTCTCAATATCATTTTCAGTTGTTTCTTACTTGTCATTAGGTAATACCTTGATAATTTTAACTAACTTTTTTTACCTGAAGTAAAGTTTGATCAACAAATCTATCCATTATACCGTCATAAAGCCATTCACTTAAATATATCTTCAACAAAATATCAAGCTAATTAAACTAAATACATAAATGCTATATCAATGGGACCATATGAACTTGTGGTTTTGTTCATTAAATTGTTCGCACAAATTATGAAATTGTGCTCACAAAATAATGACAATTGTGGCCCAAATTAACCAAAAAGAGTGAACGATGTGTATCTACTCAAACTAATCAAAACAAGGACACATGTTCTATCATGCACACACAATACCATCTCTTGCCCTTGATATATAGTAACCTTGAAATATAAATGTTATTACGCGGCCACTGCAAGGCTCCAACAGGGATTCTGTGTCTTGCTCAAGGACCGTTCAGTGGAGTTGTCATGGCAGCGTAAATCTGTACCTTCTCTTCGACGGACGACCTCCCTAATCACCATGTCACCCCACTGCCTCCCCCCTTTTGGGAGTGAAGCTAATGTATCACATCCTTTTTAACTCCTAGGTGACCAGTATGCACTGAAGATGAGGATGGTTGACCATGTGTATGACGACCAGGTTATTGATTCCCTCACCGTCAAACTCATCCTGCCGGAGGGGGCCAGGTGAGTGTTTAAATATCTATGTAAGACTGAAGGGGCATTTTTTCAGTAGTTGTATTTGAGGCTGATGGGTCCCAATTTCTTCTATCTTGTCCTATCAGAAACATCCACGTGGATACACCTTACCACATTGACCGCAAGCCAGACCAGCTGCACTATACGTACCTGGATACCTTCGGCCGACCAGTGTTGATTGCCACCAAGAACAACCTGGTGGAGCAGCACATTCAGGATGTTGTGGTAAGATGAGGGGTAGTAAGGGGACGGCACTTCATTTTTTAGGCAACTAGATGTTTGGAGGTGAGGTAGACTTAACAGTTTCCAAATACCGCTATGTTAAAGTCTGTTCTATCATAACATATATGGTAATTGTTCCAGTGGATCGGGATGCTACTACTTTAAGGATTAAAGTGTTATTAGCAACATGTTTATTCCCACTCTTATGTATGATGGCATTGATGATATTGATAGAGTATAGAAATTAAGTTTCAACATTATAATTCAGTTGGAATAAACTCAGTCTTCATGAATTTGTGAAAAGGTATACAAACCCTAAAAAAACATGTTTCTTCTGCTTCTGCTAACCAGGTTCATTATACCTTCAATAAGATACTGATGCTACAGGAGCCTCTGTTGGTTGTAGGGGCCTTCTACATCCTCTTCTTCACTGTCATAATCTACGTACGCCTGGACTTCGCCATCACTAAGGTATGCCAGTGTATTTCTGTGCATGGCATAGCGGGGCTGGACCTGGCTTGTGTTGGCCTTCTTAAACTTTTTCTCTCCATTCAGTTCTTGTCACTCCTTCCTTGGTGTTTTGAATCACCATTTCCACCACTCCCTTTTGTGATCAGGACCCAGCAGCCGAGGTGCGTATGAAGGTGGCCTCCATCACAGAGCAGGTGTTAACTCTGGTCAACAAGCGTCTGGGTCTGTACCGCCACATGGACGAGGTGGTCAACCGCTACAAACAGTCCCGCGACACCGGAGCGCTCAACAGTGGCCGCAAGACGTTGGAGGCTGACCACCGCACTCTAACAAACGACATCAGCTCCCTGCAAGCCCGCCTCAAGGCTGAAGGCTCCGACTTAGCCGATAAGGTGGGTAGAGTATTTGAGAGTACAGATTGATATGGTGTGACTTTTCTGAACTGGATGTGATGGTGGAAGCTATGCCACCTGATGGCCACAAACCGATGTTTGTTGTCCAAGCGTACAAAAAAATATGTATCTTTCTTGTGATCTGTATTTGTGAGCATGAACAATTCCCTCCCAATGCAAAAATCCAGAGAACCAAGATTCTAACCTGTGGTGTTGTCAAGAGACACTTCAATGAGTGGCTTTGTTGTGACTGGCTTTGTAGACTTATAACATGTGTTTAAGCACCAGCAACAACATTAGCTTTATTAGTAGTGGCTACAGTTCTGAACTAGAAAGTACACTCCTATCACAGGAATATCACCACAGGTATTTTCACCATGTCCACAAAACCAGTGTTCTATTCTTTGTCAGTGGAACAATATTGCTAGATGAAACCAGGCAATTCTCCCATTGAAGTGTATTTATTGTACAAAACTAAAACAAACTGCTAAACTTTCAAAGACGTAGCAATAAGACGTGAATTCTGTTCCAGGGTTGATTTTTACTTAGTGTATTAGTCCCTGTACATACTGTATGTGCAGTGAGGTTCATTCCCCTCTCCTTGTCCCCAGGTAGGGGAGGTGCAGAAGCTGGACGGCCAGGTGAAGGAGCTGGTGTGCCGCTCCTGCCAGGAGGCAGAGCGCCTGGTGGCGGGCAAGGTCAAGAAGGAGGCCTACATCGAAAGCGAGAAGACTCTGGCCAGCAAGAGACAAGAGCTTGTCAGTCGCATCGACAGTCTGCTGGATGCCCTGTAAACATCTGCTGCCACATACAAAGCCACAATAGCGTTCATGCACACAGACACATGCTGCCCCTGCTACATTAGAAGTACAACTCATTCGTATGTATGAAAATTACACACAGAAAAAACACCTGACACACAGACACAATTGATTTTCCATCCTGGAAGCCAGACATGGACAATGAACTACTCCTCTTAACGGTAGCTATAGGCATACCCAAACACTTGTGCCTTTGTGCCTAGTGAGAAACATGAGGTCATTTCATGCTCAGCTCTACAGTGGCTACATCACAACTTGTGGCAGTTTCTTCTTTTGTGTGTTCAGCTGTACTTGTTTAAACTTTGTCACTCTCTGAGTTGACATCATTTTCATGTTTAAATCTGGACTCTTTTTGTATTTTTTTTTTTTTTTTTTCACCCTTTGAATGATTTGTTGAAGTTGAAAGGAATTGTTTTGTAATGATTAGTTGAGTTGATGCATCAAGGGGTTGTTCCAAGCGTTTCGGCCTCATGTCTTTACTCACATTTGCTCGATATCTGTAGCTCATAAATATGATGGCATTTGTATCATCTTGTCAACTTCTTTGCACTTACAACTTACTGTCCCTTGCCATTTCCCCTGAGTAAAGCTTAAATTTGAAAAAAGTTGAAGCTCTGATTCTGTCAGCCCATTGGGCAATTGTCTCTGTCTTTGTTTTTACTGTCCCTTTGTAATATTTTCTAAAATTTGTATGCTTTTTTTTTTTGTAAGGGGGCTGTTTTCTCCATGAGATTAGTGGATACATGATATTAGATGGTATGTGAGGAAAGACATGGGCAGTGGAACGCAAGTAATGTTTATGAAGTGGGCAATAAAATGGAAAACTACCAAATTTGAAATAAAAGTTATAAAAACAGTTTCATCAGTAAGCATGGTTATTCTGAATAGAAGGCAATTCTAAAGATGAATCTTCTGATATTTAGCTTTTTGTTTATTGACTGGTGAATGGTTACACCTTGGAGGTTCCTCAGGTTAGCAATAGCCTTGCATCATCATTAGAGGGCGCACTTGCGTCAAGATCCCCCAACCAGCCATATTAAAGTAGGATTTGTTTTTATATCTCCAGCAGTACTATACTATTTTGACTTGGACAAAACACCGTGGTTAATCTGTGCAGTTATCAGTGCAAACTAGTTTGAAAATCCCAGAATAAAAATACAGCCTGATCTCAGGCCTCCTGAATACTTGGACTGCAGAGGGAATTTCCAGCACATTGTTGCATTCTAGCCCAGCGGGCCTTGGTGAAGAGAGACCCCACCTACCAACCTCTCCTCAACAATCAGCAGAGTAGCTGACCCACCTCGACCACAGCCAGAACCCAGGACAAACAGGAGATGACACAGGGGTCAGCCTGAGGTTGTCGCTTTCCCTCTGAGGTCATCAGGGGTCGCGGCAGGTCATTTCCTGACCCCATAATAACAGGCCATTCCACTCGCAATGATAAACGTTAACATATTGTATGTGCCATACAATAATCATTCTGAAAATACACAACGGGGGAAAGCAAAGACAATGTCTGTTAGCGCTGATGCTCGTTGCTGGTGAAAGGCCACACAATGGCGTTTTTCTTTGTGTGTTTGTACGTGAGTGGAGATTGGGAGCAGTGAGAGCCTGGAGAGCCACCGAGTCTCATTCTCACAGCATGGCACAGCAGGCAGACTATTGCTGTTACGCGTCCACCTCACTGGTACTGGCTATGCCAAACAAACCAGTGAGCTAATGTCTGCTTGCCACTATGTAACGATACCAGCAGGTCTCTGCGTGAGTTTGTGTGTTGGACTGACATAATCACACAGAACAGCTGCTATCATGTATCATAACATATACTGCTGGGCTATTCATTATCTCACCAGGGAGCATGTCTAGTGAACCGCATGTTGGATGAATTTGTAACCTCGGCTGACCCTAAAGGCTCATCATAGTTTACTGATGGATTGGCCTTCCCATCTGACTGTTATGTGTGTGTCTTGTGTGGTATCTATGCTTGGTTGATTGGTGGATCGTCTTTTCAGTTCTAGCCCTGTCCTCTGTCCCAGGATGTGATTACCGGTCGCAGAAGAACTGCGGTTAATCTGTTGGCCTGAGCCGAGCAGAATACTGTTTAAACCGGAATTCATGTGCAGCACTGTATCCTGATGTGGCAAACATTGAGAACTGAGACGCCGGTGTGTATGTGTATGTGTGTGTGTGTGTGGTGGGGGGGGGATTGGCTGGGGGCACCATGTGGTTGAGCTGTCATGGTCCCCCTTGGGCATGAAGTTGATTATTATCTTCCTTTCCTGAAATATAGTAGCATTGCAGTCAGAGTGTGCTCTTTCTTTATCTGCCAGAAATAATGAATATGCAGAAAATGTGAAGTAAAAGCAGGTATCAGTTGAAGGGGTAATCCACAAGAGCTGGGCCCTGTGACGTGGTGGTGATTGATTACATTGAGGGCTCACCTGCAGCACTCTGCCTCTTAATCTTTCTTGCTCTAAAACACACACACACACACACACACACACACACACACACACACACACACACACACACACACACAAAGAGAGAGACAGAAGTCACCAGTCAGGGAACAATATCCTGCTCAGAAGGCCCTTCACAGTACACACTCATAAATCACTGAGACAGAGCCACCACCCTTACTGTCACCATGTTATTATGCACACACACACACACACACACGCACGCACGCACGCACACACCCACCCACCCACACACACACACACACATCCATATTCCTCAAGACATACATTCATACATTAATTCTATTCATTCATCCTTACTACCCAACTATAAAAGCATGTCAACAAAAAGAAGAAAGGAGGAGTTTACAGGAGATTGTAAACTTAAAACTTATCCTCAAATACACTTCACCTGCATAATACGTTCTGGCTCTCCTTGAAATACACCGAGTCCATCTTTACAACAGTAGCTCTGTGTCCCGCTCTGCCACGGCCCTCTGTACCAGCCATTCCACAGTGACAGGGTGCTGGGATGAGGGGATGAGAGGCTCTGAGAGCTGAGGGGAGGGATGGATGAAAGCCTCCCGGCTCGGGTCCCGGGGCCCTGTGTCCTGTGCAGGTGGCAGGTGTGATCTGGGCGGGTGCAGAAGCGTGAGGGTGAGGAAGAGGAGGACAATGAAAATGTCTGTGGACCTCCTCGCAGCTGCAGGAGGCGGGGAGGAGCAGGGCTGACAGATAGAAGGACAGACAGACGGAAGAAGCAAAGGGAGGCATAGGAACAGAGAGATGGAGATGGGACTTCAAACAGAGGATTGGGCCCCGGGTGTGGAGAGACGCATTCTTGTCTGGCGTGGAGGAGGAGGGGATGGAGGGGTGGCAGGGAAGCTGGGCGTCAGAAAACGGCGAGCGTGAAAATCTCCAGTCATATTCTTCTTGTGTGCATGTTTACATCACACGTGCTATTGCTCACAATGTCCGTGCCCTGCCTATATCTGTGCGCTTGTGCATGTTGATGTCAACCTCCCTCTCTGTATGGATTTGTATCGATGAGACAGTAATCCTCTTGCCTCGCTCTCTTGTGTGCAACTGTCCACAGCTCCCACTAAGACCCACTGATCTCTGCCACATGGCGCTCCATCAAAGCACTGATGGTCATGCCTCTCAGGGGGAGTTTTGCCAAAAAACGCGCCCTCATGGCTCATGTATGTCTGTCACGATAGAGGATGAGCGGCAGATGAAGGTCCAACGCTTTACTTTAGACTTTGTATTATCTGGGATCGTGAAGGACAGTTAAAACAAACCTGCTCTTTGTTAAAGGCACTCTTGTCCTACACCCTTGCATGCTTGTATACACACACGCACACACACACACACACACACACACACACACACACACACACACACACACACACACACACACACACACACACACACACACACACACACACACACTTACACACACATTTCCTACTCTCTCTATCGGACCTGATTGGAGTGACAGGGGCACTTCCCATTGGCTGTGAGAGTGGCCCTCTCCTTCCCAGGGCAGCCAATTTCCCCTACTCTAGAGCTGATAGGAAACTTTGATTGTCCACTGAGCTCAGGAGAGACAAAGAGATTTTTCCTCTTGCACTTCACATATCGCTCCATCACATCTCTACCTACAATCTCTTCCCTCCCTCCGTCTCTTTCTCTCTCCCTCCCAATCTTTCTGTCTCTCTCTTGAATTCCCTAGCCTTATTCCAACTCTTTGTTTTCTGGTGTGGGCCATAGATTCAGGGTCCATTAAAAATGGCACAGACTGTTTTGAAGGAAGTATCACTTCATGTGATGACATCTGCAACCTGTGACACCTTCCTACCCTGCAAATATGAACCTTTCTCAGTATACTACTGTTCTCTTTACGGCATTCATACATGTGGAGAGTGTGAGCAAAGCTAAGTATCTGCATATATAGTGAGCAAGACCTGGACTGGGTGTGAAGCACACTGAAAGAGAGGAACAGACAGAACAAGAGAGACCTCTAAACATGTGGAGAGCGCTAACAGGAAACATCTCTCTCTCTCCACCCTGTGCTGACCCTCCCAGAGATCACACTTCCTGTCAGAACTCCACTAACTTCCTGTCCAGCCACTGGGAATCCCAGCTGGAACATTCCAGCTGTTCTATAGCCTCTCTCTCTCTCTCTCTCTCTCTCTCTCCCTCTCTCTGTCTCTCCACTCACTCACTCGATTACTCGCTCATTCCTTCAGAGACATGCACGCACACACACGCACACACGCGCACACACACACACACACACACACACACACACACACACACACACACACACACACACACACACACACACACACACACACACACACACACACACACACACACAAACAGAGCTGTTTGATAGTGCTACTCTATCATCTTGTCACCAGGGGTCGCTACATAACAGTACATTTACTCGTGTCCGTCTCTCCTGCAGAGGCTGCCCAAGTCAACATCTCCAAGCCTCAGTCAGTGGGGTACTGGGCTGCTCTATATGCTTGGAAGGACCTCATTTATATGACTGCTATTTTAAGCAGAAAAATGTCCAATTCCATTAGTTTAATGGCATTAATTGAAATGGCACATGCATGTTTATGAATGCGTCTTCACATAGGGGCCAAGCAGAGTGGAAAAAGCAGGTTTGGTGACTTTGTGTATGACCTTTCGGAAAGAGAGCTAATCCCGAGCTATAATAGACTCCGGTGCCGATATGGAAAACTGCTGCACCGTTATCTCGGTTGTCTAGGAGACCATCAGAGCACCGGGGCCGGTGGAGATGCCACGGTATTAAAAGGGGAGTGTGTGTGTGTGTGTGTGTGTGTGTGTGTGTGTGTGTGTGTGTGTGTGTGTGTGTGTGTTTGTGTATTGGAAAATGTGTTTTTCTGTCCTAAGTGTCACTCATAAATACTATATTATGTCCCATGCTCGATTATAGAGGTATAACCATTTTTTTCTACCACGTTTGGCCTTCAAAATATTTTTTTTCAGCATGGTCAAATTATAAATTAAATTTTGAAGTCATAAGAAAAGGTCATCCATGAGAGAAGTGGGTGTGGGGCCCGTGCATGGCTCGTTATTTGTTCATTTAAACTGCACGCACCAGACAGCTATTGTAAAATTGAGCAGTGTTTCAAATTATAGCCGACGTATGGGCTGAATGCCATAGCAGTTAACTTAAATCATAACAACGCAGTCCTAATATGTGAGGCCTAAATGTTTATTGTGGATAAGTCAGCCTGTGGGCCAGACAAAACGAAATCAGAGAAAACTAACATTACATTTGCATAAGCGGCTTAAGCCTGTATTTGTGAAACTGAAGAGACTGCTACTGCTGTTTCGATGTGTTTATTAAAAGAAAAAAATTTCACCATTATAATGATAGTTGCAAATCACTATAAGACGTTTGGGCTTATCGTGTCATCTATTTTTTGTTACTATCTTATCCGGAGATAAGCATTAACATCATGTTTCAAAAATGTAGTCTAATCCACTGTTAAGTGTTGATAAGTTTCAGTAAGTCTGTGACAGCAGTTGCTTATTTGGTTAAAAGTAAAAGATGAGTTTATATCTGCACGTCAGAATTTCCAAAAGGTAGTCTTAGTAATAAAAGCAAAAAAGCTGCCCTACAGCACTATAGAGGAGGGGATTAATCAGAAAGATACGCATCATATCACAGTGATGTATGTTTAATATAGCGTGTATTGATATGTAAAGTGTGTGTACCAATGGCCTGGCCAATAAACTCCCTCTAACGCCAAATAGAGCCTATATTGGCTCTACCACGGTAGCGCGTAAAACGTGTAAATATTCCTCATTCTCTGCGCCTATCTGTCTCTATCAACCTGCGGGATCTCCCCCCCACAAATGATGCATTAGATGCATTGAATGTATTTGTTGTGCAAGTTTGAAAAGGCGGCGATAATCTGGGAGTGAGAGATAAGAAACACCAATTTATTCAGCAGCACTTTGGACCCCGCTTCCAGCCTCGGTCGGTGCTGACACCCCTAGCAGTTTGCTGATAACGATTAGACCATTTATTATCTTCACAGAGAACAAAGATTGCGTGGTGCCGATGAAATATTACCCCTGGTAATAATCAGAAGGAGAAGAGCCCTGGCATCTAATGCAGTGTGCATATAATATTGTCCCTGACGAGGACCATGCAGAAACATAGACGGAGTCTCGTGCAGAACATGCAGAAAATTGATAAGAAAAGAGCAAGTAGCCCACATAAATAAATAGAACATTATTGTTGTGAATTAGATTTGATGATAAAGGCAATCAGCCTACTGATTGCAATTATGTAATACTACTACTACCAATACAAATAATAATAACACAAATACAAATAACAATATCAATAATAGCAATAATATCAATAACAACAACAACAACAACAACAACAACAACAACAACAACAATAATAATAATACAACTATGTTTTACTTTTTGTTCTATCAACATATGGATAACAATGATTACCCTATTATTTTTTTCCAAAGCCATAAAATGCTGATGGAATATTTCATTTGTATCAAACTATTGGGAGTTGTTCTTGCAGGTTTTTTCCCCATTTCTTTTTCACCATCAAAACACATCTGCTTTTATTCTGGTGGTTGAGCTCTGCTAGAGAACCGTTGTCAGATTGCTATCTGAAGTCTGCTCTCTCTGCAGGACAGGTCACAAGGCACTCTGCTCATACCTTTATACTTCTAAACTAATTAGATTCTAATTAATTTCTTCATTTTAATGGACATAATTGTGGAGTTAATTATTCATATGTATCTGCATAAATGATTATTGGGTTTAGGCTACATGTGGCAATTGCAAAAGTGGCTTCAAACAAGCAGCAAGCTATAACTTGTATAGGCCTAGTATAGGCCTAATAATGATCAAAAGTCAGTATCACTGACTTAATATGAAAAAGTCTAAAGTTTGTTTTGAGAAGAACAAAACATTTGGACTACCTGTTTTTTCACGGTTCAGACAGTAAGAAGCTGTAGAGCGCCTAATGTGTCAAATGCTAACCGTGTCATATAGGTGACTTTTGGCTCCCTTGCTCTTCTTATAGAACTGTCTAGTGGATCAAGATGAAAACAGAATGACAGAGAAAAAAAAAATCCTTTTTATCTCATAAACTGTCGACTTGCAGGCTCCAGTAAATGAGTAAAATAGATAACGCGCTTATAGTCCATAATTCGTTATGTATTATATATTTTGAACAAACATAAAGCTATAGTATTTCTAGCTGACGTACGTAAAATATTGATATTTTGAGCGCTTTGCTCTGGTGGTTTTTAAACATTGAAATTAATGCAATTAATTCAGTCAGAGTTCACATTTCTTTCTTTTCTTTTCTTTCTCCTATAGCTTTTCTTTCTGGTCTTTTTGTTTGCGTGTTCACTCTGGGGAGCACGAGCCCCGAGATGCAGCGGTCCTCGCGCCTCTTGCACCTGCCTGGCTCCAGCGCCGCGCACGAGCCCAGGTCGCGTGCAGGAGATTTTGGGGGCTTTGCATGTTTTAAAAAGTTGTTGTTGATGTGTGAGATAGACTTTAAACAAAGTAAAAAAAAAAAAAAAGAAGAAGAAGAGAATGAGGGAGGGCCAATAAAGGGAACCGTATTTTGCTTTAACACATTTAACAAAGTGGGCGGGGGTGGAATTCATCAATCGAAAATCGCTGTAGGCCAATTAGGACCCGGGCTATCCGTCTTTTCCATTGAATGAGAACAGAAAGGAGAAAGAAAATATGAAAAGCAAATGTCTGAAACAAAGTGTAGCTTTGTTTTGATTTATTGACTTCTACTTAATTAAATAACTTTACAAGCAGCACTAAGCACATGACACTGTGTCGCTGATAGATCCTCAGCTGACATGCCAGCTCAAGATTTTTTACAAACCATCAAACGTAGCAGTCTATAGCATACTCCAAAACATTGAAACTACTCATAGCGATTGACGGCATCATTGCGTACAGCACTGGTTCCCAAAGTGGTGTCCAGGGTCTTCCAGGGGTCCTTGAGGGGGCTCCAGGGGCCCCTCGGCAAAATGAGCAATAGTGTAATTTCAATATTATTTCGCTCCCTAGAAATTGGCACAATAGGTTTAACTGTTTACCTATGGACAGTTATGTAATTCTATACTAAATCATAACCATCAACAAAACTCCTCTCAGGTGTGGTTCTTTGTAGGACACAATACTACCAAACCCTGGTCCATGGTGCAGTGTGGACATATTTTGGGGGTGCTTAACTGCTTAACGGTTGGTAACCCCAGGCTTACAGGCGAGTAAAACCCTTTTAGCAAGGACCGGGTCGCTTGTTGTCGTCCTGTGCCAGCCTCATGCCCATTAACCCAGGACCCGGAAGCCAGGCGGCTGGCTGACGTGCCATTACGTCGCTCCGTGGCTGCAGCCTCTCGTGTGGCTGGAGAAGTTTGTCCTCAGTCAGAGAGGCAGAGGAAGGAGGGAGAGAGGGAAGACAGACACCGCTCTTCGTCGGCTGAAATGTGTCACAGCTCTGTTATAGCAGCGATTACGCTTTTGGTCAGTTTTGTCTCGACAGCATCTGAAAAAAAGGGAAGAAGAGGAAGCAGGGATTAGTGTGGACACCTTTCCACATCCATCGGTTTGCATTTGGAGAGACGTGCGGAAGCTGGGCAGTGAAGGGACAGCAGGCTGAACTAGATGGACTCACTTTCTCTATTTTGTCTTAGAAAGCGCAGCTTTTAGTGGCTAACTTTGCCCAAACTTCAGACTCTATTGGGTAAGTGAATATTGGCTATTATATCTGCCCTTTTAATCTACAGGAGCTGTGCCACTAATTACATACATTGTTTTGTTGCATTTTAACTGTAATTATAATGAAAATGTGAAATATAAAGCCAAGTCTAGTAATTCGTGTCCAAGAGTCTATATTTTTCAAATCATTGTTATTATCGTTATAGGAAAAACAAATTCTGCAACATGATGTTGCAAAATACATCTTTAATGACTTAGTTTCCATGACTGTGTGGGTTTTGCATGATGATGTGTGTTGGCTTTACGTTGTTTTTTATTGCAGCTTTATTGCAGCTATTATGTACTTTCATATTTATTCTTATTCTGTCAAAACTACTCTTCAAACGGTTTGAATATGAACCTGCGGGATCTCTGATAAAATGACACAAAATTGATTTAAGTGAATAAACTATCAAACACCAATCCTATACAGTGCAACAAAAAATGTGGTTTTATTGCTATTTTGTCATTATTAATTAATTTTAGTTACTTTTACACTCTTGTAAAAAGTTAATTATATAAATATAGTCTTATAGGCTGTCCTGTTTTTCTTTTTATCGTTTTGTCGTTCATCAATTAAATCTTCCTCTGACTGAGAGAACACCCCAATGAAAAACGTGTCAAAAATGAAGTTAAAGTGATTAATTAGTGCATGGACAGTTCTTGTAAAAATACAATTGCTTCTACAAGAAATGTCTGTGAAATTTTAGTAAATTCATGTAAATAAAGTCAATTGTACTGTAGCCTATGTCACCGTGGACGAAGTGCTCTTTCCTAGAAAAACCCTCGATCACGGAATGGATTACTGTATCATCAGCATGACATTAGTGTCGACAAAGTATTCAATTGTCACGCTTTAAAATGCATAATGACTTGAGCAATCCTCTTTCATCAGCAGAAAGAGCAATCACATCACCGCGATGGTGGAATAGAGACAGAAGCCAGCTGCTTGCAGAATTATGAGCTAAAAATTGAGGCTCAAGCAGCGAACACCAGCACCTTTTCACCAGCCTCTATTTTATCACTCTTTTAGCGCTGTGCATGCATACAATACCACTAGTGAGTGTGTGAGGCTGTGTGTGTGTGTGTGTGTGTGTGTGTGTGAGAGAGAGAGAGTGTGTGTGTGTGTGTGTGAGAAGTGAGTCTGTACACAGAGAAAAAGGAGGGTTCTTCAAAGGGTTCTCAGATTAGAGTAGCAGGTCTACATAGAACCATAATAACGCCCCAAAAACTCTTATTTGTTAAAAAAAAAAATAAACTGGCATGTCAGAATGAAGAACCCAGTTCATAAAAATGTATTCATACTGCTGATGTGGAGCATTTCCTGCATTCTTAAAGGGTTCCCTACAGCACCATAAGCATGTAGAACCATTTGGTGGCCTACAGAGCATTTCTAAAAGGGTTCTTCATTGCACCAAAAAGGGTTCTGCTGTGGTACAAGCCTAAAGAACTATCTTCTGGTACTACAC
Organism: Hoplostethus mediterraneus; assembly: GCA_034670385.1. Classification (NCBI taxonomy): domain Eukaryota; kingdom Metazoa; phylum Chordata; class Actinopteri; order Trachichthyiformes; family Trachichthyidae; genus Hoplostethus; species Hoplostethus mediterraneus. Next base: position 7,483,722 of record JAXDDW010000013.1, read on the forward strand.
ACAACCCTTTTTGTTAAGAGTGTAGATGAATGTGCTTTCCTAATATAAATAATATTATTCTAACCTCATAATTTCAATAGGAGTGAATGCTGTAGTCCTCATAGCTGCATCCAGGCCCCTCTCCCGTCCCCTCCATGGTCTTGTGCCTGGGTGCTTGTGTCTAGAAAGCCCCCCAGTGCCCCAGCTCTATCTAATTAGCCGTGAGTAAAGGGGACAATAATGCTTCAGCTGGTTTGTGTCATTCTCCTCTCTCTGGCTCTGCTTATCTTCACAAGCCCCACTGTGGCTCTTCACACTCCCCCAGCACACACACACACACACACACACACACACACACACACACACACACACACACACACACACACACACACACACACACACACGCACAGAGACACACACACACACACACACACACACACACACACACACACGCACACACACATTCACACAGACACAGGCACATGGAGACATTCGCACACTCACACACCTCCACTCTGGATAATGATGGATGACCGTGCCCAATGGGAACAAACAGGTAGATAAAGCCAATCCCATTTAATAACAGCATGGATCGGAATGATAATCTTGTTGTTCATTAGCAGCCGTGGCTGCACTGTGATACAGTCATTGCACACAATTCTCACCCGGTGCAAGAGGTGTTGTGAGAGGGCGAGTGTTCTCTACTCTAGGATAGCATCCCTGTGTGAAACAATACTGCTATGTCCTTGAGAAAGACAGAGGGGAAGAAAAGACCCCCCCCACACTTCACCCTCTCTACTACCACCCCCACCCCCGTCACCCTCCTCCTCCTCACTCCCATCCTCCCATCTTTTGTTCCAGCACAGATACAAATGGGATTAATGAAGGTATAAATTACAGAGGGCTAAATCCTGCTGAGTAATCCATTTGGCAAACATGCAAACAACAATGGGCATGCTGCAGCAGCTAGCTTACTGAACCTGACCCACTGTCCAAGGCCCAGTGGTTTGCGCAGCCAGAACACAACACTGACTGCCGTAGGCGAGTGACATGTCGTAATGTTCAGGAGAATGTCCTGTCACTTTTTACAAGAGGTTTCACTACTATCCTCAAGATCAAGTGCAACAGTTTACAGTGGTGGGTTTTCCAGTTTGTACAAGGATGAAGTTCTGTATATGTTGGGATTGTTTGCTGCCTACATTACGGTTCATGCATGTGTATTGTCAATTATTCTGCAGCATTAGCTACATGAAATCTGTTGTTTCTTTTCAGAATAAAAATTCTGTGTTACTGTTGATTAGTTGAAAGCGCACTTTAATATAATATTTGTCACCCAAAGAAGTGATAATGACAAATTCATCAATTGTTAACCTTTTTCTTAAGGCAAGCATATCCTCACTCCACCTGCCATTTATCCTAGTACTTTTCAGTGGAATGTCAGTTATTCAGGTGGCCGGCCCCTGTGCTACCCCACATGCACTAATTTGTTGATTTTAGGAGTTGACAAGCTCAAAGGGCTGAGCTCATCAACTCACTGCCCCTGGCAACATGCCAGTGATTTAATGACTGGTGACTGACACGGACACACACGTGCACACGCACACTTACAATTACACAGCAGGTAGTATAACATCAGATCAGACCCCATGAAGGAATATTGCAAACTGAATCCCTAATGACCTGCATCATGGATACTGTTTCGTCAGAGTTATGAACGTCTTTTCTTCTTCTTCATCTTTTTAACTGGAGATTTTTTTGGAAGTATTAGCTTCACGCGCTGATACCCCGTTATTCTGTGACGTCACGCCCCGGCGTCAGAGTGGCGGCCAGTCTAGGCTCCGAGCTCCCTCCAATTATTCCCTGTCAATCACACACACACACACACACACACACACACACACACACACACACACACACACACACACACACACACACACACACACACACACACACACACACAGATTTTTACGCACACACCAATCATTTTACGCACGCACTTGCTAATTCTGCAGTTAGAACAGAATAGAATAGAAAAGGATAGAATAGAATAGAATAGAGTAGAATAGAGACACATACGTTTTTGTTCCTAGCTTCAATTAAACGCTATTCACCATAATGACCTGGGTGTTTTCTCCTTTTCCAACAGAGAGAGAAATATAAATATGTGTTATCACACGCATCAATTCAATCAAATCTGAACAATAGACTAATACTTTGGGAACGAGGTCCCAGTTTATCAGGCCATACCCTTGTGTTTTGGGGGACCACTCAGCGACACTCAGTCTGTGGTGGGTATTGAGAGAGACTCGCTCAAGGCCACCAGTTGGTTTTCATGTAGGTGAGGCCCATCTCTGCTAACAACCAAGTAAGAAAGGGACGCCATTAGTATGCAAACTATGTTTGATCGCTCTATCCCTGAGACAAAACCACTGTTTTCACAAGAGGAATGCCCTGCTACTAATTAAAGACAATTAGACGCTCACAACAATAGGGCCAATTTCGGAGTCATAAATCGACTCGTCCTCTGTTGGTTTTAGAGGTGCTGAAAACCCTGTTTATTTACATAACAGCAGTATGTGAAAACCAACACTTGCAATTACTGTTGCGATTTTAATGCGCATTCAGTGAATGAGATTGATTTAAAAAAAACTAATAATACATTTTACAAGGGGCCTTGGACACGGGCAGCTTTAGGTACAATTTATGTTCTCAAGAACCTTTTGCAGGTGGGCTGCAAACAGGTAAAAGCGCTTTACCTTGTGATAATTCGTTCAAAGACATTATAACATTAAGGCATATATTCTGCAGATTGAATTTCCCTCCATGTTTGATGTCTGTCTTTAGGCTTAACTGCCAGTAAAAAAGAAGACATTATCAGGGGGCGATTGCTCATTCAGTGTGAGCTGCACGAGAGAGAAAGACCCCCGAGAAATTACACTGTTGATTGATAAGTCTTTTAGTTTTCGGTGCAGGGAAATTACTGTTTCGAATGGAAAGAGAAAGAGAGCAGGGATGCAGTGAGCCAATTGAGGCAAGGCTGGTCTGTGATTGGTTCTCGAGAGGTCACGGTTAGCCCAGAGCCCCGCCCCGCCCGGCTTGATATGGGAATTTACTGGCGCCAGTCACATCAGTCTACAGCCACATCTCATTAATGAGCCCGAGCGCCGCACGGATCAGGAGGTTTACACATCCAAGTTGTACGTGCCGTCAGCTGATCGACATTGCAACAGGTATCCAGGGGAAACATTTTTTTTGGCTTCCACGGACTGTGTTTTCGGAAAGCTTGGCTGCGACACCGAGCCAACCACGCAATGCACAATTTAATTTTTCAACGTTTCAACGTTTAATTGTTAAGATCAAGAACGTGGGCAAAGTTTATTTCAAAACTATCAACTGCTATGATTAAATAAACGCAAATATCAAGGATGATTCATCTTTAAATGGAACGAGAGATGGAGCAGCCACACTGTGTTTTTTTTCCTCCAAATTGACTGAGCCTATAACATTTTGCTTTTCGTGTCATTACAGGTGTCAGTGAGAAAGGAGGAGACGAGGTGATTTAAGGATTCTATTTCTGAAGCAAATAAACACAGCCCCGGAACTATAAAGATTTGTGAGGGGAATCTTAACATCCACTTTTGGAGGTAAACGTAGCCTGTACAGCCTAACACGCATTCACATTCAGAAGAAAGAGACGGCCAGCTTCACCATGGAGGTCGCGGCGGCCGATCAGTCCCGGTGGATGGCTCATCACCACGCCGTGCTGAACGGCCAGCACCCGGACTCTCATCACCACAGTCTGAGCCACAACTACATGGAGCCCATGGCGCCCCTATTGCCCCAGGACGAAGTTGACATGTTTCTGAACCACTTGGACTCTCAAGGGAACCCCTACTACACCAACTCCCGGGCCAGGGTCACCTACAGTCAAGCACACGGTAAGATGCGCACAACTTTAATGTGACTTATTTTGGGACGTTGCAAAACTATGATGAGTGATGTTCAATTACATTTGAGCATTCATACATTAATATTTGTATTATTTTTAAAATAATTCAAAGGCCAGGTGGAAATGTTTGGAGTTGTGTGTGTGTTAGGGTATTAGTTGTACACTGCTGGTATGTAGCACGCAGTATTTGATATGTAGGGGATTGATTTGTAGGGGATTGCAATAGAAACGAGCCGTTCTTGGTATTTCTGGGCCGATTCACAATCATAAAAGGAATTTCTAGCAAATGACAGCGAGAGGAAAGGGAAGTATGTCATTTAACCCCTCTCTGTTGGGGCAGGGGCTTCTGGAGAGGGAGAGAGAGGCACTTCCCGGATATAAAATAAAAACCGCAAATTTACTAATAACAATCTCTAGTCCGAGAGCTGCAGCCGATGAAAAGATACTGCCCAGGCGAGTGGGATCTGCCTGTATAGTTTACTTTTCAGCAGCCTTCAGGCCTTGATTTCATACTGGTTTATAATCTCGCATAGGTCTACCATCTGAAATACGGAGGCGAAATGTGTCTTATTTTCTCATGAACATTGTTTGATTTGATTGTAGACGAATTAACATAGCCAACTGTGCGGGAAACTGTGATTTTTCTTTTACTAAATTAGCAACATTTTATCAACATCTGGACCCGAATTACTAAATGTCGGACTTGAGTAGTTTGGATTACTCAACAGGTGAGATGTAGGGCTTTCTGTTATGATTAATCGATGTGGTATATATTTGTGCTTAAAGCAATAAAAGGCGCGTAAAAGTAAAAATATATATATTATTTTGATTTCCAGCCCGCCTCACTGGGAACCAGGTTTGCCGACCACACCTCATTCACAGTCCCGGTATTCCGTGGCTGGACCCCGGGAAAGCAGCCCTATCTGCTGCCCACCACCACAACGCATGGGCGGTCAGCCACTTCAGCAAACCCGGCCTGCACCCAGCCAGCTCCGGCTACCCTTGCAGCAGCAGCTCCGGCACGGCCCCGGTGTCCTCTCTCACTTCGGCGTCCCACTCCAGCCCACACCTCTACAGCTTCCCCCCCACCCCTCCGAAGGACGTGTCTCCAGACCCTGGGCCTACCTCTCCGACCTCCACCTCGACGAGAATGGACGAAAAGGAGTCGATCAAGTACCAAGTGCAGCTGACTGACGGCATGAAAATGGAGAGTTGTAGTCCGCTCCGCAGCAGCCTGGCCTCGATGAACAGCCAGACCTCGGCCACACACCACCCCATCCCGACCTACCCGACATACCCGCTCCATACACCCCACGAATACAGCGGCAGTCTCTTCCACCCCGGGAGCCTGCTGGGTGGATCCTCCTCCAGCTTTACGCCCAAATGTAAAAGCAAAGCCAGGTCGTGCTCAGGTGAGTTTCTTGTCTTTTTACTCTAAAAATCCACACATCCTTGAATACTGTCCCACTTCATCTGAGACATTTAACTTACAGATGAAGCCATTGGGGCCTAAAATAAATGATTGTGCTTTATTCGTGGACGTCAAATGGGTATGGAAAGGTGTGACACTCGCCATAGCGAGTCCAAATTTGATCTGGTAGTTTTTTTTTATCATTATAAGCAGCGCAAAATGGACAGACATTTATTTGGAAGCCATATCTAAAAAACATCGTGTGCTTTTCGTGTGCTATAGGTCTACTAATTTATCAAAACAACCACTAATAATATTTTGTCAGTCATCAGTAATTGTCCCGAGAAACCATGTGGATTCATCTCGACGTTTTTGATGACAAATATTAGTTGTAAGAACTTTTCCATTTCTTAAGAGTTTACTGAACTGACGCCCCTGACTTTTGAAATGGACAAGGCACTCCCATCCTGCAGTAGCCTAATTCTTAGTGCTGATTTCACTTCTCGAAACTGAATTGCTGCTCTAGCGGGTCACTTGAAAAGAGCGTGAAAATTTCCATATCAGGTTATTTCGCCCCCGGCACATCTCCTCTCGGAGCCTGTCCCAACGACACTTATCTCTGCCCCATCACACTTCTTGCTACTTGTGAGCACCATCTACTTGAAAGGGCGGGGGAGTCATTTAGGGAGGAATTTAACATGAAACTAATCAGACTAATCAGGGTCAACTATTTACTAATCTATTTACTATTTACTAATCCACGGGCCATCTCTGAACGTGATTAAACGTTTTTGGAGTAGGTGAGAAATGTCTCAAAAGGGAAAGAAAGTGAAACGTAGAATGAGAGATTAGGCCCACTTAAACCAATTAATTATTAATAGATATCTTTATGTTCTGTTCATCGGGGGGGAGAATGCAGTGACAATAGTTTGACCAGTATGATCAAACGGTATGTAACACAAAGGAAAAGTTGCGTCATTTTGTGCGTGTCTGTTCCTGGTGAATTTTATATCGGCATATTCAGACGTACTTGTGGACCTGCTCCAACTGTACAGTCTCAAATGGGTGCTCCTTTGTGCCTCGGCTTGTTTTCTTTCAAACGCGTCCCTTTATTGCGCTTAAAATGCAGGAGTCACGACGCTCTGGCTCCGGCCATATCCTGTATACCTCCAAGTGAACAAATCACGACCTCCACCCCCGCCCTCTGCTCTCCCCAGCACTAACAAAGCACAGGCGACAGAGCCCTGCTGTTTGTGTTTTTAAGCATGGCCTTGGCTTGGTGAGCTGACATGGTGTGGAGGGAACCGAGTGCACAGCAGATCTGCTTCTCCTGTCAGATGAGGGGGATATTTAACACTGTTACTCCAGTATAACATAGGTTTACACATTAATGCTGGTGATAATAGTGAATGATGCAGATAATTGGTTTAATTTCACTCAAAACTCTAAAGCCAATGCAATAGTTTTTACACTTCATGCCCTCATTAGTGTGCAGACTCAGGCCAGTAATGGGACTGCAATTTCCCCATATTGTTACACTAGGGTTTTCCAACTGGTAACTGTGTTGTGAATTAACGGGCCGCTGTAGGAACAGAAAGATGAGCAACAGTGACAGTAGACTGTTTACAAGTAATTTCAATGTAGTTGCATAGTTATCAATATTTGTTCACCATTGTCCCCATGCTTTTTAATACACCTAGGGAATGCTCTTTCTGACTGATAATCTAAGTGATTATAACAGAGAAATGCTATACTGTGACATTTAAAAGAAGCTGGCCGGGCTTTGCCTGAATCAGTAACACAAACATATCAGCCACGACATTAAAAAAGGTCTTATCTATCAAAGTCAATGTCCAGTGCCAGTAATGGTGATTGATTGTTGTATAAAATGCCACGATGACATTTTAGCTGTCAGCACATACCTTACAGCAGTGTGGTTTCCTGTTGAACTAACCTCAAACCAGAAGTCCTCACTCACCTATACTATTCTTTAGTCAAATACCCCCAGCTACCTCACAACTCCTTCTCCTTTACCGTTTCACCCTTCTCATTTCAACATAAAAAAATTGCACATCAGTCATTGCCGATGCATATGATAATGACCTTGCATTGGTGTGGTTGCTGGACTTGTGAAATACTGAGAGGGAGAGAAGGGAGACAAACAGGACTGCGACAAACTCAGCACGCACTTCAAAAGGAGCCGTGCCATTGCTCAGACCAGATTCCATTGTAGAGCTGGGTGGGACTGTGGGTGTCGCTGACATTATAATAGGAATAATGAGATGATGCTCTAGGGAGAGAGGGATACTTGAATTAAATGAATTGGTCGGTTTAGCAACAGGCCGTTTGATCTCCGTCAAACCTGCTTGGGAGAGGAGAGTGTGTGGGAATGCTTTTTAAAGCAGCTTCTGGTGTAGAAGTGGGTGAAACGGTCTGAACCCCCCTGTGTGCACAGCAAGTCTATTTGTCAAGATTTGGTCAGAACAAAACCAACGTAATCAAAACAATGATGTTGATAAACAAATGCTGTTTCAATATTATTAAGTGCAGCCATAGAGGAGCAACTGGCACGCCACCTTTTCATCAGAGACTGAAACTATGTCCGGCACATTTAATACCACCACCACACACATGTTTCCTCTCATGGGTGCCCACTGAGCTTATGAATAATGTAGTCCTAATTTGATGGCGTGTCTCATTCTTCTCGTTGGACACCTCTGGACATGTTCTGGCTGTCTCTGGCCTCCCCACTCTGGATCAGTTTACATAGAGGTGTCTGTGTCCATGGCGGTCCAACCTGCAACCAAGCAGCACAAATGAAAGGCATAGAGACTTGGTACACCTGCACTCTGATATAGACAGTGGCACCGTGCATCCTCACGAGAGAAGCTCTGACTTCATATTACAGGGTTAGCCAAGGCTGGTCAGTTCATTCAGCATCATGGCTGCCTGATTTGGCTAGACAGCTGCTGTATGTCTGCGACTAAGTGTTGCTTCTGATGAAGGGTGAATTTTTTAATTATATAAATTTCCCTATGTCTTTCCCTCCCTTTGAATTATATGCAGAGGGCCGTGAATGTGTCAACTGTGGTGCCACCTCAACCCCCCTGTGGCGAAGGGATGGTACGGGCCACTACCTGTGCAACGCCTGTGGACTGTACCATAAGATGAATGGCCAGAACCGACCACTTATCAAGCCCAAACGCAGACTGGTGAGTCCTGATTCTCTCTGCACCGCTTCACATTGGGAGAAGGCATCCAAATATGAGCACAAAGCAGATGCTGGGAGCACAATTCCAGGAAAGTTATATTTTCCCTATGATCTTCCTGGAATTGTTTGTCCCTCTCACCCCCCGATGATCCCCCTACACGGCCTGTTACAATACTGCTACTATTGCCATTGTTCCTGCTATCATTATTGCTGGTACTTCTGATACTGTTACTGATACCAATGCCCATGCTGTTTTAGTTAACACCATGGTTGAGTAAATGAAAAGCAGCATGGACACACAAAACTCTTGTCCATGATGTACCGCTGCACTGGAGCTGCATAGGAACCTCTACCATTAACATTACTGAAAATCCCCTTTGGCAGAATTGATTTATTTTATGAATTTAAAAAATATTATTTATAATAAAGGCATCTATCATGCTCTTAATTGGTGTGCTATATGATTTGGGAAAATTTCTACTGACTCCTTTTTTTCTGCTTTTTTTGTGAATGTTCTCAAACAAGAGCATAGGGCTTATTTTCTTTTCATGTTGCCTCTATTTTTTAATGGCTCTATTTTTAAAAATATTTTACTAGAATCAGTCAGAAATAGCCAGAAATAATAATTCATTTTGTATAAATTAAACTATTCTCTCGATCATTTAATAACTACGTTTATCAGCTGATAAATGTGTTTAAATAGAGATAAGTAGGACTAGGTTGTTGGACACCCAAGCAGGGATTAATCAGCAATTGAAAACAATAATAATAATAATGATTATTATGATTATGATAATATAAAATAAATGATAATAAATGATGACTGGTTTTAACACCGAAAGTCTTTCGTGGTGAGTTTACAGTTGCTATAATTAATTTCGACAAAATGTGTCTACTTTTTCAATTACTTAGGCTAATATATTAGGTTATCATCGCTGCGGAGCCCACACATCTAATAGCCCTGATTAGCTCTAGCCTGTCATTGAAACGGCCACCGGTAGACAGGCGGTAAAGACATTTCGGATGGGATATTTGAAATAGACTAAAGCATATATTTTTTGAATCATCTTCCTTGACCACCTCTACGTCGTTCCTCCTCGTGAAAAGTCCATTACATTTTCCATCGGGCCGGCCCTGTGGCTGTAGCGTTTGCATTTTCAGCTCAAGTGTTTTCAGAGTTGTGTTCAAAGGGGCATCCAGTTGTTTCCTATCCGGATATCTGCCCGGCCCAGATAAGGAAGCCAGGCTCCCGGCTGTTTCCGCCTTCAACAAAACCCCGCTGCATTCTCTATGGCCAGACTCTGACATATAAGAGATTATCACAACACTGGAGGACCCGCTTATGTGTGAAGAGAGAGAGACCGTGAGGGGCGGGGATTGGAAAATAAATGGATTTATGTTCTTCTCTTGTTTGTCATGCTCGGTGGGCAGTGGCGCTATCTTAATGTGCAACCTATTTTTATATATATATATATAATTTTTGCATAATAATACCAGGGTTGTTGTTGTTCTCGGGTTCAATAGCAACGAGTCCACCTGAAATTAATTAAAAGAAAAACCGAATGCTGCTTACATTGCTGAGGGCCTGAGGCTAATTGCATGTAAAGCTAATGTTTCTTATTATGTGTGAAGAATTGATCCGTAATGGACACATAAGCACATTGCCAGACAGGACACCGTAGTCTTAGACGCCTTAGTTTTCTCTGGATTAGGGTTAAATGCTGGTTTACACAAGGCCCGCATTATAGGCTGCTAATATACTATCCTGTCTTTTTCGCCAGCCTTTATTTATTTTCAATTCATTAAATATGATAATTGTTGATGCATTCCGTAGCATTCCGTAGAGAAAACGTCGCTTTACGTTATAGCACAAATTTGAAAATGTGATCCTGGGCGTATAGAGTGTAAATCATAATATATACGCAATTAATTCAACAGAGAGGTTTAATTAAATATTGGCGCTTGCTTTGATGTTGTTCTGGAGATGCTTCTGTGGTCAAAGTTGAATTATCCTCCTTCCACAAAAATCCCACTCGAAAGTCTGTCTCAGTTGATCCTTGTTGGGCCTTGAATTGCCAATAGGGACCGGGGTCTGCATTGGAAGTGGCGTGTCTTCAAAAACAGAATTTACAAGTGCTACTATAAGCCCACTAAAGATCGCTAAATGGTCATGGTGTTCAATATCAGAAATCGTATGAATGTCAAGTGCAGTGTCCGTGCTAACCTCTCGGCCACATGGAAATGAGCATGTGAACTGCTTTTTATTCACGATGTATTTTCTCTCCCTCCTCCAGTCCGCCGCTAGACGTGCAGGCACCTGCTGTGCAAACTGCCAGACCACCACCACCACCCTGTGGAGGCGCAACGGGAACGGAGACCCGGTGTGCAACGCCTGCGGCCTCTACTATAAACTGCACAATGTAAGTAGCCAGAAAAAAAAGCGCACAAACTGCGGGAGTGTTGGTCGGGGTTGGTTTTGGTCAAGTGGGCGGACAGTTCGCATCGATTGGGTAGCAGGGAAACTGTGGGACTGTGGATGCAAAGCCTCCTCGCCCTGTCAACCAGAACCCACCGGTCGTGTTTTTTTCCCCTCTTTTTATTAATCCATCGTTGTTTCAATGGGGGGCGTTACTCCCCGGAGAGGCTGCAGGGTGGGACTGTCATTCAGTGTAACGGCGTCGGTTACATTGATGAGGATTTGTCTGAGAGTGGTCCTTTCAGCTTCAGCTTGGCCTCCACCGCCATGTATTCATATTGACTGTTTGGCTTTAAATTGGACAAAAGCAACAAAAAAAACAGGCATGCCTTGCCTTATAATGGCGCTATATATGTAAATCAGCATCTCAACATTTATAGCTTTTTTTTTTTTTTACACTGTTGTAATACAGACGACCATGAAAGCAGTGCATGTGGGCCTAGATCTTAATTGTGTCAATGTCTAACATGTTTTTATGGTGATATTTTACATTTTGTCAAGTTAAAGCACTAATGAGCTAATTATGAGAGAATAGACTTTGAGCATCATAATCGATTAGTGTAGGCATTTTCTGGCTTGCCTTTGGCTAATGTACTGCTCCCCACAGGTCAACAGACCCCTGACCATGAAGAAAGAAGGCATCCAGACACGCAACCGCAAGATGTCCAGCAAGTCCAAGAGAAACAAACGGGTGGGGGATGGCTTTGATGAGTTATCCAAGTGCATGCATGACAAGGTCTCTCCCTTTGGCAGTGCACCGGGCCTCACCGGCCACATGACCCACATGGGTCACCTGCCCCCCTTTAGCCATTCGGGACACATGCTGCCTACTCCCACACCCATTCACCCCTCCTTCGGTCACCCCCACCACTCCAGCCGCTCACCGGTCTGGGCCGAGCCTCACTGAAGTCCCCCGGACCCAGAACTCCTCCATCACGGAGCCCACACATTGCCATCAACACTAAACGGCCTTCACGTCATGGCGGGAGCTGAGCTGACTACTTGCTTCATGTACAGTGGTTGGAGTGGTTGGACTCTCAGTTGGACATTATGACTGAAGGCCGCGTCCTGCCTGACCTCACTGGGAGGACGATGGAGAGAGCAGAGTGTGACTTTACTGGACTCTGTTAAGAGCTAATGTGAAGAGGGAGTTGTATGTCCCTGGGTGACTGAGACTTGCGGAAATGGAGTGAATGGAGACGCTTGTCATTCTTTTTGCTTATTTTTACTAAGTCACTTTGGTACCCACCTCTCCTTGACCCTGTAACAGGAGACGCACTAGAGGTCTTAAAAGAACTGCTGCGTTCACCTCCTGACCATCTAGTCATTTACTGAGATACGTGCGCGCTGTCTGTTCCCAGGGTATTGTCCATAGTTGCTGTGGACAGACAGCCAGACTCTTCAGTGCTGGACGTCTCAAAAACGCTCAAACCAGACTACAGCACCCATACACCTCTGTTATGAACCAGTCAGACCCAGACTACAGTACCCATAAACCACTGCTCTCCTCACATGCTGGATGTAAAACCACCACACTGCTCACCTGTTTTTAATAATGGACTTTATGGAAAAAAGACGCAAGTAAATAGAGTGTTTATAAACGCTTAATTGCTATTATTGTTGTTATATTTGATGTTATAATTATTGCTAAGATAATTTATTTTCACTCTTTAAGCTTTCGTCAAAGACACATGGAAACTGTTATGATTTTAATTTCATGGATATTACGTAAAGAAAAACACTGACCTATCTTAGATGAAATGTTGTCCCTGAGCTGTAAGTTTTTATCATTTTTCCATCTCACAAAAGTAAATGAAATAAAGTTTAATACTGAAGTAAACGATGTCGCTGCCTCTTATGTTTAGTCAGTCTTTCTCGTACTCGTTCTCATGTACACACACACACACACACACACACACACACACACACACACACACACACACACACACACACACACACACACACACACACACAGCATTAGACTAAACTCTTGCTTTAATGAAGAGTTCCTGATTATTAAAATCATAAGTGCTATCAGATGTATCAAGGGAAGCTCTGTGATCCCTTAAGCGTGGTAATGCTTTGGTCGAGCTCCTCCCCTATCTGTGATGCAATGCTGTTCAGAGAAGGCCTCTTTGTGGAGCTGAGGCCCCAGGCTGGCCCATTGTGCCCAGACAGCAGACTCCAAAGCTGGGGTGAGCGAAAGGCTCCCGAGTCATACACAGTCATACATATGCACGTACCCACATGGACAGACACACACTCGAAAGCAAACACACAAACCCTAATTCACACTCGGGCATAAACCCAGTAAGCCATGCAAGCCCATGTCTTTTTTCGCTCTCTCGCAAGCCAAAATCCTTGAGTACATGTATCCGTAAACAACAAACACTGAGGCGTGTGTTCAGTTCAGTTCAAATCATAACTCTCATATTCACATTCTCGTTCTTCCCTTCCCTGTGTCTCTCGGAGTAGCCCTCTCTGGGCCGCAGTGATTGGAGTGAGAGGAAGGACAGCAGGTCTTTAGTGGGAGAGAGAAGAGGAAGGAAAGGCAATCAGGCGACCCGTGAGCAAACACGTGGGGTCTGTTCAGACCCCTCGCACACAGATGTGCACACAGCTGAGGATGTCAGGAAGCAAGCTTCGACTGTGTGTGTCTCTCTCTTCTTGCTCTCGCTCGCTTTCTCTTTCTCTTTGTTTTGTCTATCTTTTTCTCTCTCTCTTTCTGGTCTCACATTTTTGTTTCTATATGTCTTTTACTCTCCCTCCTTCCCTCTCTTTCTATATTGTCACCCTGTTCTTTCTTCCTCCTAGCCCCCTGTCTTCCTCCCATTTGGACTATTACAGTAAAATATAGGGTCTGAGCAAACTTTGAACAGAGCCAGCGACTAATGAGTCTGCTCGATTAGGGCCAATTCCAGGTCATCATCACTGAGTGCAGCGTTGCCCTCACACACCCAGAGCACAAACCATCCGATTAAACAGCCCAGGCTAAAAGAGGACTCCAACCCCTCCCTGAACTTTCCACCCTGTCCACATCTGCTGGATGGTGTAGAGTTTGATCTGCTGGGCTTTCACAGGGGCTTAATCAGTTGAAATTGGCGATAATATTTATCCACAGATTTATATGGGTTTTGTTTTGGTATCCAGTGTAGCTGGAGTATCCTAGCTTCTGTATAGGCTACATTTATTTTGCCATATCATAGCACCCACAATACTGACTGGCAACATGCACATGGATGGAGGACTTGAGGACTGCATCTGAGTGGTTGTTTTCAGAATGGGGGTGGGATCCCCTGATCCACTTGCTGAGCACCAGTGAGAATATAACGCTGGACTGACAATAAGCAGTCTAGCCATCTGTGTGTAGCACAGTATTGTGGGTGCTGGGCCACATACTGGCCATGGCTCCACTGGGTTGTGTGCTGCTGCAGCCAGTGAGCCTGCTTGGCTGGGCTTGGCCGGACTCCCAGAGCCTGAGAGGGGGAGACGGAGAGGGCCAGCACTCTTCAATGAGGCCCTCCAGAGGGAAGGAGGAGCCCTCCCAAAAATAATACAGCAGTCTGCCAGGCCAGCGACTCCCAGAGCTGCTGCTGCCTGAACACATGCACCCATGCTTGCGCACGTGAACACGCACGCATACATACATACAGACGGACAGGGGCAGTGTGTCTGACAAAGCTTCTCATGGCTCATATTGAGGCCGGAGCACTGTTTGTGTTTGTAAGGAGCAGGGTGACATTTCATCTCCCAGGCCTGAAAAGGCATAAGGTACTGGGTACATCATATGTGCACTTGGTTTAGTGTCCCTCTTGAAATGAATGCCTGGCACATGTAGTCAGCGCGTGCCACTGTTGGACCATTTTCTACCCAATATGATTCATATAGCTTCTGTGGCGGTTTTGTTATGTCGTTTTTTTTTAACCTGGCAGCTGTTGTGGCACAAGATTATTCGAGCGAGACCCACTAGACGTTACACTGAACAAGAGAGCCCTACTAACTAACTGAGATCATGAATTTTTTTATGAGACATGAAAAAGAGCCATAAAATAGGATATTAGCTATCTTCACTATCATGTTCCATAGAAGAGATGAAGAGGAAAGATCTTCTCAGATGCGTCAGTGGGGTGAACATGGTGGCCACCGAGATCAGAGCACTGAGAGGTTTATGACTTCAACCTGGGACTAGATGTTTCAACTCCTCTCCCCTCCGTTCCCCCCTCGCTGTCCTTACCCCCCCCCTTCCCTCTCTGAGCTCTCCGTAACACCCCATCTCTTCATTCGTCTCCTCTCCACCCCCCTCATACTCCCACTCTTTTCTTGTCTCCCACTCCCCCTGTGTATTTGTTTTTCCATCAAATTGAATTAGCAGAATCAAAAGGTGCCTTGGCTGTAGAGTTAGAGAGAGAGACATGGAAGATGAAAGGAAGTGGAGCGCAGTTCAGATGCAGGTCTCTTTGTGTGTGTTTGTGTGTGTGTGTGTGTGTGTGTGTGTGTGTGTGTGTGTGTGTGTGAGTTGTCATGGGGGTTGACCTTTGCCTTGGCCTAACTGAAAAAGCACCCCTCCTTCCTCAGATCTCCAGAAGGATATTAAACAAGACTGGACTATATTTAGAGAATGCAAACAGGGACATGTATTTATGCTATTATTTGAAACATAAAGTGCAGTAAGTAAGTTGCAAAATCTGAGCAAAAAAGAGAACTTCAGCCATGACATGATGTATCATTTTCGGTAAAGTTCAGTTTAAATTAAACGGGCTACCTAGTCATCGTGATTGTGCTAGGAGGAGACCCATGCGCGAACTTCCTCTTTTCATGTACTGAGACAAATTCATAGAAATACCCACAGCCTGACAGGAAAAACGCGGGGACCTTCTGCATTTGGTGAACACCTGGTGAACATTCAAGGAAAACCTCTAGCGATGCACAATTTGACACTTTCACAACTCTCTTAACAGTTTTTGAATCAATCAACCACATCATATTAGTGATGATATGATCAGTGATGCTTTGACAGTATTTACCGTCACTCAGAGAGCAGCAGAGGTGACAGGAGATAATTGCCAATGACCTCTACTGACAGGAAACAACCGCATCCTGACCTGCCAGAATGCTAAATCTTGCAGACAATCTCTCCAAATGTCAGAAATTAGTCAGAAAGCGTCATGTCGACTTTGTTCTTCTATCACAGTCCACCCACAGGCCCAATCCCCGCCAAGGTTTTTCCCATCAGACCTAACCTTGATAGGCCGCTAGCTAGTTACAGCTGCATGCCAAGCTTGACTGAGGACATGTTTTTCAAAGCACCGATGAAAAAAAACGAAAAACAGGAAGCGAGAAGTTCAAACAGGAAATACTTATGCTGTATTATTAGGACCAATTCAGACCATAAAAGCTTGACAAAGATAGTAAAACGAGTGCTTGAGCACTAAGTGTGATTCTTTGCATGATTTTTAAAGGCTCACTATACAATTGCAGTAGGATGACCCCTGTTGAAATACTTTCACCATACTACCTGCTTCGTTTAAGTGACTTATTGAAATGGACATTTTTTCACGTGAAAACCATCATTTGAGCTTTTGATCAAAGGACCAACAGTTGGTAAGAGCTAAACAAGAGGTTTCCATGTATTTTTAGACATAGATTGGTTGTTTCGATTTGTAGTGTTTGTAACCACTGGAAAATGTATGTATTATGCTATGCTTAGAAAGGTTTTATTTTTCAATTAAAATAAAGCCTATTTTGAATTAAATTAAAATAAAAGTTAATATTTTTGATCCATACTTTAAAACCATATTTTCTCACTTCTCATGAAAGTAGAGAAGTGAAAGAGGGAAAGAAACAGGGAAAGTGTTTCATATCATTCAGCAGTGGTTGGAGGTCGACCTTATTGCCTCAGTTTGTGGTTTTCAAAATGGAGTTCATGAGTAGAGTGTACTAATAATGAAAGAGCTTTACGAGTGCCTTGAGTTACAGTTCTTTGTGGTTGGTATGTTGTACTCCCCTATGATTATCCCCTCTCCTGATAAGGTATCCACTAGCCCCCAGTCTACAGATGGGGATGTTATTGGTACGCTAATGTGTGTGGATTATTCTGTTTGCACACAATCCCTGCTGAAATGAGGCAGATACAAAATCCCGACACCATTCAGCGCCCCTAATCACATGAACTCACTGCGATTCAAACTAAGACCATTATGAATTAGCATCAGTCATCTGACCGTTTTCCCATTCTGCTCCATTCATGCATTCTTTGCTACTGTAGCTGAGTGTGTAATCTGGTGAAAAGTAGCTGTCAGAGGCAGGGTGCGGACATGCAGAACACCGCTCCCTCGACTCACCCTGAAAATTAGGTCAGCCTCCTCTCACCTGGGACAGGGAGCATTCAGTATGTCCACCTGGGACAGGTAGTGTTCAGATCTCATTCATGTTGTGTTCCGCTGCACCGAGGCCCTCCCGCTCACCTGCTCCGACAGACAAATTCATCCCCACTGTCTGAGGACAAATGAGCCCATTCATCTAAAGGCTCCCATTGACAAACCAGGGGCAAATACAGTACTAATGCCTGGGAGGGCTCAGGTGAGTGGGCGTCTGGACTTGTCATCCTTTTCCGCACCCACAAAATATCCCTCGCCATTCCCAGCCCCCGCCCCACCCGCTTTCACTGGCAGGTAACTGGAGAAAGGCGGGATGGAGGGGATCTAGGGCTACTTGGCCTGTGGCCAGAAATGAGAGGATGGGACCCAGATGCCTTCCCCTGGATGGATCCTCTGGACACTCCCAGAGGGACTGATGACCAGACAGAGAATGGGAGGACAGTGGAGGACAGTAGAAGCCCACAGAGACCTGCCGTGCCCTGCTCTGACTCCCAAGCTGTTCAGCTCCCTATTGTAGACTAACGAAGGTTGCTTGTGTGGTGGATTAAGTGACAGACCTGCTCTGTGGCTGTCCTGAATTCAGTGTCAAGCCTCCTTCATTCTCATGGACAAACTGGACTTCACAACAAAGCGTAGCCCCGCTGAATGATTTAAGTAAGATATTCACTGCATGTAGATAGGGCATTCATCCGCACCGGAGAGATTGTAAGGTATATGAGAGAAATATGTCTGCCACTCATTGCCAGTCAGAGCGATGGAGCCAGCCGGCTAGGCCTCATTTCAGTCCGGCTTGTCTTGTCACCCATGCATAAACACCGCGGCGAGGGTGGAAGGTGAGGGCATTCCTAGACAACTTCCCTCACTGTTTGCCTTTGGTTGGAGATTTTGTTGTGTCTCTGCCCTTATTGCCCCAATATTTGTCATGGTAACCCCCGCCCCCAACACACACACACACGCACACACAGAGGCCTGTGTCACGATGAAGGAACCATGCGTCATCATCGGAACATTGTGTGCCTCATCATAATAAAAAGGCTTAATGTTATTAAACCATTAAACAACATTTTGGAGACAGATGAAAGTGTAATTTCTTAGGGGCATAACTGTGGATAATTGATATAAATAAGTCCATTGGACACATCTATTATTGTATCAAAGTTTGCTTAATTTCTGAGTGCAAGTTCTGAGTGAGTTTTGTGTTTTGTAACGTTTTCTTTTTTTACTACCAATGTCAATGAGCCTACTCTGTAGCCTGTGTTACCTGAGATAACCCTCATGTCAATGGACTGGACAGAGAACTTGATCTTCAACTGGTTTTCTCTATTTTACTTAAACCAGTTTGAGGACAGGAGACATGAGACAGACTTTATCAGAGCCATCACCCACACATACACACACACACACACACACACACACACACACACTTACACAAACACATAGCAGGCCTATCTGTTGAGGATCGGTATGAGAAGGCGTTGTGCTCACTCATTGGCTCAGTGGGATGTTGCAACCCCAGCACCTAACTGGTCCTTATCTCCCCTGAGCAGACTGCACAGCTTGATATGCATCTGTCATATTTGTCGGAAAGAAAAGACACTGCGGTAAGAGCATGATGAGTCAAAAAAGGCATCAACACAAACTTCCCTGCGGTTTCTGCATGATCATTTGCTTGCTCGTATCAATTCCCCAGTTGAGAGACAAACACATTCAAAATGATCTGGAAACACACTTTTTATATTGAATGAATGTATTATGTGTGTGTGTGTGTGTGCGCGTGTGCGTGTGCGAGTGCCCGATCACATGAATGTGCATACATGCCTGCATAGGTGTATGTTTGTATTCTTGCTTTCTTCTCAAAAACATGAAGCCAAGAGCAGATTGTCATCATTCCATCATAGCTATCACCATGACGACAGATAAGGCCCTGTCCTCTTGTCGTCATAACGGCCTTGCATCGGCTCCATCAGTTGCTGTGGCTAGCCGAGCCTCGGAGTGTGCGGGTTCGAGTGTCTATCTGAGGACTATCTGGCCTGATAAGAGCTGGGAGAGATACAGCAAGAGCGAGATATTCTCCACCAAGCCGGTCACAGCAGTAAAGGTTGCAAAGAATGGAGAGAGCTGTGTCTGAGAGATGGTGAGAGGGCTTGAGAGCGGCATACTGTTCCTGACGCACACGTGCACACACACACACACACACACACACACTTGCATATAGACATGCATGCAGGTGCACAGATGAATGCACACATGCACACAGGCAAGGGAATGTGTGCTCAATGAATGCCGGCATGCAGACAATAATGTAGTTATACAGATATGAGTGCTAAAGGACCCAAACGGCGGCTACACTGCCTTTTATGGTTGACAGCGTGGCTCTCTGACATCTGAGGCATCCGTCCTCCACCTCCTCCTCCTGGATCAGGTTCTCAGAGGGAACAAAGGTAATGTGGCCAGGTCTAATCTCTGTTCTCTGTTCTCTCTCCCTGGTTAAGTCTCAGTCTTTCTCTGTGCTACATTTACGCCTCTGATTGACTTTTAGCTTGCCAAACCATCATTAATTGGCATCTCGGACACACACACACACACACCAACATAATATGTGCAAACACACCCACATGCACAGACATGCACAAACACGCACACACACGCGTGCACGCGCACACACACACACACACACACACACACACACACACACACACACACACACACACACACACACACACACACACACACACACGCAGAACATCTAATCCAGCTAATCCACCCTGCCAGTTGAACAACCAGTGGTATGGTAACATGGTTAATCACCCATGTAAAAATAAAGACAAGACCAAATTGACTGATAGAATTATTCCATTTACCCCTCTGATTAAAACATTTCAGTATTGCCATGGTCCACTGGAGATTGTATAGAAAAAAACAAAACAATGCATGGAAATTAATTAAAAGTCAGTGATGTAAATGGCTTCATTCAATTATTGGTACAACCAACAAGCTCTGGAGTATGATAACTGGGGTGTTCAGACACATCAAATTAGTTTAGAAGAAAAATAGGGTTTCCCGAGTCACTTTGAAACACTTTACAAGGGCAAGACAACCTTCTTGAAACAGGAGACACTTTCTCCAAACAAGGGAAGCACTCTCCTGAAAGGGAAGAATGGGAATTTTACGACACCCTCTCAGACGACAGACATGCTCACTGGACACGAGCTCAGTCGACCTTGGGTCACTTCCCAACAGCCCTTGCTCCTGGTGTGACATCATAGGCCGCAGGGGTCAAAGTGAAGTGTGTGTGGACAGTAGGGTGCAGGCTGAACGGCGAACGGACAGAGGCAGAGAAAGGCAGAGCGAGACAAAGAAAAAGTGTGGCGACAGAGAGAGGGCTCTCTGATTCGTTTCCTTGGCAGAATGACAAAACTGTGAGGAATGCAGGCGAGAGGGGAAAGAGAAGTGATCAAGAGCTCAAGAACGAAAAGGGGAAAAAAATTAGACGAAAGACGAGGGGAGAGAGGTCTGCTGAAAAAGCTCGGCTGGCAGGGCTTTCTATTGATTCATTTCCCCTTTACCACCCTATCCTGCTCTCGCTCTCTCTCTCTCTCTCTCTCTCTCTCTCTCTCTCTCCCGCTCTCCCTCACCCTCTCTTTCGCTAACCATACAACCATAAGCTTCCTGCCCGTGACGTTGACCGTTCCCGTCTGTGTTAAAAAAAAGCATCTTTCTAGCCTGCTGGAAGAAATAAAATGAGGTTGGGGGGGGGTCACTATCTGTATGTTGACACTGAAAAACTATGCAGTGAAATAAATGAAAACCACAATTAATTCAGACTTTGTACACACGTGCGCGCACACATGCATTAACACAGGAGATCATGCACGTACACACAACCACACACACACACACACACACACACACACACACACAGATCCAAAATCATAGACGAGAGGGCAACGTGCTGCCTCTGTCAGACACATTTCACAGTGGCCTATCAAGGCCAGGCGTACCAGGCCTGCGGCCAACCACTGGTTGTGCACTGGGTAAACGCTACCACCTCAGCCAGAGCGAGAGTCACACACACATGCACTCTGTGTGATTAATGGAGTGTGAGCATTAGATATGACAGCATTACTGAGCCTCTGTGATAAAGAGCCACACACAGCCACTCTTGTTTCCCTCCGCCTCTTTCCCTTTTGCTTTCTTTCGCCCTTTTTGTGTCCATCCTTTGTCTAACGACTTTTGACTCTTTGTTCAGGCAACTAGACATTTCGGTGAAAACTACCACCTTGGCATAATGTTTCATTTTTAATTTGATAGTGATGAAATGGTCTGTCTCAATAATGCTTTTAATACCTGCGTTATATTTTGCAGACCCTATACCGAACACCAGCAACACAGTTTCTAGGACACAAGTACAAAAGGTCCAGTATCAGAGGATACTGAGAATATTTCCATGACCAATTCGGTGTCCACAGGTCTCAATGCCCATTTCACAGTCATTAACTTTGTACTGGCCGTAAATGTAGAGGTCACATCTAATCACTTTATTCTCGGTGTAGAGAGACTCACTAAGTGTATCCCCCGATATGGTGGGTACCCTGGACTATTGATAGTTGTGGGAGCTGAAGAACCACGTTTACGCAACGATAAACCAGGTCATGTGTCATTTGTGCCGTTATTCAACAGTTTAAATGTAGTTTGGCTTCATTATATGCCCATCATGTGAGAGCAGTCAGCCAGTGCCCCCCTTCGCGGCTCCATAGCTCCTCTTCCCTCCCCTCTGCATCTTCTCATGCCTGTCTCTCACCCCCACCCCCCTGCTACTGGCGCCTGCACGGTTAGTTAGTGGTTGCCACAGGACATCATGTGACAAACAAGCAAACACACACAAACAGACAGCCGTATGCATACATGCAGACAGGCACACACACGCGCGCACACACACACACACACACACACACACACACACACACACACACACACACACACACACACACGCACACACACAGACACACACACACAAGAATACATAGAAACATGTAAACTGCAAGCACCAACACATTCATTCGTCCTTCTGCTGTCCATTGACTTCTTTCATGTGGGATAACTTCACTGAGCAGTAAGGACTGCAACAATACAATCCATTCTACTGGCTGTGAGCGTCTGCCTGTGTGAGTCTCAGCAGTGGCCAGACACACCTTAAGGCAAAATGCTATCACTTACTTAGTTACAGCCTTCAAAAAACGCTTTGCCAAATGTAGGATTTGTTAGTTGTTTTTTGTGTGTGGCGAGTTCATTTTTATTGGTTATGAATCGGCGTGTTTCAAAAACATTTACACAGCTTGTCCCTGTCTCCATTGCCATTAATATCTCTGAAATAAAGAGACACTTTGGGCTTCAAGCTGTTTGAATTATTTGGGGGATTTCACCACTTTGTGACGTACCCCGGTTGGAACCACAGGAAATATTAATATCTTCAAAGGAAGCCAATATGAGGATAACGCCCTGTTGATTCCAATATTCATTACTTGATCTCCCTACCTATCCTCTGCAGCCTCTGCTCCCCCACACCCACAGCCCCCCCTCGCTTTCCCTCCTTGTCTGGCAGACCTCCAACATCTGAAACTCTAGACGGCGCTGGTTCTGCCCTTTCTACAAAATTTAGGAAGCCATTAGCAACATCAAATCATTACTTCAGGAAAAGGAGGGAGGGAGAGAGTGGTACGTGGGGGTCGAGGACGAGAGAGAGAAAAACTACAAGAGAAAGAATGAGAGGGAGATCAGATTTCTCCTGTTTTCAGTCACTCCATTACAGTAATGTGCAGGGACCCATTTTACTAATACATAATAGCATGATACCCATAATAAACAGCAGAGCAAACTAAATCAGTGACCACGATGGTCAAAACACTGCAAGCAACAATACACACACTCCCAGTGGGTAGGCCTTTCAAGAATACAGCCATGCATTTGTACAAACTAACCCTTCACATATAAATGAAAATGTTCTGTTTTTATTAGAGACAGAAACAGCACTTGGAATAATAAAAATATGAGAAATGAAAGGACGGGGAAAACAAATGAAACTCTAAAAACTGTCGCAACCGCGTGTTAGATCTTCAACGAAGCCAATTGATCTCTCTTTCTACCCCTTCCCATCCTTCTTCTGCTCTGCCTCTCTCTCTATCCCCCTCTCTCCCTCTCTCTCTCTCTCTCTCTCTCTCTCTCTCTCTCTCTCTTTCTCTCTCTCGTTACTGCACTGTCACCCCAACACTAATCCAGTTCAAATGTAAACAGGCTTAGGTCTTCATTCCTCACTTAAACCATATCAAATGTATCAAAGCGGAGGCTCAGTGGCGTCCCTGGCTACAGAGAGGTCAGGCTGGGGCCACACGGGGCCACACACCCGAGTCAATTAGCCTGAGAGCCAGTTAGTCTGTCTGACCAACACCGTGTGTGTTTCTGCTTGTGTGCGTGGTAGAGAAAAAGAGAAAAAGAGAAAAAGAGAAAAAGAAAGAGAAAGAGAAAGAGAAAGAGAAAGAGAAAGAGAAAGAGAAAGAGAAAGAGAAAGAGAAAGAGAAAGAGAAAGAGAGAGTGTGAATATGTCCATGCCTTCCTCTATGTACACACTTCTAGTGCGATACATGGGTGTATAATCACACGTGAATGTGTGTGACTAAATGTACATGGCACGTTGTACTGGGTTAATAGGTCAATTCATGGTCATAAGGAGCATGAGTGTGTGTATATAATCGTGTGTGTGTGTGTCTAACAGAGACATGCAGTCTCAAAGCCCCATCAACCGAAAGGGAAAAAAATGGGAAGGGTTGTCTGCAGGCGAAGGCCAATAATGCAGTCAGTGTCTGCAACAACATTATTTCACTGGAACCAGAGCCCCTGGAGGAGTCCTCCATGGCCTCGAGAGCGCATCACCTCGTTTCCAGCAAAACTGAAAACCCTTTTTATTATATGTAACACAGAATACAATGCCCTCTCAGATGAGACGCACATGCATTTTGCAAGCTGCGTGAAGCTGAACTTCTGCTTTTAATTTTCTGCCTCAAACAAAAAAAGTACATTTTAACAAATTATCACACACAACCAGCTGATCACACAGCCACAACTTGGAACCAGTAGATGAGTCTATTTGAGGCTAATGGATGTGCTAATGAATGTCCTTCATTAATGCTATATTAAATCAACTGTTATTGTCAAGTTTTGAAAGATAATTTCCCTAATTTTTCCTTGGGGGAGACACTCAGCTTGTGTATGGAAGGATATTCTGCTCGTATACACCCTTTGACCTTTAAGGTAAGGTTCATCTAGGTGTGTGGGAATCAGCCACAGCTTAAGCTCTCACTATCTAACTATCTTGTTCTATCAATGAAGGCCAAAGGGGTGGGGGGTCCCCAGGAGACAAATAACTCCACTCTCATCAGATATAAAATATCTTACTGCTCACACACAAGCATGAACCAGTTGAACACAATCAAGTGACTAGACAAACTGAAATCATAGCCCAGTCCATCCAGCCCCATCCAGGCGACTCAACAGTCTAATTATATGCCACTTACGCCCCTCATCCTGAAATCCCGACTCTCATGCCGTTTCAAACGTCCTGTTTTCCAATGAATCACCGCCAATGAGTGATTTCTCTCCAATCAAGCAATCAGTTTCATTAGGGTCAACATAATGTTTTGTGGGCCCTGGCGGTCCCTCAGGGGGCCTCCAGAATAAGGGACCCTCCTCCCAATCTCAATCCCAAGCCCATCACTCTTCTTCAGGCACTCAACTGTCAATCTGACCCTGATCTGGGAACCCAGTCTTATCTGATCCCCCAGCACTCCCTCGGGGGGGGGGGGGGGGGGGGGGGGGGGGGGGCATCCCAGCCACGCCAAGCCAAGCCACGCCATGTCTCTACACACCGCCCCAAAAAAACACCTACCCCCAAACTCTCCCCGAGTGGGGTGCCATACTTGACACCCTGACTTTGAACTTTTTATATTTTAAGGTATTTCTATTTAAAGAGGGGAGAGTAGAGAGTAGCAAGAACATTGAGAAAGAGAGTGAGTGAATGATATGCAACAGAGGGCATGAGTTGGATTCGAACCTATGATGTTGAAAGTACATGGTGTGTCTGTTAGACAAGACATTACCGGGACGGCCCCCGAAGCTGTTTTTACTGTGTTATAGCTAATAAAATGTATATGGCTTGTGAATAATGTGAGATCACTGTGATTTTTACTTGTGGGCAGAAGTAGAGACACCATGAAGACTTCAACTGCCCTCATGTGGGCCCTCATGTTCTGCAGCTGGCCCTGACCTCTGACCCCCATGTGGAGGGGACAAGCGAAAAGAGAATTCTCCCTACCGGGATCAATATAAAGTATCACATCCGTAGTGTTACGTAAGAGCATACTTTGCCAGTATGTTAGTGTACTCTCTGTGTGCATGACATTGCATAGGTGTGTCGACTTGTCTCCCTTCCTTTATCGACAGACAGATTCCATCATGGAGGAATAAGCTCTGTCAGGTCTTGTAGCTAATCGTCGTGAGGCTCGTCCATCAGACACAGATTCAATTGGAGCCTTTTAATTAATAATGTCGTTTATCGAGGGGGACATCAGTCGCTGGGACAGGGGGGACATCGGGTGCTTGTCTGTGTAATTGGGAGGCCTGATTAGGCTCCGGAGGAAGCTTTTAAGCCAGCAAGGTTATCAGTGCTCCTTCCTCTGCCTGTCATCAGCTCCTCAATACAGGCTCCCGTTTCTCTCTCTCTTGTCTGATCACTTTTTATTTATTATCTCTGTCTTCCTCTCTCTCTCCTATTCTAATCTACTATTCGCTGCCTTCAACAGGTGCCTGCCTTGAAATTCCTCCATTGAGCTGCCTGCGGGATTTTTATGTCTACATACATACATTTTTACTTTTTTGAATTACATGACCCCGTTGTACCAACTCGCTGCTTGTCTCCGTAGCTTCAGTGAGACTTCATGCTCCAGAAAGTGACGCTCAGCACTCAGAGAGCTGGACAGCTCCTGTCTGGCCTGATGTGAATAGAGACTTATTGATCCCAGCAGGCTGTGGCTGGGCTGCCCTAATGCATTTACACCCTGCTCTCCTCTCCAGCACATTCTGTTTGTCCCTCTTAATTACAGCTGCACCATAACAGATCCATACAACTCCCCTGATACTCACTCGCTCATTCTTTCCACTCTTTCCCTTTATCTTTCCCCCCTTTTTTTCTGCCCCACCCTCTGTCCCTCTCTCCTCTGTTCCCTGGGCTCCCCAGGGTATTATTTGTAACGGTAGTGTGTTTAAGGTCAGTCTGGTGCTGGCATGGCTGATGTGTTTTGGCTTGCAACGATGTGTTCTTTCAAATGCATTCAAATGGACCAATGGTTCATGGGGAAAATAAGGAAAATACAAGGAACACCCACATTCAAGCAGAAAAAAACAAAAAAATGTAAACTGCCTTAATCAACCGATGCTTCCACTTTTGAATCAGCCTAAACTGCTTAGTAACCGATAGCTAGCTACAACACGAGTCACAGAATCTTCAACCTGTGAAATACAAATTCAGTTATTATAGTTTGATAATACAGGCAATAAGGGGCCTTAATGTAAACTGCAGAACAATTTACTGTATATGCTGCTGACCTCTAAAACAGCGGGTACTGCGCTGCTCTCGGAGAGATTGATTTAGGGATCAACCTAAAAGGAAAAAGAGGGGAGGAGAGGAGATGAAACAGTGCTTTATTTTATTGTCATGTGAATTACTGCGTCTGACAGATCAAACAACGTTGTTGTTAGTGTAGGACTAAAATGTGTCATCCCTTTCTCCCTCCCTCGCTCCCTCCATCCTCCTCTTCCTTGGTATGCTGTGATCTCTGTGGAGCGTCCCACCCTGTCTCTGTCTCAAACCCTTAACCCCACCTTTACCTCAGTGTTTGTTTAAAAACGATATTCCTAAATCTCTGCGCTGCTTGGATCTTCTTTTAACTCTTCTTTCACGTCCGTCCCCTCCTTCTCCAAGCGGATAGTATTCTCGTTGTATGATAAGGCCAATGAAAGGAACGAAAGGCACAATCTGTTGCTGTTCTGCCATGGCGCTTGGATTGTATAGTTAACTGAGCTACACTCTGTGAACAAGTTAAGCGAAAAAAATACAAACAAAACCACAAGACATGACAAAAATGAAGGTGCAGCTGAGTTTTTCCCTTTCATGAGACCAACAGCACACTTTCAGACGATCAAAATAACAAGTTAATCATCCTGGAAATAAACAAACCAAATGTCTTTCCATGCAATAAAAAACATGAATGTCCTGTGTGACTAATATCTAACGGGAAGATAATGGTGCTCGGGGTTGTGCTGGGGAGAACTGTGATCTTTCTCTGCCTGTTTGGAAAAGACACGTAAATCATTTGAGAGCAGCCTTAAAATGTGATAGAAAAGAGAACCAGATAAGAGAGGGAGAGAGGGAGGAGTGGGACGCTGGGAAGAGCACTTAGTTTGTAGTCTATTTATTTTACATTACTTTAAAATGGCTTTATTCCACTAATAACCTGTATAGTATTGAATCTAAACAATTATTCTGTTAGTACTCATTGAAAATCTTCCTAATATGTAATATACTTACATATTACTATCACGTTAATGCTCACTGAATCATCAAAACAAGAAAAAATGTTGGTACATCAGAGAACTTTCAAATTATTTTATTACATTGTGTTTGTACACTTTGTACTTAAATTCCAGTCACACCTTTGTATGTACATTGTGTTAGAGATTTTCATTTATTTTTTTAAAATTAAGTGTGAGTACATTTCAAGTTCTCAAACATAATTATTGTGTACAAATATTACATACTATATACAAATATTACATACTACTAATACTACTAATACAACACTTTTCCTTAGGGTAATATACAAGTGAATATCTAGGTTACACTGGAATAAAGCCATTGGAAAGTGTTGGCTATTCAATAAATCAAAACAGACGTATGTGGTTCTTCATCTGAAGGCTTTATCAGTTCAAAATGAAATATTGGACCTCTCTGAAAAAAAGACATTTCCTTTTGGAATGACTTTCTCTTATAATTGTGTGGCTATCAGGAAGGACATGTTGGCCCACACACCTTAAAGTGGTAAACTGTGAGCTTTTTATTATTATAAGTATTATTTTATTGTGTATTGTGATGTTTCTGCACTGCACTTCCCAGAGATCACAAGAAAACAGTGTGGCCAGTACTGTGACTGCCTTTTTGTGATCTGTGATTTTCTTTTGATTACGTTTGAGTTTCCGTAGGTGGTTTGTTCAGTCATGGTGTCTATCGCTGGTAAATGCTGGTAAATCCTGGTAAATACTATCACTTCCTGTGTGGCAGAGGATTTTTCCCAGGAAAGACCTGCTGACCTGGCTAGAGGTTGAATCACTGTTATATCAACCAGTGATAGAGAGTAGCAAAAGACACACTTGTTTAGATGAAAATGTCAGGGAATAGTATTTTAAAGTTAAACTACTGAGTTATTGCCACCTTTAGTGGAAATACGTTACCACCCCACCCACACACACCTATGAGTCCTTTCTGTTTTCCATGCAGCCCCCTTTGGTGTGGTGTGGTGTGGTGCGGTCTTAAGTGGTTGGACCAGTTAGTTCTGTCCCGCGGCCCATCCGTTGGCTGGTTCCTAATCCAGTTAGGGCTGAGGGGTTCTGGCGTTTCCCGTCTTGGCTGAGCAGGCCGTGCTAAATGAGGTTTTTACTTGCCCTGGGGAGCCAAGCTTAATGGACCCTGGTAAATGACTGAATGAATAAGAGAGGAGGACCAGTGCAGGGAAGGCTACTCTGATCGGGGGAGAAGGAAGGACAGTGACAGTAATTAACAGGTAAAGTGATCAGTCAATCAAATGATCAATCAAATGTCAATCTGTCAAAACCTTCAATCCATCAATGACACAGGTGCCCAAGAAGGACAAGGAAGCTAACAGTTACCCAGGTGTACCAGTGACTGTAGCCATAAATATAAGGCTGGCAGTGCCGTAAAGCTATTACAGACACATACAGCACACACGGTAGGCACAGGTCTGCATGCTGCTCAATACACTTCCTTTGTCCAGACACTGCCAGAACGCTATTGTGTGTATGAATGTATTTACACTGTTTGGAGCCCTTTGGTACAGTTAGAAAATAGCTGCATCTCTATCTCTGAACTCTCTCTCTGACACACACACACACACACACACACACACACACACACATACAAACGAATAGCCATCCACTCCACCCTCTCCCTACTGGCCCATGGGCAGTGTACTCAGGGGAAATGACGTGACACACATGTACACACACCCCCACAGACATACACACAAAAACACGCAGGCAAACACACATAGAAACACAGGCACAGTGTAGCGCCATTCAGGGCTCTGTTCTGTTCTGTCCATCACAGCTGTCAATCTCGGGGCATTTCTCATTGCTTTTTTTCCCCCAGACCTCGACCCACCTTTTCAGGCCCGGAATATCTGGTCCAGCCGGTTACCATGGGAACCATCCAGATGTTGGCCTCTGATTAGCTGGCGACGGCCAAATGAAATCAGAAGAGGTGTGATAAGATCGCAGGGCGACAGAGACTGGGAGAGGGGTGGCCGCAGGCAGGGGGGTGGGGGTGCTTTTGTGTGTGTGTGTGTGTGTGTGTGTGTGTGTGTGTGTGTGTGTGTGTGTGTGTGCAAATACAATCCATAGGGGAATTCTCTTTCACACATACATTTCTATTTTCACTCCGTAATGTTTCTTTTAACCACACAATGACGACACCATCGCCATGCAGCATGTAAAAATGGCACCAATCTCCTCTCCCTCCAAACCAAACAATCGGTCTCTCTGTTGGTCTCTGAATGAGAATGTGTCGTGTCCATTCATATTGGGTGACAATAGACCACCTTTGACTTTTCCTCTTTCCCCAGGGACAGACAAAAGCATAGGAACAGATAGACATAGTATAGTCGCCTGTTATTCCCACAAAGACGCTTGAGTTAAGTGACCTATATGGCTTTGCATTCACTGGGAACGCCGTGTTTCCGCTTTGGTGAGGATGATTCCACGGGTGATGTGAGGGCTTCAAGCTGAACATTCAAATGGCTTTTAAACAAACTCCAAACAGCACTTCACTTCTCCACTACCTGTCCCACAAGTACCTAATCACATCCAATGTCCCATTTCCTGTCAAAGAAATTACATTAAACATCTCCCTCTAGGTCCTTGTCCAAAGTGACCCCAAACTCGCTTTGAGTGATAAGGGTGCTAACTAGGTAAAGGCTGAAGCACTTCCCACTGTTCGGTCAGTGAATGAGCTACAGTGAAAGGAACACAGGGAGCCCGGCCCTGCCCTTGTCCACTCCATTTTCCAATAAACTCCAGCAATCAGATCAGTGCTGCTTTAAATGGGGGACTTGATGGCAGCAGCCTGCATTAGCCGCTGGTGTTCTCCCAATCCGATTAGACAGAGACAGTGACAGTTTCCAGCCAAAAGAGGCAGGTAACACACACACACACAATAAACACACACACACACACACACACACACACACACACACACACACACACACACACACACACACCAAGGACCACAAATCCCTTCTCCTGAATATAGATAGAGATGCAGACAAATACACATACACTTTTGGGAATCAATGGAGTTTCAAAAATACACTCTCACACACACACACACACACACACACACACACACACACACACACACACACACACACACACACACACATACAGGCAGGACCTCTTGTGGCCATTTGTGGTGCTAATTGGACAGTCTGAGGCAGATGTCATTATTGTTGAGCCGTCAGCCACTTGATGTTTCCAAGTTGTCGGGCAGTCATTTGGGCATATTAGCAGCTCCTACAGGGCAAAGGTCACGCCTCTAGGCTATGTTATGTGTCTGTGTGTGTGCACAGATGCGTGTGTGGTTGGATGTGTGTGTAGATGTGTCTGTTTGTGATTTTAAAATGTAAAACCTACTCTCTCTCTCTCTCTCTCTCTCTAACGGCGTCCCTCCTTTGAGGGTCAGCCTTTTACAGCCATATAATTACCCCTGATTGTTTTTACGGACACAATGGGATAGCTTTCCGTTGTGCACGTGCCTGACATGACAACCTGGCAACAAGCTGCTAAGTGCAACAAACAGTGTCATAAAACTGGTTGCCATACCTCAGATACCTAAAACCCCTTTCAAGGTAGCCTCTCCTCAGCCATCTCCTCCTCAGGACTTAAGAGGAGAGAATGGCCCCTCAGTTTGCTTATCGGGTAAAATAAACCTCAATGATGCAAAGTAATGGCCAGGTTATATGAGAATGTGTGTGTGAGGTGGAGATTGGAAATTCTGTCCTTATCATAGGGCTAGACAGAGAGGAGTGAGACTGTACTTAACAGATTTAGACGGTCAGTGAAGCCGAGCACCTGGAGAGAGAGAGAGAGATGGAGAGAGAGAGAGAGAGAGAGAGAGAGAGAGAGAGAGAGAGAGAGAGAGAGAGAGAGAGAGAGAGAGAGAGAGAGAGTAGTAGTATCTCAGGTTACAGTGCAGCCAGCCCAGCCTAAAACGGAGAGATGGAGAGAGAGATACAGAAAAAACCTGGACAGGTCAGCCCTGGTAAAACCTGAAGAAAAGAGGCAGACAGGGCAGCTATATTTTCAGTTCAGATCATGTGTACGTTTCCTCAATCATTCCACCATTTCAACAATTTCACAATTTTGCCTATTGAAATTCCCCCCAAGCCTGTAGTCTCGTGGAACACCTGCCACATGGGAAAAAATAATAAAAAAAAAAGTTTGTAGATGGAAAGATTGGAAATGAGTTTACTCCTGCATAACTCGGGGAGCTGATAAAGGCAGACCACCGGCTGTTTTTTAGTGTTTCATGTCTGAAACACATTTGTGCTGTGCTGCGCTACCTGACGCTTTCTGATCCCGTGGCTGATGATGATGACTGTGGATCAGCCAGTTAATTTAGGCCAGATAAAAGCCTCTCATCTCCGCCGAGGTAGATTACTGTAATAGCAGCCTTTCTCATCTTTTGATCTTTTTTACTGCTGCGTCGGTTCATTTGCATGTGTCGGAGATACAGCTTTATTTAGGGCGCTTATTAATGGGAACAGGAGGGATTCTGGATACTAAAATCTGAGGCAGATTAGCGCTGACCCCCCTGGATCTAGCATGCTGTTTCTTCACATACATTTATGAGCATACTCTGTCTGTGTGCAGGTACACACACACACACACACACACACACACACACACACACACACACACACACACACACACACACACACACACCCATGCATGCATAGGAGCAGATGTAGACATACAGATGCACAGACCCTCATAAGGCACACACAGTTATACACACAAACCTACACAGAATTATGCAGACACACACACACACACACACACACACGGTGTATACAAACACACAAAGATGCACACACACACACACACGCACACACACACACACACACACATACACACACACACACACACGGAAGACAAACACAAACACAAACATTTCCTCATGCCTGCCCTTCATTGACAGCACGTTAGACTTCTTAGCGTTCTCTCAGGCCTCAGTCTGTCATCCTCCTGTCTCTCCGTGGCTGCCTCGCTCCCCCAGATGTGGTCGATGTGGACGTGTACTTTGTCCAGATCATCCGTGAGATGAGATGAGAGGAAGTGGGAGGTATTGTTCTTCCTGTGGCGCTAAGCCCCCCGGGCGATTACCCTGTCAGGAAGGAGAACTCAGCGCCGGCGCCAACTGCCACAAACCAGTGCTAAATCCCAACTGATCGCAAAAGAGGCCGATTTTACACTTTAGATTCCTCCCATCTCTTAATACGGCCGATGCGGCAGAGGCTCTTCGCCTCTCCCTCATCTTATCCGCCGCTGCTATCCTCCTCAGCCGGTGGCGTCAACCCCTAAGCTCGCACTGCGGGGATAAGACTCAACGCCTTGTCAGGCCAGATCAATGTGATTTTACAAGTCCGAGAGAAGGGCCCATATAGCCAGCAGTGGCTAACCAACGGCACGTAGCCCAAGCATCGCTCAAATGCGACTCCATAGCACCTTCAAGAATCTAGCTTGCACAAAAAAAGATACCATAATCTAACAACAATCTTGTACACAAAACCTGCCAACTGCATCTCCTAAATCTGGCTACCTCACACATACCTGCACTATCTCTCCCCCTCTTCCTCTCTCTATCTTTTAGTTTATCAGAGGGGTTGATCTCTCTGAATGCCTCATTGAACTCCTCCATCGGTTTATCTTATCTATTTTCTCAGAAACACTCCTCGGGACACTTCTGCAAATTCCTCCTCAAGTCGTCAAGGCTTTTCATTTTAGCGAGATCACCCGAGGATACATCCCCTGAAGACCTCACGTGAGAGAGGATGTGATGAATTAGTGGTCATACGGCAATTACAGTGTTGCATAATGCAGTCAGATTGTTAGCATTATTATATGATACACTTATTTCTTGGAATGTTTCACATGTTTGTGGGCGCACTCAAGCTCAAGCGTGCATTTTCTTGTGTGGTAGAATGATTCGAAAATAGGAAAAAGGTTGTAGGAACAGGGGTTCAGGGTGGACAGGACAAGCAGACTGAAGGTGAAACGGGAGATAAGAGAAAAGAAAGTTCCCCATCGGAGCATCCAGCTGCATGAAGACATCCCACTCCCTGCCAAGTCCTCCGACTGATTTCCTGTTTGGGTTTGATTATCATATAGGGCCACGCTAGTATATCATCTCCTCCCTCCCTTCTCCTCTCCTCTCCTTTAGTTTTACGAGTGACAGTTGGGAATAAAGTAGTGCGTAAATCTCTGGCAGTAATAAAGCTGCTCAGGCCAATGTTCCTTCCTAATGCTGGTTCTTCTCTCCCTCGTCACAAATTTGTACTTTTTACAAGACAAGCCCCGACTGCCTTTCAAGCCCCCCCCCCCCGACTAAGTCATCCTGAAGTGTCAGTTCTCAATCCAGGTTTAACATTAAGAGCATTGGGAGATTCGGGGTCTGCCACGCCCACGTCCTTTAGCACAGGAATACACCCACACACTAACAAGCAAAAGGACACACACCGTGCGCATACAAGATGCAGCATGCACTCACACGCTTGCTGCCACACAAACACACCCCCAACACACACACACACACACACACACACACACACACACACACACACACACACACACACACACACACACCACACTCTCTGTCTGACCACATTCCTGTAAAGGGCGATCATGAATCTTGGCCTGGAATCTGAGTCCTGTGCTGGTAAGGCAGCCTGTGGCAGCACTCCCCCTATCCCCAATAAAGTCATCCCTGGGTGGGCAGGAGAGCCCCACACTTCCCTGACCTCCATCCATCAGCCAGGGGGGAGTGCTCTCTCCTCTGCTTACTGACCGGATCCTAAATCTATCTGCCAGCATCCAGCACCAGCCTCCACAAACACTATACACACACACCTTCCAGCAGCATCTAACCTGGCCGAGGCCCACAGGTGTCAAAACATGCACTAAAACACAAACACAAACACACAGCCCACGGCCGTCTAATCAGTCAACTGTTAGATAATGCTGTCAAGTGGTTAGCTAGTCACTCCTGACATACCATCCAGCAAATCCCTTTTCTACTCCGCTTTTACATCCCCCGACGGCAGTGAGATGGGCTGATTGCCATTATTAACACATGAAAACCTGAAGATGGTTAGGAGAGCATCGCGGAAAATCAATGGTCACACTCTTTGTTTACACGAAAATATACATGTCAATTCATGGCGAGATGACCCAGCATGCCTCCACTCAGACAGTCAGTCTGAGTATCAGTAGGCTGGCAGTCAGGGGATCAGTGTTTTTCAGAGACTCTAGAAAAGGGTCTCTAAAAAAATAGCACACAAGTAGACTTAGGGGTTTAGTAAATTTAGGGGCTGACAAAGATTCTTTTGAAAATATGGCGCCCTGCAGCACAAGTTTGGAGACCACTGAGTCAGCTGGTCATCTGGCCAGTTTGAGCATGTTAGGTCAGACAAACACAGACCTCGAGACCGCCATAATGTCAGAGGCCAAAGGCTGAGAGCCACAGAGGTGGGCACTCCCACATATACAAATACAGAGATGCAGGCTATATGCACCAGACAGAGTAATACAAATGCATGCATGTGTAGGGGCACACAGACAAATGGATAACTAACACACACACACACACACACACACACACACACACACACACACACACACACACACACACACACACACACACACACACACACACACACACACACACACACACACACACACACACACTTAAACAGTCCCTCCAGTTGGTCAGTGTCTGCTTCTCACAGGGGTGGGACTGTGGGAACCACGCTGTCACTTCCTGTGCCCGCGGGCCTCAGCCAATCGCCATCAGATAAGAGCCAGGGCTCTGCCAATCAGAGCTGCTCCTCAGCTTCACATGATGGGGCAGTGGACACGATAAGGGCATAACTTGCCAGGGAAAATGTCTTGATCTCAATTGTACCCCCTCCAACTGCCCCCCCCCACCTTCCCACCAAAATAGTTGTTTGGAGACAAGGTTTCTTTTTGTCTTTTGCCCATAATTACGCTCCCTTTCATCTGCCCCCCTGTTCCCCTTGACCCCTGCTCTGGGGTCAGTGGCCAGGATATCCCACTCTCCTCGGTCCCATAATGTGCCTTTTAGGATGGATGAAGAGGGGCATTCACACCAGGGCAGACAGGAGAGCAGGGAGGAGAGTAATCACTCCATCACACTCTGCCCCCGTCTGTCCCAGCCCCTGCCCAAACACCCAAACAGCCCGCCTCGCTCCCTACATCAAAGACCTGAGCCCGGACCTCAGCCTCAGCCCAGCGCAGCACAGAGGAGGACTGTGTCACCGGCCAGGGAAAAGCACAGTGGGTCTCCAACAGAGTTTGGATCACTGTGGAAAACCCCCTGAGAGTGTTCACTATCGCTGATCAGTATTTGGCGATGCACTGATGCTATTTCTAATGTTGAAGATTGATGAGATACAAAAAAACATTGACTCACACTGCCTTAGATGGAAGCGCACTGAATGCATGCACATACTCACATACAGACAGACAGACAAACACACACACACATGCACACACATGCACACACACACACACACACACACACACACACACACACCACCATCAAACAGACCATTAATGAATAGGGTTTTGAACAGCCAGGGCCCCACACAATGACTCATTAGGGAAGTGTGTGAATCTTGGGGAATTTTCCATTACCTAGACCTTGAGCAGTCACACAGGCCTTATATACATTAGCTTTGTTATAGAGCAGCTATCATAGATAGATCAAGGTGGTCCGGTCTAGACCCTGGGTGCTGCCTGAGCTACACTAACCGCAGTAAGGTTACGTCAACAACACACTATGAGGTGGATACACTAAGGGCAGCGTGGCCACAAGTTTCTGTCTGGTTTTACTTTACTGTAAAATGTTGGTAACATTTGTGGTTTATGGTTCCATTAATAAATGTTAGTAAATACATTAATTAATGACAAACAAACCCTTAACTAAGGCATGTTAATGCCTAATAAAGCTATTACTAATGCATTTGTAAATGTTTCATTATTTTGTGTTCATGATGATTCATGATTCTCCCAGAGTTTCTTCTCTGGTTACTACAATATTTACTAAAATATTACAAAGCATGCAGAAAACATTTCTAAGTGTATTTACCAATGTTATGTTACCTGTTGTAAGACGACGGCTCTTCCTGCTTTACCAATGGCTTACAACGGCTTACTGGTCTTCACAAGTAAGTAAAGTACTAATGGTTTACTACAGTTTGGGTTTTGTTCATGTTAGATAACACTTTACCAACTAGATTTACAGTACTATTCTAAAGTGGTCACTATTCCTGCTTTACCAATGCTAAACTAATGCTTGCAAAGCATTACTTCTATTTTCTTGGGCAGAACTAATGTTTTTTTAGAGGTGGAACCATCTCTGTACAGCCGCAACACACCTGGGATGCTTTTTTGGTGCGCACACCCACTGCCTGTTCATCATTAATTAATGTATTTGCTAACATTTGTTAAGGGAACCTTGTTATAAAGTATTACCAAAATGTTGGAAGCCCCATTTTTGACTGTACACCAAAAGAACAATAAGCAAAATGTGGGGCAGTATCTTAAAGCATTCCTCAAAACGAGTCAAAGAATGACTGGAATTCAGCCAAAATCTGACATATTGTCAAAAGCCTTGCGCCCTCACACACACACACACACACACACACACACACACACACACACACACACACACACACAGGTATTGTGATACATAAGACAATTGTACTGCAATACATTTTCTATTATTAAAACAGAAAAATAATTAGATGTCAGCAAAACATTGAGTTGAAATGCTTTATTTTGAAAGGTAAAAAAGACACATATAAACAGAAACACACACACACACCTACACACACACACACACACACACACACACACACACACACACACACACACACACACACACACACACACACATACAAAACACACATCAAAGGCAGGTTAAAATAAAAAATACCTGGCACAGATAAAGGATCAATAAACAGCTCATTGTTCACACCAAAGCAGCACTTGAACAAGGAAGGCCATGATGCACCGGCTTTACTAGCAGTGTGGCACCATGCAGCTACCAGTCTGAACAGACCTTTACCAGTCTGCCTGCAGCCTGCCCAGCTTTGGAGTTGCACTCTGTGATCAATAGCTGGATTAATTGCTGAAAGGGTGGGGGGAGGAGGAGGACAGAAAGGAGGAGGGAGTAGGTCGTCAGAGCCCCAGGCAGGGGAGGGTTTCGGGGGTGGGGGTTAAGATGGTGCTGACAGGCAGGGAAAGCTGAGGGGATTTAAAAGGCGAGTGGAGAGGAGCTGTAAGAGCTGGAGAGGGAGCCGCCCCCCCCCCAACCCCCCCAACCCCACCCCCAGGTCACCTGGCAGTGCGCAGGGCGGCGGGCCGTCAGATTAGGATCTGAGAGGGGGAGATAACGAGTTTATTGCCCCCTGGACGGGGCTGCTGGAGCCAGGGGAGGAGGAGGACAGGCCAAGCAGGCCAGGGTGGGAGGCTGCATGGTGGTGGTGGTGGTGGTGGTGGTGGTGGTGGGGGGTGGTGTTTGTGTTTGTTTTAACCTGGGGAGATAGATGCAGCCAGGCAGGCCCTTTTGAAAGAGCACCCCAGCAGGGCAGTAAAACACACAGGCAGCATGGTTAGAATACCAGCTCCTCCACTCAACCAGTAGTTACAGCAGCTCATCCATCACAGCCTCGACACATACACACAGGCTTGCATATGAGCATGTGCTCAGAAACACGCACACGCACACACACACGCACGCACACACACACACACACACACACACACACACACACACACACACACACTCTCAAATACACAGAAACACACACAGCCTCATAATCTTTGTCCTTCAGAGTTGTGTTAGTGTGTGTGTGTGTGTATATGTGTGTGTGTGTGTGTGTGTGTGTGTGTGTGTTTCCATGGGTTAGCAAGTAGCAGCACAAATTGATTGTCAAGTGTTCATTTAACGAGCGATCTTGCCACAACCATAACAAAACCATTGTTGCTGCCATTGCCACCACTGTCATAATTTGTGTGAGCTGAGTAAATTCGTGTCCACGGGCTGTGAGGGATTCCACTTTCTCATTGATCAACAATGTGTTCTTCCAGGTTATCTGCTGAATTATTGGAAATAGGATCAAGCTTATCCTATTACAAGCAAACACAGAATAACATATGAAATCTATATGTATTTCACATAACTGTGATCTTCAGTCGCTGAATTCTGTGCACGTATTGGGAGCCTGTATTAGCTTTGCGTGTCTGGCCCAGGCGCTGGAAGAGAGATAAGGGGAACGGATATGAGAAATATGAAAAATAGCACTGTGATAGGATGATCAGTGAGAATGAGCAATACAGGCTGCTGTGACAAATGGGACAGAGAGCCAAAGAGGAGAGCAATGCAAACCCACATTTGAGTCAAGGACAGAATGATTTTGGAGTGGAGACACAAGCATACTTTCTAAGAGCTAAACAGGTCAATAATAACCTCCTGACATCACTCATTTATTTATTCTGTTTCACATTTTTCATTCAGTCATCTATGAAATCATCGAAACGCAAATACAGTCAGTAGCGAAAAAATTGGGACAGTGTTCAAATGGACACAGAGTTCAGTGGTTACAGAGCAGTACTATGGATTTCAAGTTAAAAGATAAATATCAGGCAAATGAACAGACGTTTGATTACAAGCCTCTAGTGCTGAAACACTGACACCGCCAAATAGACCTGCTGCAACTCACAACCCCACAACTTAAGCTATTGGCTGTATCTCACCTCTCAAAGATAACATTACATGATATGTTCAGGTCTTTTTCAGCAAACAATCCAACCAAACAATTCAAACGGACAGACATCACAAAGTATCAAGAGAGATGGGTTTGAACGGCACGATCCTCGCCGAACGCACGGACCCCCGCTTTCTCTCCTCGACACTCACACTTGTATACACACTCAAAGGGATTTCAGGGCCCTGTGGAGCGGCACGTGAGCGGCCCTCTGTCAGCTGTGTTTGCAGTGAGGCAGGCGAGGGGCGCCCTGCACCTCCGAAAGAGAGGAGCGACCGAGGGAGAGGGGGTGAAAGGAGGGGTGGAACGGCCAAAGCCCAGAGACAAGAGAAAAGAGCAGCCACAAAAAGCTTTCCTCCAGAGAGAGAGAGAGAGAGAGAGAGAGAGAGAGAGAGAGAGACAGAGAGAGGGAGAGACAGAGGAGGGGGCTGTTGGAACAATGCCCCTTCAGCTGCAGGTGCAATGGCTCAGGCTGTGTGTGTGTGTGTGTGTGTGTGTGTGTGTGCAGTGAGCACTTTCTTTTTTGTGTTAATTGAGCTGATCTGTTGTCTTTTCTCTGCTGCAAGTTTAACTCACAGCTGATTAACATGTGGCCTTTTGGAGCTCCCGTGTGTGCAGTGTGTGTGTGTGTGTGTGTGTGTGTGTGTGTGTGTGTGTGTGTGTGTGTGTGTGTGTGTGACAGAGAGAGAGTGTGTGCAGCATTACAGAATGAGCTCCTTTGCCAGTGTGAGGAAAGTATTGACACAGGCGCAGGGTGTGTAGACACAGGCAAACAAGGAGTGTTAACTCGATTTGCACTTGTATGGTAGCGCAGAGCAATGGTTAACACATCTGAATAAAGGCTTTATGTGATACATGTCGTACAATTGGAAGTGCACACTGGCATCACTCAGCCACTAGATTAAATGGCATACTTGGAGGATTAAAGGCTTTATACCTAAGAACAGTAATACAGCATAACAACACGCCATTCAATTCACCCACCGTATTTTACTGCCACTGTTTTTAAAACCACGCAACAGAGTCCAACGTGAGTTATATTACTAGTATGACATTGCACATATCCTGGCATCACAGCCAACCCAGTCCTAGTTTCACCATGCAGTGAGACTCCTTCTGAGAAACCCTGAAACTGAGAAACGTCACAAGAACTTTATATAAGGCGACAGTTGTTGTGACCGTGGCAGGGTAAGCAAAGAACACTTTAATATTGTTGAGTTTGACATCAAAACACATCGGTGATTGAACTTAATGAGGTCTGGGTCCTGACGCCGAGGGTCGGTCCCTGACAGCAGCCCCATGGTGAGAGACCCTGATATCCAGACCCCACCAGGCTGGCTGGCCCTGTTTGGACAACTGGTTTCTATCCCACACTCACATGAGGCATCACGGCCACAGGAGGATGGCTCCGTAGCCTCAAGGCACACTGGGGCCAGGCCTCAACACTAACATACTGGTAGAGAGAGATGCCCATGTACCACCCACTGGTTGTAGAGGTGGTCGTCACCTTTACGCGGGAAGACAAACAGAAGTCATGTGCATAAACAATAGACACACACACACACACACACACACACACACACACACACACACACACACACCTCAAAGCGAGAGCCCCAGGGCCATCGGCGGGGCGCTCAGACAGCCCCAGTGAGGCAGAAACACAGAAACATGTGTAAGGCCTTAAAAAAGACACTCACTTCACAGAGAAGTGTGTCCCCCGTTCCTCCCCCATCCCACACCTCGGCCCATCCCTTTCATAGGAGATTATTGGGAGAGAGAGAAGAGCAGAGGGTAAAGATGGGGAACAGCGATAGGAGAGAGAGCGAGTGAGAGAGGAAGATGAAGAGAGAGAGAGATTCTGCTCTCCACCCCTCTCTGCAGATATTACTGCTTAATTAAAAGGGCAGCATGTGCTAAGTATTATTCCAGCTGAGATCTCTATCTCCAGCCTATGTAATAAGATCTTCAGCAGGCTTACAGCTAAATTTTCGAGCAAATTTCCTTCCTATTCTTTGCCCTTATTTCCTCTTGGCCTGCGTCTGTTTTGTGCTGTCGCTGCAATCTTTGCGTGCCTGCATTGTGAGTGTGTGTGTGAGCCGAGTGGGACTGTTTTGCATGTTAATTAATCTAATATTTTGTACACCACTCGGGAGTGTGTAAGTGTTCTCTTGAATGTGTTCCAATTAAGAAACGTCCCTCGGGGACAAATTGGTTTCAACGCACTGAAAAATGTTCCCATATTTTTACATATTTGGGAGAGCGTGAGGAACGTGAACAAAATACAGAGTTAACGCGCCATACGGGTCTTGAAAGGATGTTTGGTTTCTGTGGAGTCTTCCAGAAGACTCCCCTTTCTCCTTAACTCTGTCAAAGCCGTCCTTCCCCGTCTCCATCTGCTCTCTATATCCCAATGATGATTCATGTCTGCTGCTAATGCTGCAAATCCAGAGATGGTGGCTGGCTGGGGTGTCAGGCTGCCTGCTTTTAAAGGAACATCTCCAAACCTTCACAGTGCAACACCATTTTGAAGTATTATCAAAACCATGTGCCCAGCATTGCAGAACCAGAATATGCTGGAGTACACTCTGAATTTCATCCAGGGAGCTAGCCACAAGAGAAATTACCTTCACAACACTTCATCTTGTTGAGGAAGAAACACGCGTACACACAAATACACACATATGCACATACACACACACACACACACACACACACACACACACACACAGTAAGCGTGGTTGCCAACTCATGTATCCATGGCTAGTGGACGGGCGGCCATATCCTGACCCCCTTTTTGCATTATTTCCAATAGAGTGGCTTTGGACTCACATTCAATCATCTGGTAAATTAGTTTAATCCTGCAGCAAATCTGTCCCTCTCCCGGGACGTTTCCAGAGGTGTCAATCGGAGATAAGGCCTGTGTGACAATAAAGGCACCAAACCTCAGGGGGGGAGTGCTACTCTTTAACCACTCCATACATTCACTACTGCTTGATTTATGCAAGCAGAAAGAAAGGCGCACATTTTCTTTTCCATTAAACTGTTAGAATAAAAGAATTCAGATCGTTTTTCACCACCAGAGGACAGAGGAGGAGTCTGCTGGACAGTAAGTGTTACATCCAACAAATTACATGGAGTATGTAACATGTTAGAGGCAAAACATACTGTGTAGGAGTAGTGATGAATGAAAAATTACTATAATATTCCTATAATACTCCTATTAGGATGTATATTGTGTTTGTGGTACTCAATAGTGAGTTAATAGTGACCATGGTGACTTATGGTATTTCTTCACCTCCCATCACTATAATGTTCCTATAGGGACTTCATAGTTTTTCTGTGTATGTGTTATGTATATAGTGTTGTTCTAGTTTTTTTCCGAGGGACATTCAAACTTTACCATTCAGTGCAAATAGCTGGACCCGTCGTCGTCGTCGTATATAGTCATAAATCAAAGGAATAAACAACCGTTACATATTAAAACTTACATCAGAAACGCACAGACAGACACCACACATATAGACTTACAGACCTACACACAAACACACATATTACACATGTACCTCTTCCTCATAGCCTCCATTGTTAAGACAAGCCTCTGCAGATCACTTCTGCCCTCTATTGTCTCTAATTGGGACTGCAGCTGGAGAGACGTGCAGAGACAGGCTGGGATCAAACAGTAGTAAGATTTAAAGATTAAGTTTCCATTTAGCCTGGCTGCATATACAATCCAGTACATACTAATTAGTTGCTTAAGTAGTAAAGACCAACTAGGGAAAACTGGGTAAAATACATGGTAAAATATATTTTGTGATAGGAATATTAGTTACTCTGTTTGAGTAACAACTAAAATATACAATTAAACACATCATTAGAAAAATGTGGTATTTAAATTATAGTCAATTGTCATTAACATTATTCAAATAGAATACTGTTGTTAAAGATATGATATAACCACCTACACAGAAATGAAACCAGAAAACATCCAAAGAGGACAAATGTGTGGACAGAGCTTTATTTAAAAAAAAAAAAAAAAAAAAAGCTCTGTAGTATATTTAAAAACATCTGAAAATAGTAGGTTGAAAAATCATCCAATGAATCAATCAGCCACTCCATCTATATCAATGCAGAAAATAATTTCTCAAATTAGATAGTGTATTTCAATTTCTGCACCTGATTGAGTTCTCTCAACCTGATTGAATTGGTATCTTCTGATACCAATTCATCCGAGGGTATAATATCAACTGGTCTTTGTTGTGTTTCACCTACACATATATTCTCCTTCAGACTAAAACTACAAGACTTTCCGCAGACAGTTAGCAGAGAGCTAATGCGTTGCAGAATGGCACAGCAGAACGGGGGAGAGCCGGGTGATTTAATGTGA
This sequence comes from Hoplostethus mediterraneus, assembly GCA_034670385.1. Taxonomy (NCBI): domain Eukaryota; kingdom Metazoa; phylum Chordata; class Actinopteri; order Trachichthyiformes; family Trachichthyidae; genus Hoplostethus; species Hoplostethus mediterraneus. The sequence continues at coordinate 7,527,978 of JAXDDW010000013.1, forward strand.
GTCATTTTACCATTAAAACAAGTGGGAGACAGAGGAAACAAAAAGAGCAAAAGAGGAAAGGAAACTTCAAAATGTTCTTTGAGGAAAATGAGATCACAGGCTGCAATTATATAATTCTTGTCAAGTGATGGTGGCGATAGCCCGAGAGGAATGCACACACGCACGCACACACACACACACACACACACACACACACACAACACACACACACACACACACACACACACACACACACACACACACACACACACACACACACACACACACACACACACACACACACACACACACAAGCATAAACTCCAGTGGGAGAATAGCCTCCTTGACTACATTTTTAAATGTTGGAAAGTTATGGGGGGGGTCACACGGGGGTCAGGTACAGGAAGAGTATATGGGTGAGTGTGCGTGTGTGTATAAGGCCTCGAACACTGGGCCCCTGATAAAAGCACTCCTTCTGATTTCCTCCTTTGGTTTTTATTTTTGTCCATTTGGTCGCTCTCTTTCTAGTTATGATGAAAGTCCAAAAGCCAAGCGTTCTCAAGTGTTCCCTGATGCCAAGCGCAGATTTGGAGTTGGAGCATGACTTGAATTGTGTGTGTCTACGTGTGTGTGAGTGTATACTTCTGTGTGTGTGTGTGTGTGTGTGTGTTTTGGTGTGTTGGGGCTTTGAGAACCAGGCGATCTTGATATGGCTCCTTCACATGTACCGCTACACAACCGCATGGGTACAAACATATATAATGAAGGCCCTAACAGGACGGTGCGCTGCTTCCAGATGAACGCTCAAAATAAAACAGGCATTCATGCTGTGGCCTACATGTCCTACATGGACGCTACACATCTCCATATCTCCCAGTTTACAAAACCCATTTACAACACTGGGAGGGGAACACAAAGGTCCCACTCTGAGCCCTAGCCATCCATCCTCACACACACATACACATACACAGACGCACGCACACACACACACACACACACACACACACACACACACACACACACACACACACACACACACACACACACACACACACACACACACACACTGGTGGTGGGGCCAGGGGGTCTGCTGCTAGGTTCCCAGGGAGCCCCACTGGTCTGATGGAGGCACTTTGTCTGAAGCCGGGGCAGACTACAGCAGACTCCAGAGGAGATGCCTATCAGCTGCTGGCTATGCTACGGCCTGGAGGAGAGGGAGGGAGAGAGAGAGAGAGAGAGAGAGAGAGAGAGAGAGAGAGAGAGAGAGAGAAAGAAAGAGAGAGAGAGAAAGAGAGGACTGCAATAATACAAGGTGCAGAATGAAAAAAAAAGTGTTGTAGAGCAGCAAAGTCATTGGTATCAAAACAACGCATTGCTCCCTTAAGGCAGAAACAAATACTCCAAGACAGCCTGATTTTTTAAAACTGAATTAATGTATCAGGTTAAGACAATTCGTCTCATTCACATTTGATATGACAGATATTGACAGAAATGTTTTATTTCACTCTGAGGGGACGTTGAAACGCTGGGGATAAATCCCTCAACGGGTGAATCAAGCCAAACTGCTCTCCACTGACAAAGCCAATTCGCCCCGGTGTGGGACTGTAGATAACAGTAGCAGTGCGGTCCATATGCATGTGTTGACAGGCAGAGTGATGTATGGTGAGACTGAGGGGGAGTCAGGTCGGTGACTAAAGGTCAACAAGGAGCATGACCTCTCCAGGTGTGGCCCCCTCTCTCACTCAGCTCTAACCTTCCTGATTTTTAGCCCTTTTTTTTATCCTCCTGTATGATCTCTGACAGGTTTAAAATTACATGCAATATACCGTTCACTTTTGCAGAGGCAGTATGACAGGTATTGTAAGGTGCTGAACAATGATAATAACAACAAAAGCAGATACTAGGATAAATGCAATTTCTTTCTGCCTCTTTCTGCCTCTAATCTCTCCCTCTCTCTGATTACCGCGGCAAGGTGGCATGGCGGGTGGGGTTATGGATTGGGTTTGGTCAGCTAGCGTAGCGGTAGACAGATCTAATGTGAGCTGTCTCCTGCATGGCGACTTCCTAGTTAGAGCGTGAGGGCGCTGGGGTGGGGTGGGGGTGGAGGGGCTGGCATCGTGACCCAGGGATCTCTACAGCCTCTGTCAGCGGAAAATTAGATTACAACAGTGGGACCAGGGGGTGACCGAGGAGGGGGGGTGCGTCAAGAAGTCTAAATATGGAGGGCTGAGTACATCCATAATCACTTTACACAAGTTAGATGAACAAAAAGACTTATCTCTTCCACGCCGTCCAGATTGCATGTGCTTGTGTCAAGCGTCTGTATGTGTGTGTGTGTGTTTGAGTTGTGAAACCCCTCTGACACAAATCCTCTGCGAGCGTGGTACCTCTGCGCCGTCCTTTCACTGTGAACCGGAAAAATAATGTACATTGGAGCATAAACGTTGGTGATACGACTGAATTGACGTTTTGACACAGAGACAGCCAAAACAGGCCAATTTAATGGTGCCGTACAGAAACTACCCATTCTGAGAACCAGACACAAAGAACCAGCTGTCTAGATCTATATGTATGGACCAGTATGTCCATTTGGATTAAAATGCATTTGTGGTCATGAGATATGAGTTTACTACTTCACCATAATGGAAAGGTCACCCCAATGTGGAAAGTAGAGCAAGTATTTTTTCATGGAGTTCAAAAGTCTTAAAAACCTTTTAGAAAACTTCAAAGCATAAGACACATACAATTTAATTATGTAGTTGCCTATTTTTTAAAAAGATGATTAACTTGTCTGGTGATATGTATCGGTTGGAAGTACATTCAGACCAAAGGAAGGAGACAGAGAGAAAGAGAAAATGAAAAAAAAGCAGGAAGAAGTGTCTGGTGGACAGAGACCGACTTCAGCTGAACGGTGGCAGCGGTGGTGACAAGAAAGGAAAAGAAAAAGAGAGGGAGGGGGGCGGTGGACAGAGACAGAGCAGAAAATTGAAGTACATGTAACATGACACAAATGGACAAAAGTATTTAGCTAATGATTTATTATTAAACAGACCAGGCAGCCCTCCCCAGCCCGATCCCCCCGCATAGACCAGGCCCAGGCCCTATTGTAGGGAGATGGAGAGGCAGATAAGCAGGGCTGTAATGGTAGTCAGATGGCAGGTGGGCCGGCTGAGTCCAGGGTTAATCACTGCTAAGTGCTGTGGAGAAGGGAGGACACGGGGCCTGGCTGAAACACTGTATCCTGGAGGGCATTGGGAGGCCAGGTAAGTCAGCCCAGGTAACTCACCTCGGAGGCTCAGACAGGCAGCTGGACTCTCGACAGGTTAGCTAATGGTGTTAACGCAGGAGGGTCGCCACAATGATACGTCGCATCAACACGCTCCCCTTCGTCTCACTCCCGGTCTTGCTCTTTCAAACGATGTTAGGCCCTTTTGTACGCGCTCCATCCTGCCTTATTACTTGGAGCATTTCCGAGTAACACAAGTGATTTAATCTGTCTGAAAGGAGGGAGAGAACATTGTGTAACAGAGTAACAAAATAGAGTGGAAATTTAAATTGTGCTTTGCTGAAGCACGGAGAAACAACTTGGAGTAATCTTTTTATTTCAGAGATGGATGCAGTAAAAAGCTAACATGCCGTAGATTAAAAACTGATTCAAAAAAGATGATGAGAAAACCAAAGCTTTTCTTGATGTGGCAAGACCCAAAACAACACCAAAACAACCATGACTATTGTGACTGTCAACCAACTGTCACTGGGCATCTCTAGTTTCAACTCACCCATGTTTTTATCCCAGAGCGCCCCCTGTTGGTGACTGCCTCCTGGCTCTGTGCTGCATTAGCCTTCAGCGGAAATCAGACAAGATGAAAAAACAACAAGCGGCCTCTCCTACCGCAGCATGAAATGCAGGCCGCCGTGCGTCTAAACATTGAATGACAAACCCATAATGAAAGCGGTAATTGGAACAACATTTCGGGTCCACCGCGCTTGTCTCGCTCCGGTATCCCTGCCGCCGTCAGGCCCTTCTCCCAAATCATTCCCAAACGTCCGGCAAATCAAAACAAAACACGAGGAAAGAAACACAACTTTACAGAGCAGTGACTTCTGATGGGCCATTTCTGCTGGAGACTGAAGTCTGCATGGAGGTGGGCCTTACTTAGCCTTTAACATGAAACAGGCTGCTACTCTGGGCTACATTCAGCTGTCCCTCTGAAGCTATTAAAGGTATTGATACACTGTTACTCCAACACACATGGGCCGTTGTGTTTGGAAGTGAAAGATGCACAGAGAGAGCCTGCACTGCACGCGATGTTGGCATTTCTGCCCCTGTGATAATGGAGACATGAGAAAAACATGGCAAAGGACACACACATACATACTCAATTACCAACTTAGCACACACACACACACACACACACACACACACACACACACACACACACACACACCATCACCCTTCACACGCACACACACACCCTGTCCCCATCAACACTTTAACTGGCTCATTCCTCTGCCTGCTCCCATAAAATGGAGTCGTCGTAAACAACAGATGAAGTCATCTTGTTTTAGAAGAAGAAGAAAAGAGGAGAGGTCAAGTCGAACAGAAAGCCTTAGTTAAATCATCTGCTTGTAGTAAACAGTTGAGAGGAACATCTATCAGCCAGGCACGTGCCGCTGACAGTATAATAATAAGGTGGCGAGAGCTGGAGCGTGCACTGAAAACAGATGAAGAGAGCTAGCTAAGAGAGAGAGAGAGAGAGAGAGAGAGAGAGAGAGAGAGAGAATGAATGAGGAAGGAGAGGACAAATAGAAAGAGAAAAGTAGCTCATCACCTCCTCTATCACCAGTATGTGTGCTGGTGTGACTGAACACAGTAACACTGCGGACCCTGTTCATAACCACATAGCCACAGGGTTACTGTTCATTGTTCAACATGACCCAGCGGACATGAGTGACAAGGTGGGCAGCCAGGCTCTGTGCCACTGTGCAGATAATTACCTCATGACGACAAAGTGAACTTTGATGTACAGTCTCCCGCTTTAGTGCTTTAATGACCTTAGCGCTGGTATTTGTGCATGCCCGTGTGTATGTTTGTGTATAAATTGCTTATACACACTCAAAGACACACACACACAGACGCACACGCACACGCGCGCACACACACACACACACACACACACACACACACACACACACACACACACACACACACACACACACACACACACACACACACACAGAGACTAGGCTTCAGCCAGCCAGTAGGCTTGATGTCAATCAAGTGGGTGTCTAATTAAAAGTAGCAGGAGGAAGCTGCTGGGGACAGCAATCGTTATCAGACTCCCATTTTCATATGAATGGCCTTTTTTAATTAAACTCAACAGCTAATAAGCCTCAGTATCCAAACCATGTAGCAGTTTAACAGACAAAGAACTGCAAAGAACACACACACACACACACACACACACACACACACACACACACACACACACACACCAGGCAAGCAGAGGAGAAGAGAATGGAGGATGAGAGGTAAAGACAGAAGGATGAATAATGAAGAGTCAAAAGCAGAGTGATGCATTGCCTTTGAACCTGTTGGCTCTCTTTTGTTGGTGGAGGCGCTTCGCCAGCAGCTATTGTTGTCAACAAAGTTTATTTAGCGTTGATGGTATTAAAGAACACAGTCCAACACAATTTGCCTTCCATGAGACAGAAAAATGAAAGAGAGGTAAAAGAAAGGCGCAGAGCACTATCTCTCCCTCAGATGAAAAGGAGAGGTCTACAAACAATTTGTGTGCATGTGTTTGCTTATACTATCCCACAGCTTAAGGGTAATTGTAAATTTATTTGAGCACAATGACTGGATCAAACATAAAATAGCAATAACACTAAGCTGCTGTATTCATTCAGGCCTGTGAGGCAAAACAATAACAGCATTTTTCCAAATGATTTGTGATACCCTGGCATTTGAAAATATAATCTGCAATAATACAAAAGTAAAATGTCATTGTAAAATCCCATTTTATTTCTATCAATGGATTTAGCAGCTATTGAAAGGAGAGAAAAGATGACAGCATAATTCAGTGACAAGTAAGTGAATCAAATGCTTAGCTGTATTGTTACGTTCTGATGTTCAGTACTGTAAAGATCTAACAACGGCCTGTAGGAGCTTTCTTCACGAGGCAGACATAATTGATGTGTTGATCCTCTATAAGAAATTAGTCAGCCATTCAAATCCTGTATTTCTGGAAAAAAAAAAAAAAAAAAAGATTTTCTTCCATGCCATCTCTCCCTCTCCCTCACATCAACAGTGAGTCCACAAACACATAATCATGCAAGGTTGCCAAAAACTGTGTGTGGAGGCAACGAGGACAAAAGGCTAAACAAATGGAATGTATGATTCCCATACTGCTAAGATTTCTCAGTGGAAGAGATTATGGTTCCGTTCTAACAAACACGACAAATCTCCATTTTCCCAACCTTTTACAGCAGATAAAGGGCCTGGGATCCCTTTTCCACACTAAATCCCAGATCAACTTCTACTTAGCTATTCACACCACCCAGCAGGTTGTTTCCAAGGGGCTTGAAAGTGAGCGGAGAGATAGCCAGCTCCGGCATCTCAAATGAGCTCTCCACACCGCCATGACGCACGCTCGATTCGCTAATTCTCCCTCTCCCTCACTTCCTCAGAAACTTTTAACATCATGACCCCGAGAAACATTTGCAAACTATAACAATAAAATTAACTTGTAATGAGCAAAATAATTGCACATCAAACGCTGCTCGTTGGTGGAGCGCGCGCTTGGAAGAAAGGGCCCAATTTACAGATTACATGGCTCATGACTACCCAAGTTCAAAACACAGAGAAATTGGTTGTGAAGTGAGAAAAAAGGGCCCTTCCAAAACGACTCCCCAGCATTCTTTAAACTTGTGTAATGGATACGCTGCGGGCAACGGGGCGAATTTACCATGCAAAGAATCTCCATTCTGCACGCAGTACTTCAAAGGCAAAGGGAACGGAGTTTCAGGGAGCCAGTGGGCACGGGGAGAGGGGGGAACGAACTCGGCGATGCACATTTGTCTCCCGGAGTGACAGAAATTGGCGGGGGGTGTACAAAATGAGAGATTTAGCTGATCTAGGGCAGAGCAGTAGTTGAGTCAACACTGCAGAGCTTGCTCAATCTTCAGAAACAGAGGGAAATCATAATACAAAGAGGAGAAATGCTGAGAAAATTAAAAAGGAAGGCACTGGTAAGACGCGCATCAAAACTCTGAGGGGACCGTAGATGGTTTTTTTTTGATCGCTGAGAATTAAGAGAGAGCAAGCGAGAGCAAGACAGGGAGATGGCAGATAAGGAGATAGATGGCTTGATTGACCAGGCCGAGTTGTTTCGTTGTAGTTTTCTATATCAGGCCCAGGTCTTTTAGGTTGCGTTGGTAGAGAAGGTAGAGGGGAGCAAGAGATTACATTAGAAATGATGAAGCAGCCAACCACACACTATGTGTTACGCACACACGCACACAACACCACAGATTACGCCCAAACACACCTATAACCTTGATACACTCTGGACTGGAGTGAACAGCTGCTATCACCTCTACAACTATATATGGGGCGGAAATGGACGATTTCACCAGGATAAAAAACCCTCTGTGAAGGACTGTGGTCAGATGGGTCTCGTACTGTTCAGCGGCCTAGAGCCAATATGAAAAGAGTTGCCACTTCTTTGAGTTTGTTTTTTTTATATAAAACTTATTGTGTTTTCTCTAATCAGTTGTTGCTAAAAAGCTGAAACAAATTATACGGTATAATGGTGAAAGGTCAAATACAGCAGAAATGAAAAGCCACAAAAGTGTTCTTCAGACATTTGCGTTAGTATTTATTTAGCTGTCTGAAAACGGTCAAGTGAGATGATTTCTTGGCCGTGTTTCTTGCTCGTTTCTCATATTCCTTCTGCTTTCACCCGTTTACCCTCACTCTCTTTCCTCCTTCCCTCTCTCCCCCTCGCTCTCACAAGGCAGTCGCCTTCTCCTATTCTGTAGCCTTATCTGATGGGCGCTCTGCCACTGTTTTCATAAAACACTGTTTATAAGGGGTTGCATATGTACATTAAAACACACACACAAACACACACACACACACACACACACACACACACACACACACACACACACACACACACACACACACACACACACACACAACTTGTGTTGATCTGAACTTGCTAAAAAGCCTTGAAACGGACATGCTGTGGGTTTGTTTAAATAAGGCTTCTCCTTTTATATAGGCTAGGGAACTTAAAAAAGTACATCACACACACACGCACGCACGCACACACACACACACACACACGCACACACGCACACACGCACGCACGCACACACACACACACACACACACACACACACACACACACACACACACACACACACACAGACACACGCACGCACGCACACACACACACACACACACACACACACACACACACACACACACACATACACCAGAGACATTTAAATTGTAATCAGTTTAACTACATGACACACACTCACTCAGACATAACACAGAGATTATTTGTTCAGCTTTAACCTTCACCCTAATATCAATGGTTTTAAGAGAATTGTTTTTCTAATTTATTTTAGAAACAATGTTGACAATTATACAGTACTTATATTAGCTTGTTGTTAGTTGTTATTATCTTAGTTACATTTAGGTACATCAACTACAATATATATATATATACTGTATATGTGCATATGTCCTCCCCCTGAAAAATGTTGGCCATTTAAAACTAATTTTCTAATTTTACACAATCTCAAATGACTGATTGGTCCTACATTGTGAAAAGTGGGGGGGACAAAATATACATTTGCAAAAGTCCCCAGTGGGGGTTACGGCCATGCCAGTTTCCCACTACGCAGTCCAGGACAGCATTCAAAAGAGGACTGAAGCTGTTCTGAAGGCAGAGGGAGGCCCTGCTCCTTTTCTGGTTCTTCATATTCATATACTGTTGTGTGTTCTTTTTTTTGTACACTCCAGTATATACTGTAGTAATTACATATAATTTTAGGACACTTATTGCCAAAATGCCATCTCCAGTACACTATGCTTTTTTTTGTAGTTTACTCTCCTCTTTAGAGGACAGTGATTATCGCTGCAGCGGCAGCCTACACAAACCATTAGTCTTTCCATCAGTCTCGCCTCATTTTCCTCATTCTGCCTGGCGACTTGACCGCTATTGCGCCCAATTAAAATTCTGCCATTTGTTTTCTCTGAAAATTAGGTTACTTCTGCAAATTTACACTAATTTACTTAACTTAACTCAGGCTCTGGCCATTCAAAAGGCCCTACTGTTTGTTTAACATGCAACTCGAACTCTATGACTTTTACGTCTACCCATCGCCTCTCCTTTCCCGCTCCTCTCTACCCCCAGACACTGATCGGTGGTCCACATGGTTCAGGGCAGGGACACCTTCCCCTGTTTGGCCAAGGTTTAGAATTGTAAACCAGAGGGGGTTTGATCCGGGAGATACAGCGAGATGTGGTTTCGATTAGTCCACCACAGCACTTCCTGGGGGAAGTTTTCCTCTCAACTCACACGACTAGAGAAAGGCTGCTCCTAACATAACTGCCCACAATGGCTCTCTATGCTTTGGTCATTCACGTTAACTTGCCCCTTCCTGTGCGGAGAGGGCCGTTTAAACTGAGCAGCCAGAGAGTACGGTTCCCAGGGGATTGAGGAGTGAGAGTTGTGTACAGATTAGGAAAGGGTGCTGTCAACAGAGACAAGCCTTCTGCCCTGACCCCTGACCTTACCACTTCCGGGTCATGTCGTGGTAGCTTTCCTGAAGGTTATTCAGAGTGCCAGCGGTGTTTCACATGACCTCCAACACATCACATTCCTCAGCCTTGCTATCATGCAACCTTGTTCCTTTTACTCTCTCTCGCTGTCTCTCTCTTTCACAGACACACACACACACACACACACACACAAACGCAAATATGCAGACTTGCTCACTCAGAGTACAAAACCGTTTAAGTCACATCCTACCATGTCAGTCTAACCGCATAGGCTTGTGTGTATTGATCGTGGCTGTTTGATCTGTGAACATTAGAGGGGTGGGGTTAGTGTCAACAGCTGAGTCATGGGGGTTAATGGAGATGATGGCGAGTGCAGGGGTCTTAAACCCAACACACTCTTTCTTAAGACACGCGTGACTAAAGATCATCATCATTAGAGCCCAGGATATTTGGCCTCAGTTCCAAAAGCGCCACACTATGAGCTCATCATGGACAGATGATGGTGACCATTTGTCATGTCCGTGTGCATGAACACTCATGAAAAGTGCAGGTTTGTGACATCAACAAATCATGCTGTTGTCCATATGCAGTGTTCAATTTTACACATTAAATTTAAGTTCTTGAAGTTACAAGACACTTAAATTCATTGAATGTGCAATTAAATGTCATTGTCATATGGTTATATTTATAATAGTACAATATAATAGTCTTTTGGCAGTTGTTTATTCATATATATATATATGATTTTTATCGGTGTATAAGACATAAGTCTTCTGACAATTTTGTACTTTTTTGTCTTCCCAGATCTGCACAGACCTTTCAAACCTCTGGGTGAACCCAGACTCTGTGCTTAACCCTCAGCGGATACACAAGGAGTTGTGTCTGGGCCCATTGGGGCAGGCTAGGGGGATTCAAAGGTTGCACTGAGGTCACGTGATGGGTTCCCACAGTTCAAAAACTCCACTTCCCCAAAACCACAACAGGAAGCAGAGTTTCGGGACAGACTAATGGGCAATCATTATGCTCTCTAGCTTCATTCACTCTCATTTGTTCTACTAGTGTGAGAACGTAGACCCTCTGGCCCCCCGGCTCAGAAAGACACTTTGATATCCACCCTGTGTTCATTATGCTGCTCAAGTGATAGCCCATTTTCCCTTTTCTTGTCTTTTATTCATTTTAATTCGTCTGCTAGTTCAGCCATTTCCCCAGCTGTGTTGCTCTCCTCGGTCTCCTGGTCTCTTCCGCTATCTCTTAATCCCTCTCTGATTGGTGGAGCTGAAGTTCTCCTTTAGAAAGAGTAATACTGCATCATATAGTTTCATTTGCATCAGGCTGCATTGGTCACTAATCTGTCATTATCTGTGACTACTGGAACTCTGGAAGAAATTCAGAAGTTCATGATGAAGTCTCATCAAAGCGTTTGCCTATCCACACACGTGCAACTTTTCCTTTCTCACTTCTCTTTCTTCTAATGTCAGATAACCCAATATTGTTTATGACAATAGCTGACAGCACTCAGTCTCATGGCCTGTCCAGTCTCACTCAAATGCGCCAGACAGGATGGGAGAGAGGATGGGGCGCAGGCCATATAGGTGCAATTGTTAAAGTGTGCTTGAGAGACAGCCAAAAGAGACAGACCCACCAAACTGGGCCAAAAGCGAGCTCACTGAATGGTGTCTGCGTGATGTGTGTGTATTTAGGGGGCAGTGAGGATGGGAGATGTCAACATTGTTTCTCCGGAGTGCCCATCTCCATTTGCATAATTTCCATTCCCCATGAGCAGCAAAGAAAGGGAGGAGATGCTCGAACAAAACCCAAACTGACAAGGGAACAATGGTGGTCTGAAGGGTCATTTTGTGGGGGCTAAAATTTCCTAAATCATGGTTTAATATTTTGTCAGGCCTAGTTTTGGAAAATCCTATTTCGGCAAAGCTCGTTCAGACCCCTGCTTTGTCTGATTTGACGAGCAAAACACATGAAAAGTGAATAGTTCTCACATAATCAAGAAAAACAATGCCTTTCATTTCTCTTGTCAGTATCCATTCACTTTACTGCATGCCAAAAATGAGCAGCGCACCAGATAAGGACACAGAGGGTGGTGGACATATCAATGATTAATGCCCATCCTTCCAAAGTTGAGTTGGAGAAGAATATTTCAGACACTGAAACACCACAAAACACCACGTCACATCAAAAGAGTGGTCAAGTGGCCTGCAACCTAGAGGCACGGCCTGGAGAGACAGAAGCCTCAGAGCCAAAACGCTCTTTAAAGGTTTGGAAACTATAGGCGTGCGTGTGAGGCTGGGCAATGGAAAGTCTAAACGCAGACAGTCGTGGGGTGCTGTGTGTTGAAAGTTTGTGAAAGGTTTCACGGGGTAAAGTGACACACTCTGTTGGCAGAGGGGCAGGTGTGGGCGAACGAAGGGGTTGATGTGTGGGCAAATGAGTGGGGCAGGCAGGCGGGCAAAGATGGATGATGGATGGTGTTGATACAGAAGGCAGCAGCCCTGCTTTATCTAGGCAACACCAGCCAGACCTGTCGGGGTGATGGGTGGCCTGTCAGCTCTTTGTTTATGGACCACCACCCATCTCCCATCTCCCATATGCCCCAAAAGCCTAGATCACTCAAAAATAGCTAATACCTCATCCCCTCTTTGTCTCTCCATCTCTGACTCTCTCTCTCTGTCTCACTTTTTCATTTCCCTCCCTCAACTTGCACACCGATTGCTCTAATAAATGGCGCTTTGTCTTCCCAAGTTAGTTAGAGAAGGGTGTACAGTAGCAAAGAAAGTAATCCGGTATAGCTGTGAAAGCACCCGTTCAGTTTCTCTCCATCGGATGGTAAATGTGAAAAATAAATAAATAAATAAATAATACATTAATTCCACTTATTTCAACCACTGATAGTGGAACGTGTCTCCTGGACATTTAAGTCCACAGAGGAAGAAATGGAAGAAAGGGAGCAGGGAAGGAAAGGCAGAGAGAAAAAGGGAGGAAGTGAACCTAATCCAGCCATATCCCCACGAGTTGCACGCTTCCAATTAACGACTGGTTGGTTTATCAGTCTCCGACGGGTGATTGCTGTTTTTAATCATTTTCTTTCTCTACATGGTTTCTTCCCCTCTATCAGTTCTTCCCACTCTTATCATCTAACCCCCTCCTCGTGCCGCCGCTCCCTCGCTTCCCAGCCCATCTCTGTTCGGCACTGCCTTTCGTTTCATCGTGTTCTCATGCAGCGGTTCTTTTTTCGCGCTGCGTTCAGCATTAGTGCTCGGTCTGAATGTTAAAAAAAAAGAAAAAAGTTTTGTGTTTAAGCTGAGCATACGCCTGGTTGCTCTGCAGTTGACACGATAAACGATCCTACCGGAGAGTCTGCGTAACATCTCGGCTGAAGTAAAAGGACCGAGCAATGTGTGTGAGCATGAAACAACAAACTAAGCCTGAATAATAGAGACACTAAAGTCAAAGTGCCCCATGGTACTGGATGTTATGTGCAGTCTGAGTTTTTCGTGTGGGACAGCAGAGGGTACATTCCCCTGACTCATCCAGAAACACAGCTCAAGTCCTCTGGATATCGCACCCACCTCCTCCTCCACCTGCCTTTGTTAGTGTGATTGATTTGGAGAGCTGAAATGCGCCTGTCACATTGATCGATCTGTCCACCTGATTGGGAGGGGGCGGGGGGTATCCCTCCGTTGGCATGGTAATAAATGGAGGGTGACGGGCAGTTGACAGAGCAGCAGTTATGGCTTCTTTAATTTACCCAACGCGTCACCCTGACAGAGACTCATAACAAGGTGACACGGCGCTGTAATGGTTACGCTCAGTCACCTCTTGTCGGCTGGAGAGGAGGAGGGGTGGAGGTATATGGTGTGTGGACCTTTCTTGTATGTTAGGCACTGTGTGTGTGTGTGTGTGTGTGTGTGTGTGTGTGTGTGTGTGTACAGGCTTACTGATTCGTTGTCTCCTCACCTCCCTTTGGTCAAGGTGTTATTGAGAGTGGAGCTGTTATCTCTCCTCGTGAGCCTGCACCCCGCCACCCCGAGTACACCGGCCCTACCAATCCCGGCGAGCAGCGTGTCCGGGTGGGTCGCTGTTCGCCACGTCCCCCCTGGGTGGGCTATAACTCATCTCCAGACAGAGAAAGGGCCTTATCTCAGCCACCCCCACACCCCCCACCTCCCCTCTCCACAGGCCTACCTCTCGCCTGCTCTGTCTTACGAAAAAGATTTCCTTGTGCCCCAGTGTGTGAGTTATAGTTGGGTTTAAGGTGACTGAATAGGCCTGTCTATTTGGCGTGTCTTGAAGAATTTATGTCCGCAGGGGCGTGTGGGCAGAGGAATGTGTGGGTGCATGCGTGTGCATCAATATGTGCATGTCTATGTGCAGCTGAGTTGCATCTACCATGCATGAGACAACACCAAATTGTGTGTCTGCACATCTTAATGCACGTCGGCACATCCCATAAGGTGAAACGCTATTGTCACAAGTTATTTAATCATGTGAAGGGCATCGTTACAGTTGCATCTGTAACACACACACACACACACACACACACACACACACACACACACACACACACACACACACATGCACATACATACACCCCTCAACCCACCTACCCCTTCCACACCGCCTCTCTCTGTCATCTCAGCCTATCAATCAAAAATGTATTAAGTCCGGAGTCGGGGCCGATCAAAGGCAGAATTCCTGGGAGGAGAGCAGATAAGGCCTATCTCATTAATAAGTGCTTTACCATCGGAGGGGCCCGCGCGCCTCGCCACACCCTGCCTGCCTCCCTTTGATATCTAATTATCCATCCGTTTCATTCTGTCAGAGAGGGACGACTCACAGTGTCATCAGAGCCAAATACTCAGGCGTGTGTGTGTGTGTGTGTGTGTGTGTGTGTGTGTGTGTGTATCAGGGACTGGGCACGGGGCTGCACCAAAACATCAGTGTGACATGCAGGAAATCCAAATGCGCAGAGAGTGGCACATGTAAACAAATGCAAATAAGATGTTCTTGCTAAAGGGAACTGGGCCCCGTGTTGTATGGCACCCCTCCTAAAAAGCTGTCATGCATATAGTCTGGGCTTGAGATGGATAGCGGGATCTATTTTACAGGGTGTAACACATAGCCAACTGCTGCTGAGACTCTAAGGCAGCTTACAACCTTCCCTTTACCAATCTGTCGAGGCAATGAGCCTTAAGGGTGCTCCAAAGAGCCGAGGACGAATAAGATAGTGGTGGGCGAGGAAGGAAACAAGATATTAAAACATCAAGGTGAGATATCGAGGAACGGGGACAATGGAGGGAGTGCAAGGGTTAAGGGGATTTTTAAGGAGCGCCGAGTAAAGACTGATGGACAAAAGAAGAAGAAGAAATGAAGTAGGAAGGGAGAGGCAGACAGGAGAAATGAGAGAATGGGAAATGGGAGGGAGAGAAAGAGCGGGGCATTCTTTTCCCTTCTCTCCTTGGTTTTCTGTAAGAGTAGCTCAGGAAGATAAGGCTAAAAGGTCCGTCAGTCTGTTGTGGAACAATCCGTTCTGTGTCTCTCTCCCCTCTTTCTCTCTCTCTCTCTCTCTCTCTCAAGATACTGCCTTTCTCTGTGTCTAATGGCACAACTCAGATTTCTAGTGATGCCTCTTCTGATAGGGCTCATCTCTGGTGGCATGGTTTACTGACATCACTTGTCCAATACAATATACTCTCATCTTATATAGAGTAAATCAGCCTCCTGTCTAATGTCACAGCAAAATACAGCAAACACTTATGGATATTTCTCAAATGAACAAGCCTTGAATACAGCTAATATTCAAACCAGTGTCATTTATTGATATGAAGGAAGAATATTCAAAGCCACAATAAAGAGCTGAAATTATGTCTTCATTTAGCCTAGCTGTTCAAGCCCTAGTCCCTAATCGCTCAAAGCAGAGCTCAGAGACAAACACAAACCGAGGAGGATTTAGAAGAACAAAACGGACACAAAACGTAGGCCCACGTGCCTGACAAAGACTCCAAAGCCTGCCTCCCCAACCCGTGTCCTCTTTTAAAAAGAGACCTTCATCTCTTGGCATTCCTGCTATGAAGAGACTTTTTTTAAGAGGAGAAAGGAGGCGCGTCAAAGACATGGGTCACAATGTTTACAGAGACGACTTTTAATCCAATCACAGCATCCCCCTGCTTTTATTTCCTGTTTCATGGGATTAAAACAAAATGAAACATAATAAAAAACAAAATTAATTTATGGCTGAATAACGTATTTGCCTGTTTTAAAGGGATGGGTTTAAAGACTGAGGAGGAATCTACAAAGGAAACAATTAAAGTCAAAGCAGCAAATTAGTTTCTTGGAATTTAAAATGTATTTTGTTTTTAATTTTGGAACTTCTGAAAAAAAATCCAAATGCATCAAACAATGTCCAATAATCATTGAATACCAAAAGACAAACTCTCAGGTCATTTTACTCAAAGGGAGATAAACTTCTTCATCCCACAAACTGTAGTTAAGACAGTTAATCAGTAAATCATCAGCTGCTGAAACAGCTCTCTCTCTCTCTCTCTCTCTCGCCCTCTCTCTGTCTCTCTCTGTCTCTCTCTGTCTCTCTCTCTCTCTCTCGCTCTCTCTCTGTCTCTCTCTGTCTCTCTCTCTCTCTCTCTCTCTCTCTCTCTCCATCTCTGACCTGTTGTGAAGCTGCCTGAGGGTTTGAATAACTGTCTGGTGCCAGGCTGCCTCACCCTGAGGCCTTGTGGGAGATGAAGAAGAGGTCAGCAAGGGGGGTGGGAGGGTGTGTGTGTGTGTGTGTGTGTGTGTGTGTGTGTGTGTGTGTGTGCGTGCGTGTGTGTGTGTGTGTGCGCGAAGGTGTACGCCCTGGGCCTATGCTGTTTGTGTGAGGTTGGACGGACAGATGGATGGAAAGCCAGAGAAATGGGAAAAGTGTGTAGATGGAAAGACATGAGAATAGGTGGAAAGAGAGGGGGGTGGAATGCAGTCATGGGACACAGCAAGCTACACAGCAGAGCACAAACAGTAGTAGAAATCATGAGAAAAAGACACTAAAATGGCTGCACTCACAGGACATGTTTGGACCTATGGGAGCATTGCGATGTAGTGCCCTATTGTCATTCTTCACATATATGCCATTGACATGTGCATAGTAATTGTACTAATTTGGATCAAGTGATAACAGACCGTGATGGTGCCACCATCGTTTTCAAGCCAACAAAATGAGCTGAGATATTCTTAGTAGTTACAATGATTACATAACGACACACACACAAAGAGGGACTGCATTTGCAATGGCCTTAAGCTATGTTCTCCACCTAGCTGAGACCTTGCCCTTCGAGCACTAGGGGTGTGAGAGGAGACTGGAGACCCACAAGCAGATGAAAGGGACGTCACCCCGCTGGGATGAGCCTCTTGTGGGGCCGACCAGGGCTAGAGTGCTGCCTCCCTGGGTGGTGCTGCCTGGGTCCCTGGATGAAGGGGTCTGGTTGTGATTTGGTCCAGTGGACGCTAAGCCACGGCAGCCTCTTCTTCTTTTTCTTTTTTGTTCCCAGGATGCCTTGGCTAACATAGGTTGAGGAGGGGTGAGGGAGAGGTCAGGGGGGCTCCAGTCGACTGTGTGCCCCGAGGGGGAATCCTGGGGAGGGATAGGAGTGGTGGTGCGGGGAGGTGGGGGGGGTAGAAGGGGTTGGCATCCCTCAGGAGCCTGGCCCCGCCCAAATCAAAACAAACAAACAGAGTGGTCCTCTGATCTAATCTGGCTGGACTAAAGCCCCCCAAACAGCAGTCATCAGCAGGCTGCCTGGAGCAGCTACTACACCGGGCTGGGGGACTAGCCCAGGGCTCATTATGCTCCTTGACTTACAGCACTGGGACGTACTGGAGCTACAGTGAATTCATATGACTGATCTCTCAGCAATGCTGAGTTCATGATTAACAGCGGGAAGCAGTGCTGACCCAGGATCACTGTGGTGATGTCTTGAGGTTTGGGGCAATTATTCTCCACTTTGTGAACTGGACAACAGAAGACCTCGAGCCACAAAAGATTACTTCATCAAAGAAAGGGGCGAGGGACTTCGGAGTCAAACACAGGCTTAGGGCGACGGGGTTCAAGAAATGGGGTGCGTTTCCGTCACTCACATAAGTTACAGGCGCATACTGTAAGCACATACTCTTCTGTATACGTGAGTTTATATTCACTGAACTACAGTCACGCTCACACACACACAACGGGGAGAACAGTATGAGGAATACTTCATTGGCTACTGCCTGGGAAAGCCACCATGTTTGGCTCTCTGAATTCTCGCCCTAAACATTCCTTCAGTTTCTGTGTTTTGAAGCTTTGCTATGGTTTAGACAGTAGACTAAACTTCTCACTGGCTAACTGTTAACCCAACACAATGCTAAACAAATTCCCCTTCCTCAGTAGTGCTCCCACCAATTGCAGAGCGGCATTTTGTCAACTGACCAACCAGAGAAGATGAGGGTGAGATTAGACCAATCAGGGGTCAGGCTGAGGTTATCACAACCACTCCAAAACTAAAACAGATGGAGAGTGGAGCGCTGCACGACTCAACATCTACTGTCGGCCTCATATCCTTACGCCGTGTATTCTCCTACTCCAGTGGACTGGAAGAACGTTAGACTTAGTTTTGGTTTTGAATTCTGGGTTGTGTTGTTTTAACGAAATAGAGCGCAGATCAGTAAGTCCAGGGCGTGTGATACGACGCAGGATAAGACATTTATACAGTGGTCGTGACTCTTTCTCCCTCAGCGGGATGGATGCAGCATAGATACAAAATAAAACACACACATAGTGCCTGTTTGTGTATGTTCATGATCTGGGAAATTTACACACATAAACCCAGTTTAGCCTCCTTTTAATTTGCAGGACCCACCTTTTTATGCTGACAATATTCAAGACCTGAATTCATAGTACACGTTACAGTAAGTAGAATCAAATATATGTAGTTTTATATAGTTGTGTAAGGAAAGAATATATAAATAAATGCTTTGTAATGTGTAAAGATTTGTTTGTATTGGTGAATGTGAGGTCGTATGATAGTTACGTATCATAGATAGATGATCATAGTTACCCGCCTTATTTACCACCATGTCTCTGATCACACACACACACACACACACACACACACACACACACACACACACACACACCCCTCTCTGCCTCTGTTTATTGCTGAGCTGTCCTTCCCTCAACTCATAGGCCTCTTGGGATCAGAAATAAAAACGCAGTTTCTCTAGCGTGTCCCAAACATTACTCCTGTCGTCCGCCAGTCTGCCCTCGCTTTTTCTTTCACTCTTTCTATTTTTGCATTTTTGTTTGCTTGTTTTCTTCATTATCTCTCCATCTGGAATTCAACTCCCTGGCAGTGATAAACACGAGGCCCCACTCAGTCTCTCTCTCTCTCTCTCTCTCTCTCTCTCTCTCTCACAGACTCCTTGCACCTAGATGAGATGTAATTGTGATTTAACAGCAGTGTGACAGAGGACACAAGAATTTCGTCATGACAGGAAAACAAACAAACAGAGCAGACGAGATAAAACGAAGGAAATATGTACAGCGTCTTATCAGGGATGCTAATTGTTTCCGCGTGGAAGGGGAGGGTGGTGATGAAGGGATGGTGCGAAGGAGGGAGGGAAAGAGGAACTTGAGAATATCCTCCCTGTGCCTTTGGCCTGTGCCTGACTTCAGAGCTAAGCCCTCTCTTGAGGGAAGGTCAACACCAGGTTCAACTTTTCACCTCGGCAGCCTGAGAGAACATACTAACCATGGATTACACTATGGTGCACTGCAATATCGCCCTGGCTTGCACTGTATTGTAGAATAGCCGGTTTTAAAACCATAGTCCCATACCACAATAAAATAACTGTCAAAACTGTATGTCAATATACAATGAACTAGATGAGGTACATTTTGTTTGCATTTAGTTTAGATTTTTTTAAGTAATTATTAGTAATTTCTGATTACATTTCTGCAATCAGATTCATTGCAGATTGCATTTCGATTGGATTTCTATGATTAGATTATTTGTTGATCACATGTTGATTACATTTCTGTGATACACCTTTACTGACCAGGTCACCAGAACATCATAGACAACACCAACAGAACAGGACTGAGTTGTTGGAGAGTCAGTGGTCCACAAGTTGACTAGAAGGGCACCAGGATGCTGGCTGGTGGCACAGTGGCACTGTCAGTGTGTGTATGTGTGTGGTGGTGTGTGTCAGTGGCGGTCAGGTGTAACTGAACAGACAGACAGACCGATGGACAGACAGACAGGCAGGCGGCCGGCTGGCGTCAGCGGCCACACGCCTGTCACGACACACCACACGCCAGGGAGCTGCATACCGCAGCACCCACACTGCATACGCACAATGAGTGCTCAGTCTCCCGCATCACGCACCAGCGGCAGCAGCAATGTGAAATATTCACACAGGGACAAAGGTAGAAAACCAGCCGGGGGGGCACTGGGAGGTGAGGAAGGAGGGAGGGAGGGGGGGTGGGGTGGGGGGAGGTCAGAAAGTGGGCCTGGGCAAAATGGAAGGAGGGACGCGGGATCATTTTGTGAGAAACCTGAAGGTTCAGACAATCTGACTGCGGACCTCTGTTTGAGAGCGGGCATTTTTTGTACTTTCCACTCATGAAAACAGCCATGAAAAAAAAAAGTTTGTTAATCATTGCAAGCATGTAATTGTCATAAAACAGCCTTAATTTTACTATTATTTATTTTTGCTATCATTCATCCTATCCCAGTAGGAAAGGCACAATCATAATCTGAATTCAGTCCATTTCTCAAACAAATTACAGCGTTATTACTGTGTAGAACTTGCTAACTTGGAAAGTAAGATTTTTTCTCTTTCAAAATATTTTTTTTTACACTGTGGTAGAATCCAAAACCCCAATCCTCATATGCTTTGTAAGAATGAAAAATGTATCAAACTGCCAAGATCCTGGGGAAATAATATGAACACCCAGAACCAGAGTGAATTCTGGGCCCTGCAACGGTGGTTTTACAGCTCTCTGCCGCCCCCTGGTGGCAAAGAGACCTACATCAACACTTTCACATGTCTCCACAAACACCTCATTACAAATTCCTTTAGGTTAGATGGACCTGATGCTCATAACCTTTTGGGGATATAGGGGATGAACAACAAAGATATTAATGTCAGGCATGTGTGAAGAAGCCGCTTGTGAATTTTCTACATCGAGAGCCCAATGAGTACAGTGGGGCCTCTCAAACCATTGCAGACACCCTGAGCCCCTCACATCTGGTGTTAATCAGCAAAGCTTACACAAACACACACACACACACACACACACACACACACACACACACAGAGAGAGAGAAAAAGACACACACGCAAACACTTTCCTAAAGATCCCCTTAAGAAAATCCCTCTCAACTCCTGAACTTCCGACATGACTGGGGTCAACGCACTTGCTCTAGATCTATTAGTACACACACCACAGCCATGTAATAAGAGATGGGGAGCTGTTACAGTGCAAGGAGTTCACTCACACACACACAAACACACACACACACACACACACACACACACACACACACACACACACACACACACACACACACACACACGCACACACAATATGGTTGAGGGTCATTGCATAGGGGCACACAAATGTACAAAACCACCCATGTGTACAAAAACACTTACTCAGAGGGAGAGGGAGGGAGGGAGAGAAACAAGAGAAAAATAAAATGTTTGTTTTACAGTACAAGGACAGGAAACATCAGCTGATAAATGATATGAAGACAAAGAAACAGCTCGTAAGTCCCCACAAGCAGAATGACTGTAGCTCAGACTTCAAGTCTGATAGCTCAAACACTAACACTTCCAGAAGTAGGGGTTAGGGGCTCACTTTCCACTCTGGCCACCCATACTAAAAATGGGTGCAGTCACAAAACAGCCTGGCACATTGAATACAAGTGTCCACCAGATGGCATACATAAAATTACATGGGAAGTATGGAATCAAAAATGCGGGTTTCAAGTTCAAGTTAATTTATCAAATGTACAGTAACAGTACACATACTATGCTTGTGCATTTACTAATAAAAATGTCATGTTACAATCCTTTGTGCTATAATCCAACGTGAAGTCCAGTTCAGATGTCAAAAGAATGATACACTAACCCACAAATGGTGACTATAGAGGACATCAGGCTAGGCCGTCATAAATCTACAGGACCATCAGACAGGCAACACCATTCCCTAGCCACCTAATCTAAATGCTACAGGGTTGGGTGTGAGTGCAGGTCTGCCACTGGGGTTATCAAGTGGTCTCCTCCCATCACAGATGTTTCATTGATTTCGGCCCATGACACCTCCAGAAGACTCAACAGGATTTCTGGCGTCCCAGAACCACCCACCTTGCCGCTAAAAAATGCCTAATCTACCCTGTACCTATGCTTAGGCTTAGCCCTGATTCCCAACATTACTCAGCAATTTCTGAACTCGCTATTGATTGCAACAATAAGCTAATGGGACGGCAGATACTGCTGCCACAGACACCCAAAAGCTAACAAGAAACATTCAGAACAATCTAATCTTTCATCTTTTCGTCTAATTTTCGTGTAATCATCTAGACACTCATACCTAAAGCTGTACCTTTAGGGAGGTTAACAACTGTAACTGTAAGTAACTTCTGTAAATCAATCCATACATATAAGTAATCCATACTCTTTTCCACATATATGTTATTGCTTTTAATGTTTTTTTATTGTTTTGTTATTATTGTTTCTATTGCTTGTTACATACATTAATGATGAGCTACATTATTAGATCCTATATCAGTGAAAACAGTCAGGAAGTCAGACTGTTCCATTTGAACCACAAGACCCCAGTGCAATGGCATTTAAAGCTGCGTTATGTAGGTTTTTTAGGTAGAAATACAAGCACCTTATCAGTCTAGTTCATGAAGTGAAGCTGCGACAGGGAAGACTGGCCCCTCCCCCTTCATTGAGCTGCTGTAGATTCGCTCCATTCACCCAATGAAGTTCTGGAGTCGGGTAGGTACACTAGCAGCAAAGTTTTCTCCAAGCACAGGAAGTGACGAATCGAAACTCACGAGCCGAACACACACAGCTCTGAAACAGCAGTGAGCAAGCTAACGCCTCAGCTATCGCTACAGAAAGCTAAGGGTATTGAAGTTTTCGAAAATATAAACAGTTACAACTAAATTACAGAAAGTAATACAGTACAGGTTTAAAAGACTCAGATAGTCTTAAAGAGGCCCGACACGATGTAGTCTGAGGCACTTCCATCTATGAGGCCTGTTCCGTTACAGTTAACAAACCAGCAGGGAACACTTTCTCCATTCTTCACATCCCTGCTGAAGTCTCTCTGCCAGTGTCTGTAGAGGAGAGAGGGGAAAAAACGGATGAGGTGTGTAAATGTGTTTTTTAAATATTATTCCAATGTGCTGGGTGTAGCATTTTCAAATATCTATGTATCCAATTAGTTGTGATACCTTGGTATAATTAAAAACAAATGAGACCATTGTCAAGTGCACTGATAGCTTCTGTATGACCAAACATTCACAATCAATGATGAATGCAATTCACCCTGTACTGTTTTAAAAAAAAATAAAATCATGCTCTGTTTGTTTTTTCAAAGACAAATATCACTTCTTTTGCTTCTAGTTCATGTAAATGGATGATAGCACACATAGTTTTGAAATGCAAAAGGCTCATCAAATTCCAGACTCTTAATTCAGGTCATTTCATTTAACCTTCCTGTACCTTCACAATGTTACAGCTAGCTGTAGGGATCGTAGACTGTGTGCTCAAGGCTCTTATCAGCCAATATCTCCATCACTGGATCTTTTTTTTTTAATACTCTTCATTGATATATTTATTACTGTTAACTATATGGATCTTCTCAGTGAAGACACCTTCGTCCAAAATGCAAACTGAGGGTTCACGCTTCTTGTTTGTGTCTAAGGTCATAATATTTATTTAATTTAATTATTTAATATCTAAATAGCTATAGATATTTATGAAATTTGATATGTAGATTCTCAAGAATGTATGAAGTTGTGTCACTTGGCTTTTGGTATATATATATATATAAATATATATTTATTTTTTTACACTTTTTGTGAGTCTGTGTACCTGGTCACGTTGAGTGCTTGTCCCTTCACATACATGGTCGCCTCTTGTTCCTCATGGACCTCTCCAGGACGCCGGTCCCCCACTTCAAACTCAACCCCGTGGTAAAACTGACCTGAATGGAAAAATTCCCAGATTCATATGAATACCGCAAAGTAGGGAAATATTTGTATGCAAAAATTATTAAACAGTGGATCATCATTTGGTACATTTTCACTCCTTGCCAAAAGACAGCCCAGTTTAGCCCAGTTTAGCCCAGTATAGCGAGCTTGTCCTACCTAGCAGGCCGTGAACTGCAGGTGACAAGAGGTGGCTATCCAGGGTGTAGAAACCCAGGTAGTCTTGCTGGTAGTGACGTTTCTTCCACACTTTTGTGTGTCGGACAACCATAAATTTAACCGAGTCCCTCAGGCTCACTGTCAGGCTGCAGTTCTTACTCATTTTGAGGTCCATACTGGAAGAGAGACAAAAAGGTGTCAGGTGGATTTTGCCAAACAAGTCTCCCAAAGATACCAAAGATTTTGTTTTTATTAGTATTTAGTGTAATTTGTTTCTTCTTAATTCCAACAAAGAAGCTATGTGTAAACTAACAGGGTGTAAGTGAGGAACTTTGACAATTTTATATATCATCATAAATCTGTGATGTTCAATGTGTTGTAATTGTGTCGTAATTTACCTTTTTATTGTTTCCATTTTAACTCAACCTCAACCAGCTGTTTATTTTAATTGTAGGAGAAAGCAACAATGATAGCGATAGCGATGGTAAGAGAGCAAGAGGTTTGCCCTCCATGTGATGATCTGATTTCAAGGTGCACAAGGTGTTGAAATTCAACCACTAGAGGTCTAGAAGTAGATCTGTCTTGCATTGTTTTACTGGCAGTAATCAGCTAATAATAAGTGTGTTTTTCCTTGTTCCGTTGGTTTCGCTTTTAGTTTTGATATAGTATGTTAGCCAACCTATCACGGTATCTTGCCTTCTACTGTACATGCCATGCCAGAAGAAGAAGAAGAAGAAGAACGAGAAGTCAGAACAACTTTTTAATTGCAACATTGGACACATGCAGGGGGAAGTGGCTGCACAACACACACACACACACACACACACACACACACACATGCATCTTCAGAGTGTCCAAGTTGAATGCATATCTGCATCCATCCCATCCCCGCCGATCTTCCTCCCAACCGGCCAGGGAGCAGAGGGCGCCGACGACAGTCCGCGCCCGGGGACCAACTCCAGGTGTTTTGCCGCTGTCTTCGTCAGGGACAGTCGACTGGATATTGTATGTTTTTAGACAGGGTTCTTTCCAGGAGGAAACCCAAGTGAACACGGGGAGAACATGCAAACTCCACACAGAAAGGCCCAGGAGATAACCCAACTGGGCAGCCCAGACTCACCAGCGCCCCAGGCAGGAATCGAACACACGACCTTCTTGTGCACCGTGCCAGTAAAACCTGGCTGCAACGTTATCATTGTTGGGCCTTGGTGCCAGGGAAGCGTGACTGCAGTGTATGCAACCCGGTATGCATGTGGAGACATAAATGTAGTTCCCTGACCGGGAATCGAACCCGGGCCGCGGCGGTGAGAGCGCCGAATCCTAACCACTAGACCACCAGGGACCTCCACTAGACCAGCAGGGACCTAATGAATGCAGCGTCACTCACTTGGGTCCTTTGATGGAGGCGGTATCAGACCACAGCAGCTTGACCTGTTTGCTGTCCTGGGACACAGAGATGTCTTCAGTCGTCACCTCTAGCCTCACCCCCAGCGTCTGGTGGACGATACCAAATCGCCCAAAGTAGGTGTTGACCATACCATCAGGGGCAACGCTCTTTTTACCGATGATCTGGCCGTTAACCAAAATGCCTGGGAAGACAGGATTGAGACTAGATTTGTTTAAAACCTGAAGTTTGCTGAACAGATAAACAGGTGTGACTCTCCAGACTAACCTGAGGTTGGGTCTCTGACCAGGTTGAAAATGGTTCCTGGTTTGTCGTTGATGTTGAAGCACAGTGCGTCCTCTTGCTCTGGCAGCTCTATCATGAAATGGGGATCTCCATCCACTGCACAGACATTATAGAGTAAGAACACAAATAATAGACAAACATAGTGAATATATAATAATCCATCTTGAGCCAATGTAACTGTTACTTTGATGTTAAAGTATGATTTACTTCAAAAACAGAAACAGCAGCACATTTTGGTTACATTCCTCAATTAATCACTGCAGGTCCTGCCCTGGTGCTGGTTATTTGATAAGTAGATGTGGCTCAAATGACCAGTGACAAAATAGAAAATATATTGTTGGTTAAAAGAGAAATTGGCACATAAAACATGATAGTGCAACAATAATCCAGTGACCACATCATAATAATAATGATTTGTACATTTCTATGTAAACTTAAAATAAAACAGATTTAATCATCTAATCATAACTAGCATCAAAACAAACCTACAGGAACAGCTGCCACTTTTAGTGTAAATGACCAATCAAACAGTTCAGACACCATATTACATTGATGTCCAAAGTTAGCACTATTCATGCATCATGTACATGGCATGGTGCAGTATAGGATTTTTGTGAATCCCACAGCAGAATCAGAAAATAGTTCTTTCCCAGGCTATATATGTACATACATACAATTATTTTCCCATAACACACATTTCAGGGAGGATTTAATCAAAACCAGCAGCGTGTAATGAAATCATGTGATGCTTCAAGAGATACTGTAAAGAGAGCTCACCATCTGACTGACCACGGAACCTGTAAGCATGACTCGAGGAACCTGTTATCAAAAAAAAGTAAACAATACAACAAACAAACAGTCTGTAAATATGTTCAGCCCAAAATCAGGAATATAGTCGGTTACGCCAGTGAGTGGGGAGTGACTGTCGTACCATGTCTCTCTGCTGTCTGCCGTTGGTCTGTCAAATAGCAAGGGGTAAGAAAACAATTAGAATTACAACCATACATACAAACAGAGATTGATTGATTATCTTTAGCTACTACATTCTTGTTGTGGCTGGTAATTCCACGAGTCACTTGGCTGATAAAGCAACCTGAGCTCAATCAGTCTTTTGTACTCTAATAACTATTTTGGCTGCTAAGAAATGAAATGTGACTGTTATGTTTCTGGTATGTTTCAACAAATATGACATAACATCCTGCAATATATCATCACATGTCATATCATCATACTGCTGTAACAGTGTAACTAAAGCAAAGCCCAGGCTGGCTAGCCCAGGATCCCTCCCTATCATCTCTTAGCCCACTTCATCTTTCCTACCCTCGGTTAGCTTGTCAGCGATGAGGGGGCTGCCTGGTCCGTCCTCAGTTTCAGGCTTGGTGACGACCATGGACGTGAGTGGGGTGACAAAGCTGTACTGCAGGGATATTTCCCGGGCCCTGGCCATGGCATCGTCTTTCTCCTGCTGAGTACCAGTCTCACTAAGGGAAAAAAGGAAAAATATGCCTATAAAATGTAAGTTGTTAATTATATTGCTAATAATGAAGTCAATTAGTTCATCTTCTAATAATGAAGTAGATAACCCTTTAGATGACATAGAATAAAACATCTCCACCACCAACAATTTCTGTGAGCTATCCCCTTAGGCATTAAGAATATGACTCTTTCCCCCAGAAGATTGTCAGGCCATTCAGATTAACCTCTTCTCCAGTATCTGTTGGATGGTGATGTATGCCCACAGACGTTCTGTGAAGTTCCCAAAGATGTACTCCTGCTCTGGGTAGATCACATCCCAGTTCACAGCACTGGCCTGGCCCTGAACCTGGAAGTCCTCCTCAGGCTAGAGAAAACGTAGAGATGAAGGGAGAAATAACAACAGGAGAGGAAATGAAAAGAGAAGAAATGAGATGGGAAAACATTGGTCTAGAAATGAAATATATGTTTTGGATGTGACCATGGTTCTCAGAGGGAGATATAGACATGTCAGTCTGGGACAGACCCTCCTGTAGCCCATTTGTTCAAGACCTGTGTCTTTGCAGGTGTTCTGTTTCACACTGCTCCTGTGTATGATGAATGAGAAGCCAAAATGGCTATTTCAGTGTTATATAAGTTAGCAATTTTGTTTTGGGAAACACTCCCAACCACTGGGGGTAGTCAAGTTAACCTCAGTTCACCATTATTTTAGATCAACCCAGAAACAACCTGAATTACGACAAAATACAACCCAAACTTTGTCCCCAACACAGTTTGACCTAGCTGCTTATCGTAAAAACGGGCTTGAAACTCCTGAACCAATAATAATAATAATAATAATAATAATAATAATAATAATAATAACTTTAATTTAGGAGTGCCTTTCATGGTACTCAAGGCACTTAACATTAGAAAAGAGAAGACCTAGATAAAATGAGGAAAATTAGGCTAAAAGCTAGGAAGACAATAAGACAAACAAAGGACAAAAGGACAAAAAAGCAGAGGGCCACAGTTCAGCAGCTGGGTCCAAAGGCCTTGCTGAAGAGGAAGGTCTTCAGTCGCTGTTTAAACACTTCAATGGACCCAGCGTTGCGGATCTCCACAGGGAGTTCCAGAGGGTGAGGGCAGTTAGGTTTCATATAGACTCATGTTACTGAAGCATGTTCAGATGCAATGACTGATCATGTCAATCCTGTATTATTCAGGATTAAATTGATATTATGTTGTCTCTCTCTCACCCCCTTGCCAACCACTTCCACCAGGAAGTTGTCTAGATCGTTGTCACTCAGCCGACCGGCCACAACGATCTCTGAGCCCTTGAACAACTGGCTGAAGTAGTTGGTGGTCAAGAAGTCCACTGTGATGCCAGGGTAACGCAGGTCCACCTCTGAGAGCAGAGGGCTGGCCACCTCCTCATAGAAACCCTGCAAAACACACACACACACACACACACACACACACACACACATACACACACACACACACACACACACACACACACACACACACACAAATAAAACACACGATTCGAGGTGCAAACAAATAGCCCCTAACTTGTGCTAATATTCCTTTAATCTATTAATCAATCAATATTCTTTTCAGAGTACTTGGTTCCATCCACGCCACCTGGAGTTGGGCGGTTGCGTCTGAGGCCTCGTAGATCCTGCGGGCCAGTCCCTTGTTTTGTTTGGCCATCATATCCAGGAAGGAGTAATCCACATCGTTCCCAAAGCCCAGGCAGAACACAGACATCTTCCCATCAATAGCACTGCGCACATTCTCCTGGATCTTCTGAAGGTTGGTCTCTCCTACATGCATACACAAGCACATACAGTAACACCAATGCATTGTGTATGATGGAGAATGGAAGGCCTTACACCCCCAATTAGAGAGTTTCGGAGCATATGCAGTATATATTGTATTATAAGGTTTGATATAAAAATGTTAGCTAGATTTCAAATCCTCATTGAGATGTTGCTGCTGCTGTTTCTCATCCAATCCAATGTTGTGATTTTTAGTGGCGAGGCTACACTAAAATTCACTGAATGAATTCAGTTAATTCAGTTCAATTCAGTCAAGCTCACCTATATTTGGCATCCCATCGGTCAGTAAAATAATCATGTTCACACTTCTTTCTGGGAGCTTCTTGTCTTGCTTGTCTTTGATCAGCATTCTCACTGCCCTTAACACAGCATCATTGATATTGGTGCCTGGAAAGGGATTGACTTTAGTGTACACAAGATGCAGCTTGAGACCCAACTGTACTCATTTCACAAGTTGTTTGAAGGAAAAAGGAGTGCAGTTAACAATTACTCTCAAAATTATGAATATATTTTACATCCTTCTTGTTCTCAGCAATATTTTCCTTTATAGCTTTGGAAAGGCAGAGGTTCATTTCTATGTTGTGTAGACACTTTCACTCAAAGACTATGTCACCTAATTGACACTTACCTCCATCGGCTTCTATCTTTCTGACATACTGCATAGCTTGAGCCATGTTCTCCTTTGTCGCCTTGGTAAGAGAGTCCTTCCAGGCGTTATTGGTATCGTCAAACTTGATGACAGAAAAGTAGTCTGCCTCATGGAGATCATTAATGATGGCAAGCAACGCTTCTCGAGTCTACAAGGGGTCACAAGTTCACACATTAAAAATGTACGGACAGTGATGCACACACATTTCACTTAAACACAAATGTCCATATAATCTCTTGCCTGTTGAATCTTTGTCCCACTCATAGAGCCGCTCCTGTCAATTACAAATACCACATTCTTGGGGACTGTGGGAAGGTTAGGAGGAGCGAAGAAGTGTACAAAGTATCCACTCACGATCTGAGGGAAAATAAAACTTTTTTATTAAGATAAATAACATGTTGTGTGATACAGGTGCAGAGGTGAGGAATGCACAGCTCGACAAGTACCTGGCTAATCTGACGAAGGTGCTGATGCAAACTAAGGAATCGAGAAAGGTTTCTGATAAATCTCCTCTGTTTCTTATGTTTATATTATGAAAATGATACATGATGCATATTTTAACTCCACATTTCAACATGAAGTGCATTCAACAGGCTTGCACGGCCATTTCCCGCCAAGCACATAATTCAGTATGATCAGTGACAGGTGGGATTCATGTGAAGTGGGGCAATGTTCCTCTCTCATAGCTTCCTGTAATGTAATGATAATGATGTGCTGCTCTGTGTGTATCTCTTGATGACAGCTGACCTGAATGTCCCCTAGGCTCTGTGCCCGGTTCACATCGTACTTGATGATGAAATCTCCATCAATCAGAGTCCCGTCACATCCTGGACACTTCCTCTGCTGGTCCACTGTCGGCGAGAAAGAGATGTGTGCCTGAGAGAGGGATGCATTCATTTCACTAATCATTTTGGGCACTTTCCTTAAGATTAGAAATAGAAAGAATATATAAAGAAATCTAAATACGTAAGTTGAAGGTAGGATATGGACATCTGAGGAGCGGCTTTTAAACCCTGTACCTTTGTGTCTGTGATGGTTTTCTCCACCAGAGGGAGCAGCTCATTGGATAGGAAGGTTCCGTAGGCATCAACAAACGTGATGCCCTGTGGCTCATAGATATCTGTCACAATCTGTACACACACACACACACACACACACACACACACACACACACACACACACACACATGCACAGTCTCTTTCATATTGACACAAATCCGCCACACTATTCATACCAAGAAGAAGTCAGCAGTTCCCAGTTTCTCCTCACTGGTATGTCATTATCAGTAAGAGAGATGAAGGTATTTTCAACCTGAAAGTTTTGGACCAGTTTGTTGGGTTTAACCCGGGTCAGAATCTCATACTGGCCCAGTTTCCTCTGAAGGAGCTCCTCATAGGTCAGAATGAATGTCACATTGCTATTGGCAGCAATGTTGACAGACACAGAAAACGTCTCCATCTTTCTTCCAGACGCCCTGTAGGAGACAGTATGTATTACTATATATTACCACTCCATGTCTAGGTCTATGTTTTTCATGTTTTCAGTCTATCTTACTTGACCAGTCCAGCAGTCTGTCCTGATGAAACAGCTTTCTCATACTGCTTCTTGGCTTTCTCTTTCTCCTTCACGTCTCCAACATAGATCTGACTCTCAATCTCCCTGGGAGGAAAAAGAAAACAACACAGACAGGGATTCAAATGGGATGGTTGTTTACAAACTGATTCTAGGGCTTCTGACAAAAAGAGTCAGCTATTCCGGAAAGCAGGCGTACCACATATGGAGTGAAATTACCGCTGTAATTTATTGTTCCTAAAAAAACTGCGTTACAAGCCCACTTTGGAAAAAAACAAGGAGAAATACTGTTGCACGCACAGACAGCCGTGACCAATGCAGGAATGTAGTAAGAGGAAATAACCAGAAAGAGACTAACATGCTGAAGTTGGTAATGAAGGCCGTCTTGGGCAGCTCCACTTCAAAGAAGATTTCCTGGGCAGAGTTGGCCTTGTTCAGAGCACTGGATGTCATGACGGTGTGGGCAAAACGAGCAGTCACTGTAGTGTCCACTGTAAGACTGTACACCTCCACCTTCTGGGAGGATGGTGAAAGAGCAGGGAGTGTGAGAAATGAGAGACTTTTCCCACACAGCCTGTCAGGGCAAAACAGGTGCTATGTGTAGCATTTTAACATTAATTCAACATTGCATTTTAGCTGGATGACATTTGTTTTCATTTGCCATATAGTAAAAATAAAAATCGTACTTTTGTATGACTTGCTCCAAGTAGCAACATGCTCTTTGTGACAGGGGTTTATGGGAAATGTGGTCTAAATTTTGCACTAATACCACTGGTGTGAGATAGAGGCTACCAATCATCTTGACCATAGTCTTGTTTGTTTACAGTAATTATACCAAGGTCACAGTGATATAGTGATACTATTATTGTGACAATGATATACTGATGTTCAAAAGTGCTATTCAGAAGATTTTCTTTACTCTATGTGTATTAACACTGCTTGAATATGAATTTCCCTTACCTTTGCATTATTTGTGCTTCTTTTCTGTAGAGAAAAGAGACAGAATAAAAAGTAGTAAAGTAAGTAATAATAAAGTAATAGTTATTTTTACAATCTATCTTTGAGTTTGGAAACAATATATGAGGTTGAGTTTTAAACCCACAACTCAGTAAAAAAAAAAAAGATACATCAGCAACACTATAGTGCGATATAGTTAATTATATGTGCTTGTTAGTGTAGTAAAGTTGAAGTTCAACACCTTTATTGACCTGGTCCCCATAGCACTGTCGGTCTCCTGGAACAGAACATAAAGTATTACTGGTTATTTACTTTTTTGGTGTAGCCACTTTCCCCCAATCTGCCTCATCTACCTCCACTTTATTTCCTATCATTTCCAGAATGTCTTTTGACAGAACAGGCATGAACTTGTGTTGTGTTCGCTGCAGCTTATTTGTGTAGGTAGAGAGAACAATAACAACGGCAATAGCAGAGCAAGTTTTTCTACTCCAGAAAATGTTGCCTCCCTTACTCATCTAGAAAGAAGCCCTTGCTCTTTGAATCGGCATGACTGACACCAAAACCTGACACTTCCCATTGATGTTTTAGATAGTTGAACATTTTGCTATTAAACTCCATTGGAGCTGCACTGGAAATATCTCAATGTCAGATTATCTATGGGAATAAGAAAAATACACCACCAAACAATAAAATTGGCTCAGAAACACAAGGTACATCTCCAGTACCTGTTGTTTTAACTGTGTTCAAGTGTGTGTGTGTTGGGGCGGGGGGGGGGGGTTCTTTTAACCACTGATTCCTGTGTTTTTTTCTGCAATACATTTCCCAGACATCACTTGTCAATAAAACAGCGTGACCAGTACTGTCATCTCTTTTTCCTTGGGTTTTCTGAATTTCTGTAGGTGGCGCTCTTTTCTGTGTTCAGCCATGGTGGCTATCGCTGCTCATGCTAACTACCCCGTTCTTCTTCTATTTATTAAAAAAAATGCTGTTGTTGCTGGAAACATAAAACACATCACTTCCTGTGTGGCAGAAGATTTTTCTCTTGAAAGACCTGACACCTGACAGGTGTATAGAACAGCAAATGAAGTGGGTATAGATTCAATCACTATTATGTTACCTCTATTTTGACATAATTTGGTCGACCTACACGATGCACAGTTACTGGGAGTGACTCAGTTTCTTCACAGAGCAAGGTTAATTTGTCTCTGCTGGTGAGAATTTAGCTTGTATATCTTGTTTTCCTGGTCTATGTGCACCTGTTCGTTCATGTTGTATGTCAGTTTGTGGGAATGAGTAAATACGTCTGTCTGTTG
Organism: Hoplostethus mediterraneus; assembly: GCA_034670385.1. Classification (NCBI taxonomy): domain Eukaryota; kingdom Metazoa; phylum Chordata; class Actinopteri; order Trachichthyiformes; family Trachichthyidae; genus Hoplostethus; species Hoplostethus mediterraneus. Next base: position 7,561,668 of record JAXDDW010000013.1, read on the forward strand.
TGTGTTTGGGTGCGTCTCCTATTTCTTTTCTTTTCAGTCTGTGCTTGCCTGCAGGGCAGGGCAGCATTGGCATCTTTTGTGGTCAGCCACTCTTCCTCCCTCTTCCCAACAATGATGATGGTGACTGAGTTGGTGCTGCCGTGCCAGATCCAGATGTTCGCCAAGCATTTTTATTGTTTTTATTCTGCGTATTTTATTTCAATTCCACTTTGCTATCAACATTCACTTTATTTGGCCAGTCTCAGCACCAACTGCACACCTGACCATCCTGGAAGTGGATCCATCTCTGTGTGGTCCTTCCCAAGGTTTCTCCCATTTTTTTTTACCTAATGTAGTTTTCGTGGGAGTTTTTGTTTTAATTTGCATTCATTGTTTTAATTTTTTGTTTCATAATGTAGGCTTTGGTGAAACCCTTTGAGACTGTAACAGCGATTAAGGGCTAAACAAAACTTGACTTGACTTCATATGAAAATGCAACAGATTAATTGCTTTAATTACCTGTGGTACAGCATCGCTCCGGGAGATGATCAGAGCTCCGTGGGCCTGAGTTGGAAGCCAGAGGCAAACCCAGAGCAGCAGCACTCTCCATGCCACAGCCATGGCTGAGTAACATAGGGACCTTTCTCCTGGTATGGCGAAGACCAAGTGTGGAGAGAATCCGAGGTATGTGAACATCTTTCCATAATAGCTTTACTCCGCCCACATTCTGGGCTGTAGGAGGAGACCTATGTCCCTATAACTCTGTGTGTGTGTGTGTGTGTGTGTGTGTGTGTGTGTGTGTGTGTGTGTGTATTCCTGTCAGGAAGTCAGTTAAGAAGGTCAGGAAGATAATCCAGCAAATAATGATACTTGTTGTCTACATTTGGCTGCAGACACCAAGCAGACACCTTTGGGCAGCTGTGGCTCAGGAGGTAGAGCGGGTCTTCCTCTAATCAGAAGATTAGAGGTTCGATCCCCAGCTCCTCCAGTCCACATGTCGAAGGGCAAGACAGTGAACCCCAAATTGCTCCCGATGGTCAGACCTGCACCTTGCATGGTAGCTCACTGCCATCGGTGTGAATGGGTGAATGAGAGGCATATACTGTAAAGTGCTTTGGATAAAAGCACCACATAAATGCAGTCCATTTACCCTTTCTGATAATAAAACAATGATCACAGAGTTATTGGATCAAACTTATGAAACATGTGAAATGTTGCGTTCTCCTATCTGGGCAGTGTTGGCGCCTGCGTGGTCCCTAGTCCTATGATGACGCTGACTGAGTTGCCGTTGCTGTGATGCCGCCCCATCAGATCTGGATGTCCCACCAAAATAAACTTTTATATATTGTGTATACTCTGCTTGCCCAAACTCAGCATCTATTGCACGCCCAACCATCCTGGTAGGGGGATCCCTCTCTGAGTAGCCCCTCCCAAGGTTTCTCCCAATTTTCCCAATAAGGTTTTGTGGGAGTTTTTCCTTGTCCTCTGTGAGGGTCTAAGGCTGGGGGATGTCGTGTACTAATAATTTATTATTTTCACATGTTGGACACTGTGAAGCCCTTAGAGACTGTAATGGTATAGCTTGCTTTATGATTGTGATGGGAATGTTTAGAAGGAACTGTGCCTTATACCTTTTCTCATGGTGACATATAAGTACTGTAGGAATCGATGCATATTTACTGAATGATGTGGGAAGCATCTGTATGTTATACAATGGGGCACTCACTGTGGGAAGGGCAAGGCCCCAAGTGAATTATGTATCTGTCTCAAATGGGGTACACCAACCAATGCTATCCCCCTTAGTTTATGTTATGCTTAGTTTAACAAGTGCTATCCCATAGTATGTTATGCTTGCTTCTGTTAACCAGTGCAGCCTTGGGATGTACATATGTGTCCATATGGACCTTGGGCTCCATGAGAAAGTTATCTTGTATCCACCCACACACGCCTTGTAATTTAATTCACTGTATAAGAGACTCAGCATTTCTGTATGTAGTGAGTGCTTCATCACTGAGGTGAACTTTTCCCATGCTGCATGAAATAAAGAATTGATTCATGGCGTCTATACTAATTAATTCTTCTGAGACTCAGCGACTCTCTTTCAGATAGAAGAATTTCCCCGAAAGGTGTGAAAGGCACATTTATTTGGCATCATCCGCCTCCTACCGTTGCTCTCATCAGAATCCTACTGCACACTTCACATGTCAATGCAATGCTTTGAATTAAACCTGTTTGACTTTGGTACATGATGTTGGTGTGTCCACAGTGTGTAGCATGTACAGACACTTGTATATCGATGATTCCTGTTATAGATATTGATGACATTGTCTGCTTTCTATTCCTAGATCGTCTTAAAGAGGCCTGACACGATGTAGTCTGAGGCACTTCCATCTATGAGGCCCGTTCCATTATTGTGAATGAACCAGCAGGGAACATTTTCTCCCTTCTTCACATCCATCCTGAAGTCCCTCTGCCAGCCTCTGTGGACCAAGGGAGAGAGAGAGACATTATGTAGACCCAACAACATTTGCACTGTGCAGTGATAATTACACAATCCAACATATATTTGTGCCACAGTACATCTTGTGAACCTTACTCACTGATATGAGAAACACTGATATGAGGTGTCTAGCGTACCTGGTCACGTTGAGCTCCTGTCCTTTAACATGCATGGTGGCGTCTGGTTTCTCAGGGACCTCTCCTGCACGTAGGTCTCCCACCTCAAACTCAACCCCGTGGTAGAACTGACCTGGAGGGAGACCCATCGTGGTACATGACCATCATTTCAAAAGAGAATCATTGTGGCCCTGCATGGGGGCTCCTTCATTGGTCTAGTTTGGTCTTGATTTCCCTATATTGGCATGAGGTTAGAATATCACCCAGTAATTTAAAACTATTTGAGTTGAGTCATATTTACTGGAAATTCATTAAGATCATTTTTGTACCTAGCAGGCCATGGACAGAAGAGGAGAGGAGGTGGCTGTCCAGGGTGTAGAAACCAAGGTAGTCTTGGTGGTAGGGGTGCATCTTCCACACTTTGTGTAGCAGGATCACAAACTTCACTGAATCTCTGAGAGTGATCATCAGGCTGCGATCCTTGGCCAACAGAAGATCCATACTGGAAGGAGGGTGAGAAGGGAGGCAGGGGAGAGAGGATAGGGGGAGGAAGGCACAGGAGAGGTGTAGAAAGAAGTGAAGAGGAGGGTGTGGAGAGAGAAGGAGGGAAGAGGAAGTAGAGTGAGTGGAGAGAGGATGTCATGCTGCTTGAAAATGTGTTTTCTACCTTGGTTTAGCAGTTCGGTGTGGTTTGTTTATGTTTGTAACCGTAGCAACCTAGTACCAGTGCATTCTGGGAAACAGGAAGTAAAATCGCCATGCAGTAATCAGCTACAGGCATGTGTGAGCTCCCTCAGTCATCAGCTTCTCAGGCGATCGCTTTTCTTTCTCCCTTTTTGCTAAGGCAACGTCTGTAAGTATTTCCTCATCGTGTAACACTAAGTCATCACTTATTTTGAATTTTACAAGGTTATTGAGACGGCTAAGAGGCTAACTAGTTTGTGCTAGGCTAAGTCAGCTCTATGTCTATGGCCACTGGTTGTTTACACTAGCTTTATTGTGTTTATCATATAGGCTACACTGCTATGTTAGCTAAGCTGTGCTATTTACACTGATACTGTGTGTTCGGTTTGTCTAATAATGTACATTTTGTTGTACTGTACTGCAGTTTCACAAGATTCCCAGTAAACTTCATGGAAGTCAATCAACCGTGTCCTGGAGTTTCTTGGGAGTGTTTAAGCTGAATGGAACATAGCCCATGACAGTGAAAAGACGGCAACACAGCTAACGAGGGACACAAGGATTGCCACCCTACGGAGCAACTCAAAATCAAGAGATAAGCGGCTAACACCACAGCTTCCACATAGCTTCACATTAGCTTCCTTCTCTTGATATTGAAAACGCGGTGAGTCGCAATGTCACAACGTAGCAGCAGTAAAAAAGGAAATGGAGATAACCAGTCCGAGACTGCGCACTCAAGGAGCAGTCGCTCATCTGGTCCATCGTCCAGCGCAAAGATTAGTATGGCCGTTGCCATGGCAAAGGCAAAAGCTGAAGCAGCGCAAGCTAGAGCGGCACATTCACAAAAAGAAATTGAACTTAAAGTGGAGCAGGCACGTATTCAAGCCAATCTTGATGCATTAAAGGACGAAAAGGAAAAGGATGCTGCAGTAGCAGAGGCAAACGCTCTCGCGGCTGGTTTACAAGATATGGGCTTTGAAGTACGCAGTGAGGCTAACAGCGCGGTTCCCCAATCCGTCAAAGACCAGCGCGTTGCCGCCTATGTGTCGGAGCAAGTCAGCCTATGCAGCAAGGGTTCATCTGCCAAAAGAGGGAGCGACAATGCTTCGCCAACGCTTCATCCTCCAATTCCTCAACCAACCAACGTTATCCCTTCAACACCCCACCCACTCAATGCAAGTCAAACCCAAGTTGCCACTTCTGCTGACATTATGCCACACCGAGATCCTCAGGCCTTTCAGACCAGTGGGGCACCACCACAACAAAGCTTTGGTCAACCTCTCAACTCCTCTCCAGCTCCTCAACTTAGTGGGAATCGTCCGCAACAGAACTTTGAACAGGATTCCTCATCTCCTGTGCACCCACCTGTTCACAGAACACCTTATGGAGCTAGCCATGACCATTCTACATCCAGCGGAGACCTTATCAGATATCTAGCTCGCAACCGCCTGGTGACTTCAGGCCTCACCACATATGATGACCAGCCAATGAACTATTGGGCCTGGAAAACATCGTTCCAAAATGCTATCGCCGATCTAGACCTGTCTGCCGCAGAAGAACTCGACCTCCTCACCAAGTATCTGGGAAAAGAGTCAGCAGAACAAGTAAGAAGAATAAAAACAGTCAACATCCGGAATCCAGCTACTGGACTGTACATGGCATGGGGGCGCCTCGACGAAATATATGGCTCGCCGGAGGCCATCGAACAGGCTCTTTTCAGCAGACTAGAAAACTTTCCAAAGGTCACAACAAAGGATCCACAGAGACTCAGGGATCTAGCGGACCTGTTGTCAGAGCTACAAGCCGCCAAGGAAGACGGCTACCTCGCAGGCTTGTCGTACTTGGATACCTCCAGAGGAATTAAGCCTATCATTGAGAAACTCCCATACAACATACAAGAAAAGTGGCTTTACTTTGGTACAAGATACAAACGAGAACATTTTGTTAGTTTCCCACCTTTCTCCGTGTTGGTGAACTTCATCTCCTCGGAGGCAAGGGCTCGCACAGACCCAAGCTTTAACCTCTTCACGCAAGCTCCAGCAGAGAGAAAGAGCAAGTGGGAGAGGCCCGCGAAGACATCTGTATATGTTCACAAGACGCAGGTCTCAGGAACTGCTAAGGCTGAGTCTAAAGAAAGTAGGGAACAAATCGATCCAAATAAACATTGCCCCCTGCATAAAAAGCCCCATCCTCTAAGGAAATGCAGAGGCTTCCGTGACAAGAGCATAAATGATCGCAAACAGTTTTTGAAAGAGCATTACATCTGCTTTCGCTGTTGCTCCTCCACAGAGCATCTTGCGAGGAACTGCACCGCTGAGATAAAATGTACAGAGTGTGAGAGCACTGCTCATGTGACAGCACTTCACCCCTACCCACCTACCTGGAAATCTAAGTCGTCCCCTTCCACTTCAGAGGATGGCGGGGAGGAGGACAAAGCAGACAACCAGGAGGTCAAGTCGACGTGCACACAAGTATGTGGTGAAGGTTTGAGCGCCAGAGCATGTGCTAAGATCTGCCTCGTCAGTGTGTTCCCAAACGGACGCAGGGAGGAGTCCAAGAGAATGTACGCCATACTAGACGAGCAGAGCAATCGCTCCCTGGCACGGTCAGAGTTCTTTGAGGTTTTCAAGATCTCCGGAAGCTCTTACTCATACACACTTAAGACCTGTGCGGGGCGTACAGAGACAGCGGGGAGGAGAGCCAGCGGTTACACTGTGGAGCCGGTGGACAAGAAAGTAAGCATTCCTCTGCCTACACTCCTCGAGTGCAACCAAATCCCTAACGTCCACGCTGAGATTCCTACACCGGATGCAGCCTACCATCATGCCCACCTGAAGCACATCGCCGACAAGATTCCGCCTCTGGATCCGGACGCCAAAATACTCCTCTTACTGGGCAGAGACATCTTACGGGTGCACAAGGTCCGAGAGCAGATAAGTGGCCCGGGAGATGCACCGTTTGCTCAAAGGCTTGACCTAGGATGGGTCGTCGTCGGTGATGTGTGCCTTGGAGGTGCTCACAGACCACTTGAGGTGAGGAGTTACAAAACAGCCATCCTAGAGAATGGACGTGCGAGTCATCTTCAGCCATGCAACAACCACATCAGAGTGAAAGAGGTATTTGGTCAAGCACCTAAACATCAGCATCATCCAACACCAACCTCCACGTGCAGCTTAATGATGCTCATTGGAGACTGCTTAGGGCAGACTGTCTTCGCTCGTACTCCTGACGACCACAGACTCGCTCCATCCATGGAAGATCTAGAGTTTCTGAAGATAATGGAAGCTGAGTGCTACCAGGACAGCTCCAAAAGTTGGGTCGCACCTTTACCTTTCCGGTCGCCGAGACGGCGGCTGCCAAGCAACAGGAAACAGGCTTTCGACCGCCTTGTCTCACTCCAGCGCTCATTGGAGAAACGACCACAGATGAAAGCTGACTTCCTAGAGTTTATGGAGAAGATGCTCAAGAAGGCACACGCAGAAGTTGCCCCACCAGTGCAGCCTGGACAAGAGTGTTGGTACCTGCCCCTGTTCGGCGTGTATCATCCTAGGAAGCCAGATAAGATCCGTGTCGTCTTCGACAGCAGTGCGTCGTGTGAAGGAGTGTCGCTTAATGACGTTTTGCTCACCGGCCCTGACCTTAATAATAGCCTGTTAGGTGTTCTTATGAGGTTCAGGAAGGAACAGGTGGCGATTACTGCTGACATCGAGCACATGTTCCACTGCTTTGTCGTGAAGGAGGACCATCGTGATTTTCTCCGCTTCCTGTGGTATAGGAACAACGACCCTACCTCCGACGTCGTGGACTACAGGATGCGGGTTCACCTTTTTGGGAACAGTCCCTCACCCGCCGTTGCAGTGTATGGTTTGCGACGGGCAGCCAAGGAAGCAGAGGCCGACTATGGCAGCGACGCGAGAAGATTCATAGACCGTGAGTTCTACGTTGATGACGCTTTAAAGTCCTTCAGCACCGAGGAAGAAGCCATCGGCGTTCTCGGGCGAGCGCAGAAGATGCTTGCAGCTTCTAACCTCAGGCTGCACAAAATTGCTTCAAATCGACCTGCAGTCATCGAAGCATTCCCACCGGAAGATCGCTCCATCGATGTCAACAGCTTAGATCTCTTTGTTGATGATCTGCCCATCCAACGTAGCCTTGGATTGTTCTGGAACATGCGCATAGACACCTTCATGTTTCAAATTGAGGACGACCAGAAGCCGTTCACCCGCAGAGGGGTACTCTCAACAGTGAATAGCCTCTACGATCCGCTAGGGTTCCTCGCACCCATCACGGTTCATGGAAGACTGATACTTAGGGAACTCACCATGCAAGCAGAGGACTGGGACTCACCTCTTCCCAAAGACATGGAGATCGGGTGGACTAGATGGAAACAGTCACTCCAAGACCTAGAGGGGCTCCAGATACTACGCCCTTATACATCTTTCTCCACCGCAGGCGCACTAAGAAAAGAACTCTGTGTCTTCGCAGACGCATCAGTCAAAGCAATAGCAGCCGTGGTCTACATCAAGGTAACAAGCCAACAAGAACAGACTGAGATTGGCTTTGTCTTCGGGAAGGCAAAGTTGGCCCCTCAGCCTGGCTTGACTATTCCGAGACTTGAGCTCTGTGCGGCTGTACTCGCTGTTGAGATCACCGAGATGGTAGTCACAGAGATGGACACAACATTCGACAACATCACCTATTACACAGATAGCAAGGTTGTATTGGGGTACATCCACAACCAGTCAAGGAGATTCTATGTCTACGTACACAACAGGATCCAACGAATCCATCAATCACCGTGTTCCGGCCAGTGGAAGTACGTCCCAACACACCTCAACCCAGCTGACATTGGGTCAAGAACTGTGACACCAGCTCTGCTTAGCAGCACAACTTGGCTCAAAGGACCAGCCTTTCTCCATGATGTATCTTTGCATTCATCTAAGCTTCAAGAGACCCACGACCTTATCGACCCTGACACTGACTCTGAAGTGCGTTCCCAGGTGGTGACAAGTCTCACGCACGTTACCAGAGATGTGGTACACCCACAACGCTTTGAACGTTTCTCCAAGTTCAGCACTCTCCTCACAGCCATAGCGCACCTCATCCACGTAGCTCGTTCCTTCGCCCACTCTACCAAGAATGAATGTCAGGGGTGGCACATCTGTTGTCCTACAGAAGAAGAGCTGCTGAGAGCTAAAGTGTGCATTGTGAAAAGTGTCCAGAATGAGTGCTATACAGAGGAACTGAAGTGTATCAACTCAGGATCCAACATTCCATCTTCAAGCAGTCTATGGAAATTGCACCCCACCATGGACCAAGATCATCTTCTTAGGGTAGGAGGCCGGATTGGACAGTCAGGTCTGAGCACGTACGAGACTCACCCCATCATCGTTCCTGGCCGGCATCATCTCGCAACCCTGCTTGTTTCTCACTATCATGAAGCAGTGAAACACCAAGGAAGACATCTGACTGAAGGTGCCATTCGAGCGGCAGGGTTCTGGCCAGTAGGAGCTAAACGCTGCATCAGCAGTCTGCTTTACAGATGTGTCACTTGTAGAAAGTTGAGGGGAAAGACTGAACATCAGCAGATGGCAGCTCTGCCAGCAGAACGGCTACAAGTAGCACCTCCCTTCACCTACGTAGGTGTCGACGTCTTTGGACCATGGGACATCGTCTCACGCCGCACAAGAGGAGGAGTCTCCAACTCTAAACGATGGGCCGTGATGTTCTCCTGCATGTGTTCAAGGGCAGTTCACATCGAGGTGATTGAGGCAATGAGTTCAAGCAGCTTTATCAACGCCTTGAGGAGGTTCTTCGCAGTCAGGGGCCCCGCAAAGCAGATCCGCTCCGACTGCGGAACTAACTTCATCGGCGCCTCCCGTGAGCTGGAGATGGACAAGACTAATCCAGGCTTCAACAGTGTGGAAAAGTACCTAGACTCACAGAGCTGCACCTGGGTATTTAACCCGCCCCACGCGTCTCATATGGGTGGCGCGTGGGAACGAATGATCGGCATTGCCCGCCGTATCTTGGACTGCATGCTGCTTGAGCAGAGGAAGTCTCACCTGACACATGAGGTTCTGACTACACTCATGGCTGAGGTAGCTGCAATCATGAATGCTAGACCGCTCATCCCCGTGTCATCGGATCCGGAATCGCCTCTTATCCTCACCCCAGCAATGCTCCTGACCCTCAAGACAGGCTCTGCACCTCCTCCTCTGTCAGGCAGCTTTGAGGAAGCGGATCTTATCAGAGAGGAGTGGAAGCGAGTTCAGGGCCTAGCAGACATGTTTTGGAACAGGTGGAAACATGAATACCTCAAAACATTGCAGCTTCGGCACAAGTGGCAAGGAAAACGGCCGAGCCTCCAAGAAGGAGACATAGTTCTCCTGAGAGACAACCAGGCAAAGAGAAATCAATGGCCTATAGGCATGATCGCAAAAACCTTCCCAGGAGAAGATGGATTGGTTCGGAAAGTTGAAGTGGAAGTCGTCAAGGATGGAACCAGAAAGACTTTCTCTCGACCCATTACAGAAGTGGTTCTGCTTCTTTCTCCAAAGACTGATTCTGTTTAGTAATGTGGGCTCTTTAAAGACCCCAAGCGGGGAGTGTCATGCTGCTTGAAAATGTGTTTTCTACCTTGGTTTAGCAGTTCGGTGTGGTTTGTTTATGTTTGTAACCGTAGCAACCTAGTACCAGTGCATTCTGGGAAACAGGAAGTAAAATCGCCATGCAGTAATCAGCTACAGGCATGTGTGAGCTCCCTCAGTCATCAGCTTCTCAGGCGATCGCTTTTCTTTCTCCCTTTTTGCTAAGGCAACGTCTGTAAGTATTTCCTCATCGTGTAACACTAAGTCATCACTTATTTTGAATTTTACAAGGTTATTGAGACGGCTAAGAGGCTAACTAGTTTGTGCTAGGCTAAGTCAGCTCTATGTCTATGGCCACTGGTTGTTTACACTAGCTTTATTGTGTTTATCATATAGGCTACACTGCTATGTTAGCTAAGCTGTGCTATTTACACTGATACTGTGTGTTCGGTTTGTCTAATAATGTACATTTTGTTGTACTGTACTGCAGTTTCACAAGATTCCCAGTAAACTTCATGGAAGTCAATCAACCGTGTCCTGGAGTTTCTTGGGAGTGTTTAAGCTGAATGGAACATAGCCCATGACAGAGGAAGGTAAGGGAGAGAGAAGGCAGGGGAGAGAGGAGGTAGAGAGAAGGGGGCAGGGGTTTGGACGAAAAGGAGAATGGGAGGAAGAGGGGAAGGAGAAAGAAGGGGGAAGAGGACAAGGAAAACAAAGAGAAGGGTAGCAGTGATATGTATTCCGGTAAGGAGGAAACAGGTTGAATGCACAGCGTGAACTTAACCTTAAACATCGTAGTGATCTTGTACTTGTGTCGTCCTCTGTCACAGAGGGAGCTGGTAATCTCAAAGGCAGACACTCACTTGGGTCCTTTGAGGGAGGCGGTATCAGACCACAGCAGCTTGACCCGTTTGCTGTCCTGGGACACAGAGATGTCTTCAGTCGTCACCTCTAGTCTCACCCCCAGCGTCTGGTGGACGATGCCAAATCGCCCAAAGTAGGTGTTGATTTTACCATCAGGGGCAACTTTCTTATCTCCGATGGTCTGGCCGTTGACCAAAATGCCTGCGGAAGCAACATGGGATTCAGCTTCTCACTGACAAGCTAATTAACACTAGTATGCTTTGTAAAGGGGGAAGAAAATCATATCACTGCTAATGATGAACATGACCCACGCTGACCTGAGGTTGGGTCTCTGACCAGGTTGAAAATGGTTCCCGGTTCGTCGTTGATGTTGAAGCACAGTGAGTCCTCTCGATCTGGCAGCTCTATCATGAAATGGGGATCTCCATCCACTGCACAGACATTATAGAGTAAGAACACAATTAATAATATACAAAATACAAAATACAAAGTAGACAAGATAACTGTCATGGGTATTAGCTTTCAATTTTCAGTAGTAGCTCAACAAGCCGAGTTATAAAATGACACTGTGTGGTTAATGCATAAAACATAATAACAAATAATACAATTGCATGAGAGAAGACCTACCAAAATATGTGGGACGTGACATGGTGGGAGCAGATTCGATAATCCTTGTTACCTTTGTTATCGTTGGTTCCTTTGTTATGTGATGATATGGTACATACCTATACCCTGAATACACAAACAATAAAATCCAAGTTAAAAACAACACATTGGATGGACCTAAACCCAGAGATCTTTCTCTTGCTATTCAGTCAAGACTTACTGCTTTACCTTGTTTCTCTGCCTGTTGTCGTTGCTCTGTCAAAAAACACAAGGAAAAAAATAAACTAGAATATCGGCCTCAGTGATGAGCAGCAATATGGTGGAAACATCAACAGCCTATTCTGGTCATGATTGTATAGATCTATGTACAGCAATGAGGTGTTGTCATGCAGGGAAAGGGACTGTATGCAATTAGCGCCAGGTTGGGAAAAGCCTGCCTTTAACTTTACCTTGTCTCTCTGCCTGTTGTCGTTGCTCTGTCAAAAAACACAAGGAAAAAAATAAACTAGAATATCGGCCTCAGTGATGAGCAGCAGTATCGTGGAAATGTCAACAGCCTATTCTAGTCATGATTGTATAGATCTATGTACAGCAATGAGGTGTTGTCATGCAGGGAAAGGGACTGTATGCAATTAGTGCCAGGTTGGGAAAAGTATCAGTATCAGTATCACTCAGTATCTGTCACGGTCTCAGCCGTGCCACCAGTTCCCCTATGTTCTCCTTCCCCCTTGTGTTTCTAGTGAGTCTATGTCTGTCCTGTGTGTATGTGTTGGGGGGCGTGGCTCCAGACTCCAGCACCTCTCCGGCTTCATCATCCACCTCTCTCCCACCTGCTCTAGCTCACACACCTGCGGTTCATCATCATCAGCTCCTGTATAAGAATCCGGCTTTCCACCCACTCTTCGCCCGATCATTGATTCAGCCAATGTGGTAGTTCTCGGTCCCCTTGAATTGTGGATTCTAGCTTGTCTCCTGTTTATTCACGCCTTGCTAACTCTGCTCTTCCTGCCCGTTCACCACCTGCCTGCCTTGCCAGCCACGTCCTCTATCTGTTTCCCCGGCTTCTCCCTGCTTCCGCCCCAATCCTGCCTTACCCCCCGGTTTCCCTTAATAAACACCCATTGTTTGTCCAACTCTGAGTCTTGGTTTGCATTTGGGTTCGACCAGTGAAATCGTAACAGTATCAGTCTTTATAACTCTCTGTCCCCCTTTTCCTTGCTGTATCCCCTACCCTCAGTTAGCTTGTCAGCGATGAGGGGGTTGCTTGGCCCATCCTCAGTCTCAGGCTTGGTGACCACCATGGAGGTGAGAGGGGTGACAAAGCTGTACCGTAGGGACATCTCCAAGGCCTTGGCTGTGGCATTGGTTTTATCGTCCGCAGTGCCACTCTTACTGAGAGAAGTGGAAAACAAAGAAAATTTATAATACACATATGTATACAGTATACTATATCACTGCTGTTGGGTGAAAAATGTCATACAGTGTTCTCAGTAATGTTTGGGACAGAGACATTTAAAAAAAAGTTGCCTCTATACTCTATTTGTAATCAAACAATTCAATTCTACATTCCCAAAATTTATTAAAGGCCCTTTTTAGACATTTTGGAATTACCATGTAGGAATTACAGCCCTTTTTATACATAGCCATTTCCCCATTTCCAGCATCATAATGCTTGGGACAAAGGACTTCACAGGTGTTTGTGATTACTCAGGTGTGTTTAATTGCTTCATTAGTGCATATATAAGGGAGCTCTCCGCATCCAGTCTTGAGTCTAGGCTTTTGGTCACCTTTGGTGTCAGTATTTGCTGTTAGTCAACATTGAGTTGTGCCAATGAAAGTCAAGGAAACCATTATACGGCTGAGAAACAAGACGAAAACAGTAAGAGACATTGGCCAAACCTTAGGCTTACCAGAATCAACTGGAACATTATTAAGAAGAAAGAGAGAACTGGTGAACTTAGTAACTGTAAAGGGACTGGAGACCAAGGAAGACTTCCACAACTGATGACAGAAGAATTCTCACCATAATGTAGAAAAATCCCCATACACCTGTGCAACAGATCAGAACCACTCTTCGGAAGGCAGGAGTGGATTTGTCAATGGCCACTGTCTGCAGAAGACTTCATGAACAGAAATACAGAGGCTACACTGCAAGATGCAAACTAATTAGCCACAAAAACAGGATGGCCAGATTACAGTTTTCTTAAAAGAGTTCTGGGAAAAGGTCTTGTGGACAGATGAGACCAAGATCAATCTGTATCAGAGTGATGGCAAAAGCGAAGTGTGGAGGCAAAGAGTAATTACCCAAGATCCTAAGCATATACTCATCAGTAAAACATGGTGGTGGGGGTGTTATGGCCACAGGTACTGGCTCACTCATCTTCATTGATGATGTGACTGCTGATGGCAGTAGCACAATAACTTCTGAGGTGTATAGAAACATGTTATCAGCTGAAGTTTGGGAAAATGCCTCCAAAACATACTGCTAAAGCAACAAAGGAGTTTCTCAAAGGTAAAAATTGGAAAATTCTTGATTGGCCAAGTCAGTCACCTGATCTCAATCCTATTGAGCATGCTTTTTATACACTGAAGAGAAAACTTGAGTGGACTACCCCTCGAAACAAGCTTGAGCTGAAGCTGGCTGCAGTACCTGGTGATGTCTATGAGTCAGACTTAAAGCAGCCATTGCATGCAAAGGACATGCGACAGAGTACTAAAAATGACTAATTTACTGTACATACCACTGCTGTGTCTCAAATATTATGGTGTCCTGAAATGGGGGGGGGACTATGTATAAAAAGTGCTGTAATTTCTACATGGTGAAACCAAAATGTATGGCATGCATTTGTCCCAAACATTATGGAGGGTACTGTATCTCCAAAATGGCAACTAAGGAGACCAGCCTTGTTTTTAGCTTGATGACCATGCATTGTTTAGTTTATCTAATTGGTTTTGAAGAGGTTTCATAAGCTCAAGGGCTGTAGAATATTCAACCCATAGATGAGCATGTAATCCTCAAAAGTCACAATGAAACGAAAAATGAGTTTAGCTTAGCTAATTATAGCATTATATAGTCATTATATATATATTTTTTAGTATTTTTGAACAATCCCACCTCTCCACCCCTCCCATCAAATAAAACTGCCTTTCTCTGCCTAACAAATTTCCCATTGGTTTGCACCATTGGCACTTTTGAATGATCCCTGGCTGTGTTACATCCTGAATAGATCAAAGTTTCACTGTGTCATTGTGTCTTTAAAACAAGAAAATCACTAAATTGGCAGGTACAAGGTTTTCACCGGACAGCAATGGTGGCCACAACTGACTAACTGGTATTAGAAAAAACTGACTATTTCATTGAGTCCATTTCATTGAGTTCATTGAACATTGCATATTTTATCATGGGCTCTAAGACAATGTAGGGCGAAAAGTACAGACGTCTTCTCCAGTAGCTGTTGGATGGTGATGTACGCCCACAGACGTTCTGTGAAGTCCCCAAAGATGTACTCCTGCTCTGGGTAGATCAAGTCCCAGTCCACAGCACTGGCCTGGCCCTGAACCTGGAAGTCCTCCTCAAACTAAAAAGAAGAGGAAAGGAGAAGAGATGGTGTCTAACAACAGAGTAACAAAAAACATTTTGTCTCTCCGCCACAACACCGTCTGAGCACTGTCTTTCGCTCACCCCGTTGCCAAACACTTCCACCAGGAAGTTGTCGAGATCATTGTCACTCAGCCGACCCGCCACAACGATCTCTGAGCCGTTGAACAACTGACTGAAGTGGTTGGTGGTCAGGAAGTCCACTGCATTTTCAGGATAACGCAGGTCCACCTCTGTGAGCAGAGGGCTGGCCACCTCCTCATAGAAACCCTGTAATCCATACACATAATATTTACGCAATTCCTGAGGAATGTGTCGCCAATGGTATATGAGCATAATGCAACTCTATCAAACCACCACAGTCACAAATGTATTATTATCTTGGCTCTTATGTTTAAAAACAGAAAGGATCTATAGACTCAGACATTTTTATTAGATCTCCAGTGGTTTTTATAGGTAAAAAATAAAATGGAGGTGATGTGAGAAAGCACTCCTGTCATAAATAATCTTTGTGTATTCATCCACCTGGAGTTGCATGGTTGCGTCTGAGGCCTCGTAGATCCTGCGGGCCAGTCCCTTGTTTTGTTTGGCCATCACATCCAGGAAGGAGTAATCCACATTGTTCCCAAAGCCCAGGCAGAACAGAGTCATGTTCCCACCAATAGCATTGCGCACATTCTCCTGGATCTTCGGGAGGCGGTTCTCTCCTACACATGCACGCATACAGTATACACAAATATAATGCACAATGAAAGTGCAAGCATGAAAGTGCACACAGACACAAATGCTACAGTTAGGAGTTAATATGCACCCAATCTGCATGCTCACCGCGATTTGGCATCCCATCGGTCAGTAAAATAATCATGTCCACACTCCTCTCTGGGAGCTTCTTGTGTTGCCTGTCGTCGATCAGCATCTTCACTCCTCGCAACACTGCATCATTGATATTGGTTCCTAGAAGGTGAGCACACAACATGGCATTGGCACATATGATAAAATTAAACACTGTGAGAGCGGTAAGCGGATAGGAGGGGGGCTTGTCTTTCTCGTAAATAACAGATGGTGTAACCTTAAACATATTACTGTTAAGGAACAACTTTGTTGCCCCGGACATTGAACTGATTGCTGTTAGCCTGCAGCCATACTACTTGCCGTGTAAATTCTCGCATGCCATTGTTTTGGTCGCTTGCATCCCGCCCTCTGCTGACGCGAGATCCGCCTGTGACGTCATCCATTCAGTCACAGCGCAGAAACAGAACATCCAACAGAACACCCAACAGCTTTCGTAGCGATATCAGGGGACTTCAACCATGCCTCTCTTTCATGCACACTATCCACCTTCAGAGAGTTTGTAAAGTGTCACACTAGGGAAAATAAAACTCTGGACTTACCCCTCTGCCTCCCCTAGGGAGATCTGACCACAACCTCGTCTACCTGAGGCCCCTCTATAAGCCTCTGGTGCAACAGCAACCGGTGACCACCAGGACGGTGAGGAGATGGACACCGGAGGACAAGGAGGCTCTAAAGGACTGTTTCGAGACATCTGTCTGGGATGAGTTCTGTGACTCCTTTGGAGAGGATATAGATGAGCTTACAGACTTTATAACTGGGTACATTAACTTCTGTCAGGACAATGTTGAACCAACCAGGAAAGTATGCTGCTTTCCTAACAACAAACCCTGGATCACCAGGGACCTTAAGGCCCTTCTGAATGAAAAGAAGAGGGCCTTTAGGGAAGGAATAGGGAAAAGCTGAATTGGGTGCAGAAGTAACTGAAGGTGAAGATCAGGGAGAGTAAAAACACCTACAGGAGGAAGATGGAACACAAGCTGCAGCAGAACAGTATGAGAGGTGTGGTCTGGCATGAAAACCATCACAGGCTACAATGTGGCCAGCCGATGGATAGGAGCCGAGCCAGGGTTTTTCAACAGGTTTGACCCCTGCTCAACCATCCCCCGTCACACCTTCTCTCGCCCCTGCTGCCCCACCTCCACACTCCCCTGTGGCTCTGCCATCCCTTAGCCACACTCCCCTCTCTTTTCTCCCCCCCGGATTCTCAACTCCAACACAACCACACATCATCAATCCAACCAGGTGAAGAGCAGCTGAAGAGGCTCCATGCAGGCAAGGCAGCAGGCCCTCATGGTTTAGATC
>JAXDDW010000014.1:0-22500 GCA_034670385.1 Hoplostethus mediterraneus
GGATAATGCTAGTGCTACAAAAACGTATGCTAGTTAGATGGAGCCTACTATCACTCAACACAGTGTATGCTAAAGGTGTTAGCACTATGGTAGCCTTTACTACTCACTCAACACAGTGTAGCTAAATGCTAAAAAGGGGGTTTTTAGCTTGACCCAACTACAAACACAGTGTATGCAAGTGTTAGCTAGCCTACTATCACTCAACACAGTGTACGCTAAAGTGTTAGCATGGAGCCTACTATCACTCAACACAGTGTACGCTAAAGTGTTAGCATGGAGCCTACTATCACTCAACACAGTGTACGATAAAGTGTTAGCATGGAGCCTACTATCATTCAACACTGTGTACGATAAAGTGTTAGCATGGAGCCTACTATCATTCAACACTGAGTACGATAAAGTGTTAGCATGGAGCCTACTATCACTCAACACAGTGTATGCTAAAGTGTTAGTGTGAAGCACTGGAATGATCTACCAGGGACACATGGATGATCTTGGTGTCTATATTCTCATCACTGAACAGGTAAGTTGACCAATGAAGAAAACGCCCTAAAACTGCTCAGAGGCCAGCAGTAAATCAAATCAAATCAAATTACATTTATTTGTACAGCCCTTCATCACCCTTACAGTCACTAAGGCTTCACAGCTCAACATCACAGGATCACAGCATCACAGCAAACGGCTCAGTCAGCGTCATCGTAGGACTAGAGGACCACGCAGGCGCCAACTCTGCCCAGCTGCAGCCTGGAAGCCTCTAGTTTTAGTGGGAATTGGATGGATGTTTGGCAGGGCATTACTGGAAACTGGCATTTCAAGCCCAGTCAACTTCCACTGGATAAATAGAATCTAAAATAGTACTGGGATGACGCACTGACCCAACACTTTCCACACTGATCTTCTGGATGGTTTTGAGGAAATCTAAACCAGTTAATGTTTACTTACTCATTTTCTATTTAGTTAAAGTGTTAACCTGGAACATCGGAGCAACCAATCTACCGGGAACACACGGATGGTGTTCTCATCACTTCACTGGTAAGATGACAAACGGGCCAAATTCCTGATAACTCAACGTATTCCTTTAAGCACTATTAACTCCTATGGAGCCACTGAATGACCAGCAACAGAAGACGAAAGCAGTGAATGCCCTCTGACCTCGTGTCTCAAACTTCCTGGAGGCCGAGGAGTTGTACACTCTGTGGTTGTGTGTCCAGGTACACTTGCATGTGTAGATGCCCTGGTTTGCCTTGTTGACATTGTACACCCACAGGTCGTCTCCATGTTCATCTTGGAAATGAGTGAAGGTCTGAAACACAAAATAAGGAGGCATAGGTGTAGATTTGAGGGGAGACGCAGGTTGAAACTCCTTTAAAAAGCATTTTGATGACAAAAAAACCTATTCACATCCCCTCTGATCGTTCTACTGTGCTGCTTTCATGAAGTCAAAGCCATCCTGTCTATCTGGTCCTCACCTCTGCTCTAGAAACACTAGGGGGTCTATCAAATGCCCCTTTAAAGATACAGAACTGTGCAAAGGTCTCAGACACCCTACATTTTTATATAAATTGAATCTTTTCTGCATTAGTATTTTACATTACTGCTGTAAATGTTTTGATATTTAGCTTCTTCACTTTGCGGAACCTAAGACGTTTGCACAGTGCAGTACAACAACATCATGCTGATGTTGAGTTTCTGTTGATTGCAGATAGTTCTTGCTCTGACAACCGCTGACAGATTAACAGATATTTGCAGCTTACAGGTTTCAAAGTTTACAACCCAGCGCAGGAGCACATGAACGGAGCGTGCAAAGGCACACCGTTGGATATTCACATAAACAGATTTGTGTGCACCGCTAGATATCCACCACTATCCACACTATGAGATACTGTAACCAGAACTGACCCTGTACCAGGTGAGGCTTCCATTCATGTGTTTGCATAACATCTTGACAGGATCTAGACACGGGATCTTCGCATTGCGGTCAGAGACTGTGATTGGGACGTAGAGGCGTTCAGGGCCCAGTGGCTGGCTTGCCGGGTAGACGTTGACTTGTGTGTTAAAGTCGTAACATTTCCCTGATAGGTTCAGCCTGGGGAGAGACCAGGCGTAGAGCACGCTCAGAGGACATTAGGGTGCATAAAAACAATAAAATAAAATAAAACCTTTTACACCTTTTGACTCGTCGGTACTCATCGGTGATACTCTGCAGCTGGAAACTGCGATAAATGTAAAAATCTGCAGCAGTATCATTTGTGTGCTCTCCTCACCTGATACAACTTTCATGTATTCTTTTAGGAAATACACTTATCTGAAAGTGAAATATTTAGGGCAGCAGATCATCCTCAGATCATCTTTCCATGAATTTATATGACAACCTTTTTTAACTCCGCCCCCTCCCTTCGTTGTGAATCTAAGCTGATTTTATTCCCTGTGTTTTTCCTCCTCAGTAAAGCCGTAGAGGAAATAAATGTCGGGGGAGGGGGGTGGACTGGTAGCGATGGGGTTTATGGGAAATGTAGTCTTGATGTGGAGAAACACTAGCACTAACAATACCACTGGTGCGAGAGGCCACCAGTCCTCCACCGTGGTCTCGTTGGTTTACGGTAATTACTGATATGTTGAGTTTTAAAAACTTGACGTATTGTTAAGCATCTTCCATGTAGACAAAGTATTGTTTAACTTTAAAGGTCTCTCTCCCTCTGCCTTACCGGGCCTTGTAGAGGCCAGTGTCGTTGATGGAGAGGTTGAGGAAGAGGAGTAATGGTCCGTGGTGATGAATCCGCTCTTCCTCCTCAGAGGAGATGACGGCGTTGTTTCTGTACCAGGTGAAATCTTTATCTCTGTAGTATTCCTCCTCCTCCTCACGGTCAGGCACCAAGCGCAGCGCCTCGCCCGCCGTTACGCCAATATTATACTCCTCATGGTCTATGCATTGAGGGCCTGCCTTGTCTGAATATAGAAAAGAAGATGAAGATGATGCTAATGCTGGATACACATGAGGTAAGAAATTCAGTTTTGCACCTTGAGATTGGTCTGCATGCGAAAACGCCACGACCAAGCTGAGGAACAGGAATCGGAGAGCATCCATCACTAAGAGCTGGGAGGAGAGAGAGAGAGAGAGAGAGAGAGAGAGAGAGAGAGAGAGAGAGAGAGAGAGAGAGAGAGAGAGAGAGAGAGAGAGAGAGAGAGGCAGTCAGTAATCTATTACCTTTATTGCCCGCTATCAGCGACCAATATTGAAATAACATGGATAGAACTTTTCTCCTCCTACACAAGTCACTGGTCCCCTTGATCTACGGTGGCCTGTAATTGACATAAACAGTCACAAGAGGTAATATATCACCATGCTAAATACTGTAGTAGTAGTAGTAGTAGTAGTAGTAGTAATAATAATAATAATAATAATAATAATACTAGGTGTGTAGTACTGTAGTTTCTGGATAGGTCCTGCGGTGGAAAACGACAACAGAGATGACACGTCAGTCAGACGTCACCATGTTATGGAGGGTTAAATGTGACAATATTAAATAATTAATTAATTAATTAATTAAAAGGGGAAATATAAGCTGTTTAATTGTTATGTCCACATTTATTTAATTCTTTCCACACAGCCAATTTCTGGAGTCGAATAATCTGGAGTTAGACAAAAAAAAGTGTGAAAGGGTTTGGCGGTGTAATATTTCGGTGTTCATTCACAGGGTGTTGAGGAGCCTGGTGCCCATCCAGCTGTTTTTGTCGCGCCCAGCAGTCTTGACTTGGACTTCGTCATGAGGCAGGTAAAAATGGCATTTTACTTCTCAAACTATATGTCACACTGTTACGGATTTTCTGTGTAATATATTTGTATATTTTTGATTGGACGAACTTGCTAGCTAACTGCTTAAGTTAATGCTTGCTCCATACTTGTTGAATATAACGTTAACTCGATGGCTTTGCGCATTTTTCTCCATGATTTCGTGCATGAAATTAATGTTAGTTCTGTTCTTGTGTATTGTAAGTTAGTTAACTTTAGTTTATAGTGTTTCAAGTTCTATCAACATGCGTTGTTTCCTTTCCATTAAACAGTAGATTCTGTACGGCTAGGACAGTACTGGACGGACGTGACACGGGATTTCCATTGAACGAATATCAACAAGATAACGCTCCGTTAATTTTCCTACTAGTTTGGTTAAGATAACAGCCTTGCAAGCAATGCGACTCTGTCTCCAGTGTTGGAGAGACTAGCCTAGCCTAGCCTAGCCTAGCTTGTTAGCCTAGCTAACAAGCTAACAGTCGTGCTGGATAATGTAAGCAAAATAGAATATCGGACTGTTGAGGTCTGCAGGCTTTCATTCTAACTAAAGACCATCAGGTGATTTCACTGATGAACACTCCTTCCAGAAGTTAAGAGGAACTTCCAGTGAAATCACCGGGTGAGGTGAAAAGTTGGAATGAAAGTGTGCCATTTGTGGGCCCTCCAGGGCACCCCAGCATATATGGTAGTTTTGTGGTGGTTGGTTTTACTGTATGTGCCCTGTATCCTGATGTTGTTATTTGTGATCCTCAGATTTTACTGTCTTGCAGCAAGATGGTGATGGACCTTCCTCCCCAAGTCTAACAGATGCATTGTCCATCTCCCCTGACGTCTTCCCCTCACACACAGGCACAGGCAAGTTCAAAAGGCCTTATCCCATAACACAAAACACTGACAGGTTGATATATTGGAGGGAGGAAGACGTCGCCACAGGTCCCACAGAAAGACAATATCTCTCTATGCTCTCTCTCTCTGAAAGTCAACTCACTACAGTCTTATAGTTTATTTGGGAACAAAGAAGTCTCTCATGATTGGTTCTCCAAACTCAGACCACATGGTTCATCCTATGGAGTCTCTCCACACAGTAGTGGTCTGGTCAAGGTCAGATTGATGATGTCCTTGTAGGGCCTCACTAGCTCACTGTGCAATACACAGACACATGTTCATGGCACACAACACAGTATCAGACACAAAATAAGGATTTACTTTCACAACGTTGAGGTAATTAAATCCCATCTGTGCTGCGTGCTTTAGGACAATGTGTACAACATTGACAGTATGAGGTTGTGCGGTTCGGGTGGGGTTTCCCATAATTCAACTAGTGTCAATGTCAGTGTCAGTGATCAACATAGCACATAGCTGTCTGTGGTTTTCTAAGTATTCCGGCACTTCCTTGTGTTGTCCTATGTGGCGACCTGTGGAAAAGTACTGCTGGATCCCTCACTGGGGAAATGTTCCCAAATGTTCCCAAATGTTCCCAAATGAAAAACTGAAAAGCAAAATTAATGTGACTGAGTTTGTTTTACAAGATCTGGCAGTCAGTCACAAAAACAATTCCCCTGAGGGGAAAACCAGGGTTTGTAAAACAAACAGTCAATTTTGCTTTTCAATTTTTCAATTTTGCTTTTCTCCACATAGCAGACGTGTTTGGCAACGGATGTATTTGGGTAACGTGGTGCCAGCTGCTTTCAGGAGAGTAAATAGTCTCCACCTAGCCGCCATATTGGAATGAAGACATCAAGTGAAACACATCCTGCATTATATAGAAGTGTTAGTTATAGTTAGTTATAGAAGTGTTAGTTATAGATGTGTAGTTATAGATGTGTTAGTTATAGTTAGTTATAGATGTGTAGTTATAGATGTGTTAGTTATAGTTAGTTATAGATGTGTTAGTTATAGAGGTGTTAGTTATAGATGTGTTAGTTATAGTTAGTTATAGATGTGTTAGTTAAAGAGGTGTTAGTTATAGAGGTGTTAGTTATAGTTAGTTATAGAAGTGTTAGTTATAGAGGTGTTAGTTATAGATGTGTTAGTTATAGAGGTGTTAGTTATAGATGTGTTAGTTATAGATGTGTTAGTTATAGTTAGTTATAGAAGTGTTAGTTATAGATGTGTAGTTATAGATGTGTTAGTTATAGAGGTGTTAGTTATAGATGTGTTAGTTAAAGTTAGTTATAGATGTGTTAGTTATAGATGTGTAGTTATAGAGGTGTTAGTTATAGAGGTGTTAGTTATAGAGGTGTTAGTTATAGATGTGTTAGTTATAGAGGTGTTAGTTATCGATGTGTTAGTTATAGAGGTGTTAGTTATAGATGTTAGTTATCGATGTGTTAGTTATAGAGGTGTTAGTTATCGATGTGTTAGTTATAGAGGTGTTATAAAGGTGTTAGTTATAGAGGTGTTAGTTATAGATGTGTTAGTTATCGATGTGTTAGTCATAGAGGTGTTAGTTATAGAGGTGTTAGTTATCGATGTGTTAGTTATAGTTAGTTATAGATGTGTAGTTATAGATGTGTTAGTTATAGTTAGTTATAGATGTGTAGTTATAGATGTGTTAGTTATAGAGGTGTTAGTTATAGAGGTGTTAGTTATCGATATGTTAGTTATAGAGGTGTTAGTTATAGAGGTGTTAGTTATCGATATGTTAGTTATAGAGGTGTTAGTTATAGATGTGTTAGTTACAGAGGTGTTAGTTATAGAGGTGTTAGTTATAGATGTGTTAGTTATAGAGGTGTTAGTTATAGATGTGTTAGTTATCGATGCTAGCTATCAGCTTCAGGACATATGATTGTGAGTTCATGTCTGAGTTGAAAGAACATCTTAAGCGTTCAACTCAACTGATGATATAACGTTTATTAAGACACATTGTTAGCTTATTAGCATACTTCCCAGCATGCATTGCATTGCATACGCTATATAGGCTATATACTTAAAAAGTCAGTGGTATCTGCTGTTAGTACTTGCAGAAGTGCAAAGTGTACTTGTTGTAGTGTAACTACTTTATCACACATGGACAACTGACAATAAAAGTGTATTTTCTAGTGAAGAAGTAAATAAAAATGTAGTGTAAATGCACCGTCACAGAACCGTCATGCCTGTCAGATAACTATGTAATATTCTAGATATTTCCCTTTTGGACCAAACGTGCATCAGCTGCAGTTTCTCACTAAGACATCCGACATCCTGCAGTCTCATCTGTGCAGGATCTTATCTTTTAAAGAAGGAAGTTGCACTCCTGATAAGAA
The DNA here is from genome assembly GCA_034670385.1 of Hoplostethus mediterraneus. Taxonomy (NCBI): domain Eukaryota; kingdom Metazoa; phylum Chordata; class Actinopteri; order Trachichthyiformes; family Trachichthyidae; genus Hoplostethus; species Hoplostethus mediterraneus. The sequence continues at coordinate 7,036 of JAXDDW010000014.1, forward strand.
TGAATGAAAGAGTTTCCACTTCACAAGATGATCACCATGACAAAATGACTTCTGCCACATTAGTGAAGGCACTTTCTGAGATAATCACCCTTTTGACACTGGAATCATTTGTTTTGTTGAAGTATTGAAATGATTCTATTCTTTTAAATTGTATTTTGAACATGGAAGATAACCGGCCAGACAGGTTATGGATGATATCTGGGTTAGGAAACCTCCACACACCTCATTGAATGAACACAAATCAGAGTGGAGCTCTGCATTAAGTCTGTGGAATCTTCTCTTTACAAAACTGTTTTCAAATAAAAGCGTAACATTTGGTATGAAGCCCTAAAGTTGGATGAAACTACAGCAGAGAAAATGACATTTTAGCAGCAAATGAATGTTCATTATTCTGTTTCGGAGAGATGTGGTGCACTAAGTTGTCACTCGTCACCTCTTTCCTGTTTGTCGGCCTCAAATTTGTCTCCTTTACTTTCATGAGATGGGTTTTCTAAAACTGCACAAATTGAATTCTTCTTTTTAATGAGAGGAAACCTAACCTAGAGAGTACAATCTACTGCTGTAGGTTGGTTACTGATTTGGTTAACCCTTCGGAGACGTTACACCGTCTAACGTTTTACTGCATACTTGCTGCACTGCTGCTACAAATTCATGAGAAATTACTCAGATACTCGACATTTTCTTCTCTTTTTCAGCCATCAGACAGTGCAAAGAATGGGCTGGCAAGAGGAAGTTTTAAAGATCAGATCAGAGTTTTGTGCTGTAATAAGTCTGACAAGTCAACACTGAGAAAGACAAGGCTGCTGCAGCACGAGGGGAGGACAGCTTTAGGATCATTCTGGTAACTGAACCTCCACCAACGCTGACCAATTCTCCAACTTGCTGCTGTCACACCCAAAGATTTCTCATCACTGAAACCTTAAGTTGATTTCTTGACCCTGAAAACAACCCAGAGGATTGGGACTCTCATATGGCTAAAAAAACATAATCGTCCAATACCTGAAATCCCAGACATGGATCACCACCTAAATCTAATCAATCTAATCAATCGTCCTTTGACCCCAAGACCTAAATTAGATGGGAATCCCTCCTTCCTGCTGCCAGGCTTGGTGTTTAAAATAGATTAGAAACAGGAGTACTCAACGAAGAAACCCTCAAGAGATAGTGGGAAACCGGTTCAAATACTTGACAAATGAAAGCGTATCAGTTTTCATAAATTGATAGACTCATAAATGATAATTCAGCAGCATGTACAGAAGTGGAGGCATGACTTACCCTGTTGAAGCTTGCAGGGTGGAGTGGCTCAGACCACACATGACAGCGCTGTATATTGACCCATTCAATCACTGAGCTCAGCAGACGAGCAGTCTCTCTCTCTCTCTCTCTCTCTCTCTCTCTCTCTCTCTGGCTGCAAGTCACGCTCAACTCTGACAAAGCTGTTTGATGAAAGCAAGAGGATTCACTGTTGCAAGACACTGTTGTCAGAGTTGAGCGTTCAGAGTTCAGAGTTGTTGTTAAAAAAAGGTCTATTTCTGGTTTAAAACGGTCTATTTCTGTAGCGATCCTTTTGGTAATGTTGTCAGACACTTGTCAGACACACGAATAACAATCTGAGCCCGTCAGTGGCAAAAACAAGCACTTTTAGTGGACGTACTTTGACCGGCCGAATATGCCTTTACGGATTATGAGCCGCCGTGATGCGACTGCCGGTTGAGCCGATGGACCGGAGAAACTCAGACACTTTTGGGATTTACTAGAGGCCAGGTTGAAAAATCCCGGAATTACCCTTTAACCTGTAAAAGATAAAACACCAAACATAAAAGATAAACCACCAAACATAAAAGATAAATCAAAAATAAGTGTTGGAGAAGGAGCAGGAAGAAGCAAAATGCTTATCATGTCCTGCCCCTTCATCAACAGTGTCAAACAGTTTCATCATTAAATCAGCATCAACAATTTCATTTACCCTTCTCATTTTTGTATTTCTCGAAAATTATTTTCTTATATTTGTATTAAAACTGTGTTATGCTATTGCTTTGCTTGATCTCTTCGTCTAGTACATTCCACAGAGTCACCCTGCAAACTGAAATACACATACTTTTAAGAGTGGTACGGACACAAGGCTGTTTTAAATTAGATACGTTCAAAGTTAGAGTGGATGAGTTTGATTATATGCTGAATGTGACCTCAGCATGTGGTTTGGGTGTGGCAGAGACAGGTATCTCATCAGGGCCTGCCCTGACAAAGAGTCTGGTAGGAGTCTGGGGGAACAGGCCTGGGCTGGGGCAAACAACAGGGAGACAGGAGGGCAGAAACAGGATGGGGCAAACAGTAGAGAGACAGGAGGGGATAGCAGAGTTTTAGTTGCCAATATCAGACCAAAGAGTGCCTACTGGCATTTCAATACTGCTTTATTGTGTGATGGCAATTTTAAAGATGCTTTTAGGTTTTTTTGGAAAACCTTTAGAGCTAGAAAGCATGATTTTACCTCACTAAGGCAGTGATGGGACTGTGGGAAGGTGGAACTTAGACAACTCTGTCAGCAGTACACTCTCAATGTCACACGGCACATTACCAGATCTATGAGTGATCTAGAGAATCAAATAGTGGAACTGGAAAGTTTAGCAGAGGCCACTAGGAATCTAGGGCATATTGAAGTCACAGGATGAACTCTCCCAAACATGATGTCTTCCTTTGAATGTGAAGCAGGGAGTTACTGGAAAGGATAAACAGCACACTGACCCCAGACATCCTACAATGATCTAATGGATCTCCTCAGGAAATACCAGCACTTTCATCCTGAGAAATCTCCACTAAGTAGTTTTCTACTGAGTCAGTTCAAGAGCACGAAGAGAGACGATAATCGCTTGAAGACTGCAGAATCCATTTCTGTCGTTGTTTGGTGTCGCTTTGTTTTTTAAGTAACTTTCCATAACTTTTCCTTGCTTAATACAGTTTGAGATTTAAAATAAATAAATAATTGCATTCCAAAATAAAGCCATAAACCAAGGTATTAATTCTCCACTACAAGACAGAAAAATAGCAACTGGTTGGCAAATAAAATAGAATAATATGGAAAATTGATGACTTACCTTTGCACATTTGTTCGACTATTTTTAACTATAACTGGAGGATACATGATTCAATATCTTTGAATTAAAACATTTTTCACATATTCAAAGTTTCTGCTCCCTGGTTGAAATGACAGTAGACTAGTGAATGTTGAATCTTTTCCGTCGGGTCCCATCAAGCTGTTAGAGTCACTTCCTCTTTAACTGAGGGAGGTTTTTGTACGGCTCTTTATCACTGTGTGAGCGGTGTAGCTTCATGCTGCTGACAGTAGTAAACTCCTGCATCTTCTGTCTGGACATTACTGATGGTCAGACTTAAATCATAATCATATCCACTGCCTTGGTATCTACCTGAAGTTAAACCAGCATTAAAATCAATGATGAATTTGGGAGCTTGTCCTGGTTTCTGATGGTACCAGGCTAAATCATCATCGATGGCGCTGCTGGCTTTACAGTTAATGGTGGCAGAACCTCCTGGCTGGACCGTCAGTGACTCTGGAGTCTGGGTCAGCAAAATGTCTGCTGTACACCCTGAAATACACAACACAGGAACATGGACTCAACCTTCCCCTGATACACATAAATCAGTCCATTAGAACGAGGTCAAAAGAGATCACATGGTCTGGATAAGACAGCAGTAAAGGAAGTGATCTGTGTTGATTGATGATCCAAATGATCGCTCACCTTGGGTGTAAAAAGCAGCTGCCAAGATGTAGATGCAGATGAAAGACATGCTGATCTTATTATTGGTCTTCTGGTCTGATCTGGATCACTGAGGAAAACCTGTTGAGCTTCCAGCTATAAACCCCAGAGGAGAGCTGATGCAAAGTTTCCTCTCCACGCAAATGAGTGGTCGACTGTCTGCTGCTTCCTGTTTGCTCTATCTTTGATTGGAGGAGAACGTCACCTCAAACTGAAGAATCTGACAGCTTGGTGCTGATCAGTGGTGATCAAGATCCATGTGGTTTTATCTAGTCTCCATCTTTGTCTTTCAGCCTCACTGTAGTGTTCTTCACTGTGGTGTTCCTCACTGTGGTGTTCCTCACTGTGGTGTTCCTCACTGCTCTTCCCAGAGATCACCTGTCAATCAAACAGTGTGTCCAGTACTGTGACATCTTTCTCCTTGGATTTCCTGTTGATGGAGTTTGAGTTCCTGTAGGTGGCGCTCTTTTCTTTGTCTGTTCAGCCACGGTGGCTATCACTGCTCATGCTAACTACCCAGTTCATCAAAAGGATAACTGTTAACCTGCTATGTAATGGTAGGGAAATGCTAGAGTAGTAGCATCCCACTGAGACACATGAGCTCCTTTACTTTTCTTGGTAGACGTGTGAACAGGTTTAGAACAGTTAAGTCACAATGAAACATTCATTTGATGTCCTGGGGGTGAGATGGGATCGGGCCCATCTCTCCTTTTGGTCTTCTCCTCTTGTCTGTTTCTTTGGATTTTGACTTTTTGGTCTGAATGTCCATGTCTGTTTGCTAACGTCAGGCTGGACAGACAGCAGGACAGTTTGACGTTGTTGCTAGGCAACAGTATTATAACATCACCTACCACAGCCCAGTGTTTATTGTTATTATTAGTAGGTTTTAATTATATTCATTTTGTGAAATTATCTGAAATATCTTTTCTGTGCTTTTGGCGCCCCCACGTGTCCCATATTCTGTACCACCAAATTGCACTCTTGGTTACATGAACATATTCAGTCTGAACACATATCTTGATTCATCAGGATGGAATATATATTATATAAAATACTTTACTCTAATATGTACTATAGGATCACTACAGCTGTGTTTCGTTGAGTGACTTCAGAAGTCATACATTTCAAATGATGATGATACAATGATGAACATCAGCTTGTTGGAGTGAACATGTGTTTTTACAACAGAAATTCAATGTGGTAAAATCTGACCTTCAGACCCAAAATGTTGCTGAGATAGAAAAGTCACATCTAACATCAGGTCCTTTCAATGCAGCTTAATGGGACGTAAATGGGTTTGAGGGTGTAAGGAAGTGGCTTTTGAGTCTAATCCAGAGAATGTAGATCATACAAACTAGAACTTGATTTTTATAATTCGACAAACATTTCCGTAGTGTCCTTCTCACTTTGATTGAAAACTATACATAGAACCAAAAATCCCAAATAAATAACAGGTTGGTCAAAAATGCAGTTTAAGGAGGGAATAGACCCCAACAGGGTTAGAAACACTGAACAGCAGCGTTGATCGGCTGTTTCAACGCCCCTCGCTGCTTTAGGGTCGCTGGTTACCTCAGGATAGATGCTGCTTCAAGGTAGACAGATCATCAAGATGACTGACAGGTGTTGGGGTGGGAGCTTGACCTATGAGCAGGAGGAGGGTGGGACTGACGACACAGAAGTTGCAGATTGTGGCTTTAAGCCGTTTAAACAAGCAAAGGATTCTGAAAGGCCTAAAATATTTCTGACCCAGGTGCTACTGGGTAATTATGTTGTTGCTTTTTGTCTTTAATGGTTTTTTCAGTGGGTTTATGTCGTCTTACCTTTCAATCAGACTTTCAGTTTCTGATCAGTTCAAATAAATAAATAGACACAAGGAGAGAGTCAGTTAAAACATTTACTTAATAATTTCATCTTTTTCCTTCTTACAAAAAAACAATGTGCTTTCGGTCCTGGAACACATAGAAAAGTAGAAAGCTTCTCTGGACATCACATTCTACCAGGTTATAGCAGACAGGGAGAAGGGTTGAGGGTTTGAAGCCCATTTGGATCGCCTCGGGTTAATTCACTCAGTAAACAACAGAAGGAACTTATTTAATACTGACAGAGCAGTCCTTCTCAGCTCCAAGGGAGTGTGGAAAACATCAGGAGTGATCAGGTGAACAACTGATCCCTTATTGATCTCACCTGTTAAATCCACTAGTCAAGAAACAAGGTGAAGATGATCTTTAAAGTAGATGGAACTCAATATTACGGATTAGCTCCAAATATTTTCTACTCTCATTTCTTAGAAAGGTTTGATGTGGAAACCTTCTTGTGGTGAAAAGTTTCTGCCTCGAAGAAATTCCTGAATAGACTGAAGAGCAAAATTAAGGAGATTCTCTGGTAAAATGAGCTGAAGAAAAGCCTTCTGCAACATATCACAAAACACTGTACAGATTAGAAATGATACTTTCTGTGGACTCTTTCTTAGTCCAAACAGTTTAAAGGGATAATGCACACAAAAGAAAAAACAGAGTATGCCAAAGTATTTCGGGCAGCGGATTAAGTGAATAAGTGAATGGCGAGGCAGCAGAGTGGTTAGTGGTTCCCATCCAGTACAGGTGGAGTTTTAGTTCTACAAACAAACTGGAGCTGCTCTGGAAGCAGAGATAATCTCATTGGTTTAATTAAACTGAAGTGGGCGGAGCCAAATAACCACCATTTTGTTTTAGAGCACAAGCAAGTTAGCTAACTGGTAAACTTGAATGACAAAGAAGGAAGTCTGGTTAAAATATTAAAAACAAACAAATAATAACAATATGTTATTATATCATCATGCTAGCTTACTAGCTAACCTAGATAGCTTAGTAAGGTTAGATTTGGGTGGTTGGTTATCTTTCCAGTTAGTAGCAGAGCGCTAGGCTTCATAATGTTAGCTAGCTCCACTTTTCACTGGGTTTCAGTCTAACGTTACTTAGTCAGAACTGTGGTTCTTTGGCTCCGCCCACTGAGGTTTAACTCAACCAATGAGATTATTTCTGCTTCCAGACCAGCTCTCTGACAAACGCAGAACTCAACCTCTAATTTGCCTCCAGTAACAGGGGGCACTGCTGTGTGGCCAACCCTGACCTCTGACCTCCCGGTGGAGGATGATTTCCCTCTCGGGGATCAATAAGAGCATACAGACGTTATACTGCTATGTCAACATAACCGCGGGGTGCAGGGTTATAAAGTTATACCAGAGCAATCAATTTGGCATACTCTGGTTTTGTGGTGAAATGCCTCTTTAATAACACTATACAATAAGGAAACACTATTCAGGTCCATAGTCACTTCAGTCAACAAGGAAAGAGAAGGAACCAAAGGGAAAGGTTTGGTTTGCATCATAAAATCCACACACACACACACACATACATACACTGCTTGCACACATTTAAACACATCCACATTTACACCACAACACGCAAACATATGGCACAAGGTATCCATCACCAGCTTAGACTTCTGTTAAAGAGTGAACACAACCAACATCACGCCTCGGGACGCTCAGAGAGAGAATAAAGCAAGTTGGTGAAATGACAAACGAGAAAGAAAATAAAAATGTCCGTCACATCGAGCATGCTGTCAAACGTTTCAGCACTGTAAACGTAGAAACACACAACAGGTCCAGAATCTCCAGCAGGCGGTCGAGTTACGTTCACGTCACTTCACAACACCGCAAAACCACCATGACATGAAGCAGAAACTGAACCATGTTGGGGCTGGACTGAGATCAGTCTGTAGATGTACCGAGCACATAGTCCTTTTATTACAACTCTGATATGATCCAGTTGATTGATTACATATTTCTTGTAGAATTGATCAATACTATACTGGTTGTCCTTCACGTGAACTGATTCTAATGCGTTTTGATGTTTTATTATTAATAACTATTATTATATTTCAGTGCAGTTTTAGTGTCCCATAATGGTCTGGATGCTTTTCCACCCTGACAAGAATAAACGTGGTGGAAACACTGAAAGCGCTCTCTTGAAGAGTCATATTGAAAGATGCTGAATATTGGTACAAGATATCGGCAGCTTCAAGACAGAAACATCAGTACTGAACAATATCACTGTCTCTTTAAATGTGATGATGGGTATTGGTGGCTTTCTTCTACATTGATGCTCACATTTCATTATTTTCACCTCTTGCAGCTTGTGATGAGTAACTTACCTCCCAAACTGAAGCCCAAAACAGAGTAAAGAGCTGCTGTTTTTCTAATGGACTAGTGATTTTAGAGCATTTCCACTTCCTGTATCACACACAAGCTAATGTAGGAATTTGTAGCGTTGTACATGTGTAGTGGGTTTGTTTTCTACTTGCAGTAAAATGAGTCGTCACCACCGACTTCACGGTGATGTGTTGATGAGAGCATTAGTAGTGTTGTTGAAGGTGGAAAACACCAAGGTCTGTTCGCTACGGTCCTTTAGCAAGACGTCAGCTAAACCGACGTTCAGCTGTCGACGCTGAAAACCTCAAACCCTGCTGACGACTGTCCATCACATCAGCACAACTTCCTCTTTGTTCACACAGACAGGAAGTACGGTGGCCACCAAACCTGGACGTCCTTCACCTGCCTCCCCTGAGGATGAGAGTTATTGCAGTTTCTTCGTCTGCCGTCGTTCGATAAGCGCTTCTGTAACTTCGATGTGACGAGACATCGGAAGCTTCAAGTCTCTCGCCTTCCTTCTTTCCATCTCACTTTGTTCCTTTGTTCCTCAGTCTCTGGTGCTTCTCTTTATTCCTCTCTTGAAAAGATCAGAGGAAGATGAGGCTGTCGAAGGAGGAAGAAGGGAGGGTTTACTTCATAGTGACTGTAGTGCATTGAAGGGTTGAGGGATGACGTTGAGGCGGAGGTTGGAGGGAGGGGGTGAGGTTAGGTCGAGCAACATTCAAAAAAACCTGCATGCCCTGTAACTGAAGTTCAATAAACTGGAGCAAAGCAGGAGGGATGGTGGAAGTCGTGTAGATGTAGTGGTCACTTGGGTCAGATGACGGCTGATGGAGATGGAGGAGCGGAGGAGCAGGAGAAATAGTGGGAGTCCAACTTCTTCAGGGAAAGGAGCATCTCTTTGGTTTCAGGAAGGGGCGGGGCCAAAGGAGGCAAAGGCAAAGGATTAAAAAAAAAAAGTTAAAATGTCATTTCAGAGTCGGAAAAAGGGAAGGGGAGGATGTAAGAAAAAGACTTGGATGTCTCATCGTAGTGTTTAGTGCACAATTCACTTCTGCTGAGCTTCTCATGAGTCTGTTTCTAACTATGGGATCAGACCCAAACTGGCAGCTTCTGTTGGGACCCCTCATAGCAATACTAGCAACACCTTCAGTATTTGCCTCAGAGGGAAACGCTGGATACCTTTGATGGTTTTCTTCTGGGGCTGGGGATTATAAGGCAAGAAGGGAGAAAAGGTGCGACCAAGACAGAGAAAAAAGAAAGAAGATGATTACATAAAGGGGAAAAGGCAAGGAAAGATATCGACAATGAGACTAGAAAAGAACAGAAACTTGGGGTGCGTTCACGTCCACCATGTTCTGGTGGGTTTATTAAGCTCTGCAGCGTTTCCTTTAGCTGGTTGGTCAACATTCACCAAATAACTGACGAGACGCCTGAAAATGTCTCAGTCCTCTAACAAGAGAACACAAGGCATTATGGGTAGAAGAGAACTGTGGTGGTTCGTTAGGAGAGAGAACGGGATCCAACCAGCTACAGGAAACCACCCCAGAACACAAGGCATTATGGGTAGAAGGAGACTTGGTCAGTCATGTTCAGATGTTTCTTCATGTGTTCTTAACTGGTATGAACACCAGAGAAGAGCAGACAAGTCCATCATGGTAGATCAAGTTACAGACTGGAACCAGGTTGGTTTGGACTCTCTAACCTGGTGGGATGACAGGTTACCAAAACTCAACCAACGAACCAGCTGCTGAGCCCAAACGAACCAAATAAACAAATGGAGCAAAGTCAACTTTCCACTCCAAAAACCAACTGGAGGTGTGATCGCACCCTTAGACTGAGACAGAAAGAAAAGAAAGGAAAGACAGAAAGAACGAGTCTTCCTGGTGATCAGTCGGCGTAGTGCATGATGGACTCGACGTAGTTTCCAGGGAAGAGACCGGTGGTGGTGTTCATCACGCCTTCATACCACCCGTCCTCGTTCTTCTTGATGACGTAGATGATCGCTCCTTCCTGGAACGACAGCTCGTCCTCCTTATCGGCCATGTAGTCGTAGATGGCCACCACTAGAGGGAGACAAACACACCAGAATGATATTATAAGAAATAAACACATTGTAATTAGTGTTTACACATTAGTGTTTATTTACAAATTAATTGTATTATAACATAATATTAATAACAAAAACAATAGTACTACTAGTACTATTACTACTAATAATGATTATTGTATCTTAAAGAGCAGCAGAGCTTTTAACTTCCGTACGTTTTAACCGTACAAGATGCAACAGACAAATAAATAAAAGGCGTTTCAACATTTTCAGAAGTCTTTGATTCTCTATTTTCCAGTTTACCTGTTTTCCACATCCTCCAAGCCAAAGCAGTGTCCCTTTTCCTTTACTATTTTTAATTCAGTCAATATGTCAAACCCACAGATTCAAACCATTTTAAAGGCATTTAAAGAGCACCTTGCTTCCTTAATGGATGTACTTTCTGTAGAAACAGGAAGTTGGGTGTAAACCAATGGGAAATCAGTTATTTGAAGGAAGGGGTGGAGTTGTTCCAAAAATCGGACGATATTATTGGTTGTATTTTATACAACCAATATAAATATAATTTATACCACTACAAATATAATATAATAATAATATGTATAATAATATAGGTTTTCCAGGAATTAAAAGTAATGAATAGAAGAAAATGTTTTTTTCAATTTTTTTGATAAATAATTCACTAACAAAGCAAAAAGGTATTTTATTTCATTGTGACCTGATAAAAAGTCATAATATGTTTTACTTTCATAGCAATCACGTCATCGGCGCTCCGACTCCCACCTTGTATCTACGTGCCTCACCTTTCTCCTGGTAGGTCCTTGGTGCCCAGGGTGGGTCTTCCTCGGCGTAGGGGTCGTTGTACTCCACGACCGCTGACTCCTCCTCTTCCTGACCGTCCTCCAACGGCGGAGTATCAGGCTGGGGCTCCTCGGGCCCTGACTGGCCGTCGGCGGCCGAGGGAGGGGCGTCCGAGACTGGGGAGGCAGGGATAGATGTGAAACACACACACACACACACACACACACACACACACAAAACACACACACACACACACACACACAAAACACACACACACACACAGACACACACAACTCTACTTACTGGACTCTTGAACTCGAGCAACGAAGCCCATCAGAGGAAGCTGGGGGGTGAACTGGAGGAGGGAGGGAGGAGGGGGGGGAGGCTGAGCACACGCACACACACACACACACACACACACACACACACACACACAGACACACAAAAGTTGTAAAGAGATATATTAAATTGATTTTCCTCTATTTGCTCTGGTTCTGTGGTATAGTGAAGTACTGTAGGACCTACCGGGGCTCTGGTTGTAGTAGGGGCCACCGTTGACCTGGTTCTGTGGTAGGATTGGCTGTCCAGTCACAGAGGGGGGCCGGCGGTAGGGTAGCGACCCCCCCACCTGGGCAGCCTGCTGTCTTGGTTGAGGCCGGTTCATACTGTAGAACTGAGGGACCATACCACCTAGGACACAACGAGGGGGGGGGGTCAGAGCCTCAATGTCCTCACATCCTTTTTGAAAGAAACACATCTGTATCCTAATGAGTTGCTGGTTAAAACAGCTCCATAAAGAACAATTTAATGCTCATTTTTCTTTTTCTATAATTTAATTTCCTCATTTTTGTTTGTTAGTAAGTGGGCAACATGCAGAACCGTAACCAAAAGGTCACTTGTCCGATTCCCTGCAAGAACCATGTATCCTGGTGAAGATCTGCTTGATGAACAGTTTGACTTCCTGGTTGGAAAATGGAGGCTGGATGGAGGGAGATGATGGGAGGCGAAGGGTGGTATGGTTGCCTGGTGGGTGCTTAGACAAACTGTCCTGAAACTGAAAGGTCACGAGTCTGATTCCCTGTAAGAGCCACGTGTCCTGCTGAAGTGTCCTCTAGCACAGTGGTTCTCAAGCCGGTCCTCAAGGAGCCCCTGTCCTGCAGGTGTTAGCTCTAGCTCTACTCAGGCACACCTGAACGAATTATAGGCTTTTCACACTTGAATATGTTAGCCCAGGGTTCATTTTAACCCTGGGTTATAATAGCCCTGGGTTAATTTATCTCACGTTTCACACTAGTTTTCTTTAACCCTGGGCTAACAACTGACCCTGGGTATTCAGTGTTCAGGATTTCACACTGTAAGCTTGTAGACCCCGGGGTAAAGTTTAATGCTAATGTTTAACTCAGTGTTACATTCTAACCCGTTACATTCTAACCCTGTTACATTCTAACCTGTTACATTCTAACCCGTTACATTCTAACCCCTGTTACATTCTAACCCCTGTTACATTCTAACCCCTGTTACATTCTAACCCTGTTACATTCTAACTCCTGTTACATTCTAACCCCCTGTTACATTCTAACCCGTTACATTCTAACCCCTGTTACATTCTAACCACCTGTTACATTCTAACCCCACAATGTTTCACACTATTGTTCTTAGCACCGCGTTTCGGGGTTAGCACCCCAAAAGCGGTGCTAACCCTGCTTCGTAGCAGGGTTTGTTAACCCAAAAGCGGTGTTAACCCTCTTTAAAAATGCAAGTGTGAAACGCTGCTTAGCCCGGGGTTAAATGCGTCCTTAACCCAGGGTTAAGAAAGACGTTAGTCCGGGGTTAAGTGTAGTGTGAAAAGCATATTAGTGGCTTCATGTTGTCATGGTACCATAATTGGTATCATGCAGGACAGGGGGTCCTTGAGGACTGGATTGAGAACCACTGTTCTAGCAAGACCCTGAACGCCTCCTTGCTCAGTCATTCGCTCTGGACAAGCTGCTACGTAACAAGAAGGTAACGGAGCTGCTTGATGAACAGTTCACTTGGAAAATGCAGGCTGGATGGAGGGAGAGGATGGGAGGCGAATCGTAGGTTTGGCGGGAAGGAAGGGAGAAAGGAGGACGTCGTGCGGTTGATGATGGAGGTGGTGCTGTTGGAGAGGAGGCAGGAAACACTCACCTTCAGCAGGGGAGGAGGAGGAGGAGGAAGAGGAGGAGAGAGGAGGACGAGGAGGGGCAGGAGGAAGGAGAGGAGACAACTCCTCAGACAAGTCAGCTGATTGGACCTCGGACGTGTCTTGGGCGGGGTTAAGTGGGGGGGAAGTGTTGCCGGGTGAGTTTGTTTGCATGTTAGGTTGAGGAGGAGGAGGAGGGGAGGAGCCGGGCTGCGGGGGGGAGTTTGGTTGCAAAGGTGCGTTTGGGTGCGTTAATGTTGTGGTGGAGGAAGAGGAGGAGGAAGAGGTGGAGTTAGGAGCAGTGGAAGAGGAGCCAGCTGGTCCATCAGTCGGAGTAACGGCTTCAGGAAGGAAGGAAGGAAGGACCGCAGGAAGGAGGGAAGGAAGGAAGGAAAGGAAAGAAAGGTAGGGAGTGGTTGAGAAATTAGAAACCAATTAGTTAACACAGGGAGAATAAACCGAGAGGCTCGGGTCACGTAACCAGAACGACCTGGACCCGACTTTCATCGTCTTCCTCTTTACCGAACCTCGTCAGTATCGAGGTTGAGCATGCACGTGTGGTTGCATCTCTGTGTGTGTGTGTGTGTGTGTGTGTGTGTGTGTGTGTGTGTGTGTGTGTGTGTGTGTGTGTGTGTGTGTGTGTGTGTGTGTGTTGTTGTTGTTTCATAGCACATTGTTTTTACCCTGCAACATTTTGACTGACATACTGGCAACAGAGAACATGAAACATTAAAAACATGACAGGATATAGATTGAGAGCGTGTGTGTGTGTGTGTGTGTGTGTGTGTGTGTGTGTGTGTGTGTTACCTGGGAAGGCGGAGGGCGGGGAAGGCGTCGGCACGGCGATGGGAACGCCCACACTGCCACTCCCACTGTTCTCCCTGCTGCTGCTCCGACTGCTGCTGCTGGGATGGCTGCCTCCACTACTACCACTGATACACACACACACACACACACACACACACACAGGCACACGCACAGACACACACACACACGCACACACACGCACACACACACACACACACACACATCAACAGGAAGTCATGGCTTTGACAAAGAGAGAGAGAGAGAGAGAGAGAGACAGACAGAGAGACACAGAGACAGAGAGACAGAGAGAGAGACAGACAGACAGACAGAGAGACAGACAGACAGACAGAGAGACAGACAGACAGACAGACAGAGAGACAGACAGACAGACAGGTTTCTGTGGAGTAAAACCAAAGCGATGGCTGGTATGGATTCATCGACAGCAGTGAGTCGACGCCAGAAGAAGCTGAATGACAAGAGACAGTAACTTCAGCCAACAGAATCTGATTGGCTGAAGATTCCAGATGGGTGGAAGCTGGTGATTGGATGGAGGGATTCTAGAGCATCGTAGCAGCGCTATGATTGGACAGCAGAGATGAGAGCAGAGCAGACTGTTTTCTAGCACACGTTCTGGGTTGGGAGGGAAAATACAACAAATATAAAAGTTTCCAATCAAACTCAAAATATATTAAAGATTTAAAAATATAATTTTGTAATATTTATTTTTAATATTTTTCAAGTTGAATGCATTTTAAAAAATGTAAATAATTATTCGTTTATTAAATATCATTACTAAATAATAATAATAAATGTTATTGAATATTATTATTTAATGAAGATTAATTTTGACTAAATGTAGTTTTTGGTGCTAAAGGAGTACAAGATTATACTGGAAGTCATTTGGATAAGAACCAACTGCCTAAAAATGTATGAATGAATTGTGGCTCTAAAACGTAAAGTAACTGTTTGTACAGCAAAATGCAAAACTAAAATGAATTAATAACCAATTTCAAAATATTTGTCTTTTATTCCAACCCAGAACGTGAGAAGAAAAGCAACGAGACAAATGAGGGAATGGGAAGAAAACGTGTTAGTCAGTGCTGGGAGGAGGAAGACGACGAGTCTCATTCAGCTGGGATGGGAAATATAAAAGTGAAATAATGGAAGAATTCAGCTAAAAAATAAAAAAGATGTTTTTACCATGCTACAGCATCCAAGAACAAAAGGTTTGAGCATGGCAACCAGCACTAGAACCATAACTGGGTCCACACCGGGGACAAAAGAGGAACCAAAATGAAAGCTGCCCCCAGGCATCACTGGGCTCAGACAGGAAGAGGCCAAAGCAGAGAGAAGCGTGGTGATGCAGAGTTGAACTATGGAGAGCAGAAGGCGATGACTCACAGGAAAATATTCTGGGACAATTGTGACAGAAAATGATGCTGGTGATTTTCCTTCAGTGTGTTTTAATATCTGGCAGATGTTTAGAGCCGGTCCCTGCTACCTGTATGTTCGGGGTCTGTGGTTGAGAGTGGCGGTGCGGGCCGGACTGGGATGCTGTCCGACGGCCATGTTGTTTCTGGTGGGGCTGGGGACATAGTCGTTGGGCACCACCGGGGGGCGCACCGGCTCCAGTGTCCTGTAGGGGGAGTTCTTCCTGCACATGCAAGAGGTAAGGGTG
>JAXDDW010000014.1:27500-107500 GCA_034670385.1 Hoplostethus mediterraneus
GGAGGATGAGATGGAGGATGAGAGAGATTGAGAGATGGAGGACGAGAGAGATGGAGGACGAGAGATAGAGGATGAGAGAAAGATGGAGGACGAGAGAGAGATGGAGGATGAGAGAGAGATGAGGACGAGAGATGGAGGATGAGAGATGGAGGAGGATGAGAGATGGAGGACGAAAGAGATGATGATCTGTAAAATGAAACTTTAAAAGTGGTTTAAATGAATCCAGTTATCGTTCATCCCAAAGCTTGTAGTTCGACTATCACAATGAAGGACTTCCACTGATAAATGACAATCAGCCAAATGTGTCTTGGAGCAGAAAACACTCAACGCTTCAGTCTGGTGTTGAGTGTTTCCTGGGATTTGTTTCGTTTTGAGCAGTTCAGATTTAATGTTTCATGACCATCATTTCTATTTTTTTATGTAAATGCTGACAGTACTTTTATAATTTTGATATCCAAAGAAAATGATGATTATTATATGATGATTATAATAGTATTATTAGTATTATTAGTAGTAATAGTATTATTTGTAGTATTAGTAGTATTACTACCTTGACTCCATGTCCGATGTCATCCAGGACACCGTAGTCTATGGGCTTCCTGATGTAGCGCACAGGCCTCTCTGGATTGGCCGGAGCGACGATTTTGTGCGAGCGGGAAGTGTTCTTATTGGTCGTCAGGATGCCGATCTCCCGCCTCGCCACCTTCTCCTTGTGAATGTCGACAGTCTGAGGAGAGAGAGAAGAACTACTACAAAACATACAACACAATGTGTGTGTGTGTGTGTGTGTGTGTGTATGTGTGTGTGTGTATTATCACACCCATGTATTTATGGGAAGCTTATTACGTCTTTGCGGTAAAAACCCTGTAGAAGTTACTATTAGGACGCTCCTGTAGTAAGAGGAGGAGGAGCAGCAGGAGGAGGAAGAGGAGGAGGAGGAGTTACAAAGACGATGATTGTCCATCTGCAGCACAAACATAAATACATCTAAACTGGTGAGTTGAATTGTGAATCGTTGCATTTCTATTTGTCCGTGAACAAGGCGTGATGATGAAAGGCTTCTGAGACACTCAGTTCCCTCTGGTCTGTTTCCATCAGCCTGTTGGTGAGTGGTTGTGAAACACCCACTCACCAACAGGCGATAAAAGACTCTCCTGACAAACACCTTCAACAGTATTCACTTCACAAACCTGCAGACTCACCTGACCACTCCTTCAGGTTCAGAACATGTTTCTTCAAAAAACCTCAACCTTTTGTCTCTCTGGTTCTGACTGATCCATTTTTATCAATTTCGATTTAAAAATCGAAAAAAAAACCTCAATCTCACAAAATCTCAATAAATAAAATCAAATAAATTACATTTAAAAGAAGCTCAACCTGATAAACGTGGTCCTGCATATTCTATATTTCAGAAATATTACATGATGTTTTTCCTCAACAGTATCTGGCGTCCTGTGTGGCATGCGGCGCCGCAGCCTTGGGTTGGTGCTGCATCACCGCCTTGTGTATTTGGTTCAGCTGTGTCATCCTGACTGTTTGGGGTATTTTGGTTTGTCTGGCTGATTGCTCGAGCATGACATGCAAAAAGGGATTATATAGAATTATCTAATTTTACCTCCTTGCAGAAAAGGCTCACGGCACGACTCGTTCTTCTACATGACATGAACTGTGTGTCGCCGAACTGAAAGCTGCAATTATGCCGCGCAATCACAGGCCGGCTTAATTGGATGCAAACATCTGTGACATTTGCTTTGAGCAGAATCGAGGAAACAGAAAGCTTCTCATTTCAGCAGGCAGCCTCCTGATTACAGAGCGTATTGATGACTCAGAGAAAGGACTCTCTGTGCCGCTGGAAACTGGGATCTTATTCCTCTAAATCCACAGCAAGTGATTGTCCAGTGGATCAGAAGACTTGTTGTCATTTGGTGTCCTGACAAGATGAATTCATTCTCTGTAAAGTCTGAAAAACATAAACTTACTTCACATGACACATGATCTGTCTAAGAATACACTCGTGTTACGCAACCCAGTGATGTGATGTGTGGGAGGCTCTGACTAAGACTTCTGCTGAGGTCCTCCTCCTCCAGCAGAGAGGAAAAACTGACTTTATTTTAGTATCTGGTTTGTTCAGGTTCTCACCGACCAATCACAAGCCAGCCAGAAGTCCCATGACTCCCCAGCAGCTGGTTGATTGGTTGAGTTTTGGTAACCTGTCATCCCACCAGGTTAGAAAGTCCAAACCAACCTGGTTCCAGTCTGTAACTTGATCCACCATGATGGACTTGTCTGCTCTTCTCTGGTGTTCATACCAGTTAAGAACACATGAAGAAACATCTGAACATGAGCATCAAGTCTCCTTCTACCCATAATGCCTTGTGTTCTGGGGTGGTTTCCACATTCCAACTGAGCCAACTAAAGGAGGAAATGCTCCAGTTTGGATAAATCACTAGAAACTTTTATCTAAACACAATTTTCTACTGGATTTAAATCAAATTCTCATATTTTTAGGCACCGCCTTCCCATCCAGGACTCCAGTCACCATGGTAACAGAGTGAGTCAGTGCTAGTGTCTGGGATCATTCATTATGACTGATTGGTCACAGTAAGACAAGTGTAATGCTTTAATAATTCAACAATAACTGGGGCCAAGATGTTCAGAAGCCTAAAATTATATTATACATTTTATTTGTTGTTATTTATTATATAAAAAAGCATTTTGTATGGATCCATTAACTTGATGTTGTTGAACGTTACAGTTACAAATCCAAGTAGCGCCGTCTCGCAACACCCCTAGTGTGTGGTGTGTGTGTGTGTGTGTGTGTGTGTGTGTGTGTGTGTGTGTGTGTGTGTGTGTGTGTGTGCATGCTGACACCCACCGCCCACAGCCCATATGTGGTTTGCAGAGCTCCCCATGCGCTGCAGTTAAAAGTGTGTGGTGTGTTCATGGTCTTCTGCCCACCAGGTGAGCGTCCTCCTTCCTCTGACATGCAGGTAACTATGCTTCATACTTGATACGACTTCCTCCCCCAACATGGACAATTCAATGAAACCTGGACATCCAAGTCTTTGTGTGACAACGTGTATATATATATATATAGTTAGTTCATGTTCCTTGCCAGACTGTTTTGGTTCCACTGCATCTAAAACTGTTCTGACTTGGATCCTCTATTAGGATCAAGCAGCATGAACAGCAACACACCTCGTCATGACACCCACATCACAGGAAGTGAAAACAGAAAGAGCAGAGAGACGCCGCATGTAAAACTACATCCCTGTGTTGTTGAAAAGTAGAAAGTAGAAGTACTGACCATGTTTTTCCTCCACCCATCCCATATACCAGCTGATTCTAATTAGCACAACTCTTCATCTTGGTAGGAGCCAGGTTGGAGCAAATACGTGGTTAGGATTTCTGAAGCTTTACTTTCTACTTTTTTTACCACCCCTGTGTTGTTTGTTAGATCTATTTTTATGCTGCAGACCAGATCATATTTGAGGAGTCATCTCTACAGGGAATTCAAAAGGTTCCCAACATGTCCTCCAACTGCACCGCCCCACAGGATGCTGAGCCGGGCCTGCATAGGAAGAAGCTCGGGCGGCAGAGGAAACGTGGGCGGGTGAGAAGGACAGCGCCTCGTCACATTTCGTCTGATTTTCACGAGAACATTCGCAGCACCGTCACCGACCTGCGAGATGTGGTTGACGGAGCTCTCCATGCGGCGGAGCTGCGACGCCTGGATGTCCAGCATCTGCAGCACGTTGTTGGCCAGCGTGTTGATGAGGTAGGCGACGCTCGCCAGCGACTGGGTGGTGTAGCTCTTGGTCTCCTCCAACGCCTGCTGCTTGTCTGGGGACTGGACGGACAGACAGACACGTCAGACCGGAGAGAAAGAGACAGACAGGAGACAGAGAGAGAGAGAGACAGACACGTCAGACCGGAGAGAAGACAGAGAGACAGACAGGAGACAGACAGACAGACAGACAGACAGACATCTAATAACCTTCATCCACAGTAGATGTTAGTGAGTAGAAATTAATTCAACTCCCAAGGGACCAATCAGCACTGTACACTACAGAGTCAGTCAGTCAGTCAGTCAGTCAGTCAGTCAGTCAGTCAGTGTGTGTGTGTGTGTGTGTGTGTGTGTGTGTGTGTGTGTGTGTGTGTGTGGTGCCATAAGGACAGGAAGGCTTGGCCTGTTGACCACAGCTTGGTTCCAACTCACCGCTAAGCTGGTCCGACTCCACTTGGGACGAGTCCCAATACTCTACACTACTAATATAAAGTACTTCTACAGCTAGTACTAGTACTACTACTAGTACTACTACTACTACTGTATTTCTAGCATGAGAGCCCTAACAAGTGTAGTTCAATTACAAAACACACACTTGTGACGTCAAAGGAACGACACGTGATGCAATTAAATATCACATCGTAATGCAATCATGTGTGTGTGTGTGTGTGTGTGTGTCTCATTACTGAATAGTTGATCATGTAGCTTTTAGCAACACAATGAACTACTAGTGTAGGGTTGACCTGTGACTGACCCCAGAGTACACTGGCACGGAAATGAACACACACACACACACACATCTGTGTCATCCTTTGTGGTGGAATGTCACATTCAGCATTTCCTGAGAGAGACTGTGTGTGTGTATGTGTATGTGTGTGTGTGTGTGTCATTGTGCATCAGTATGTGTGTAACCATGTGCATGTGTCCATTCATGCGTGTGTGTGCTTGCGTATGTATGCGTCCATTTAATACAGCATGGTAAGCATGGGGAGGCACGGTGTGTGTGTGTGTGTGTGTGTACTAGAGCGTGATGTAGGTCAGTGTGAATCCATCCATGCCTGAGGATGACGAGAACCACATCGACACCAATGTGTTACACACACAAATACACACTTCCACATACACATCAATTATACAGTAACACTATACACTACACAAATGTCCAAATGTCTGTCACACACACACACACACACACTATTATTACCGCATCAACTTTAATAACGACTGTAAACCAGTGAGACCATGGAGACGACTGGTAGCCTCTACCTCACCAGAGGTATTGTTACTAGTGTTCCTCCACATTAAGACTACATTTCCCATCAGCCCCGTTGCTTCCTGTCCCCCCTCCCCCTCCCTGGCTGAAGAGGATCAACATGTTGAAGTGATTCCTCCATCTTCCTTTCTCTCCTTCCTCCATCTGCCGTCTCCAGAAACTCTTTATCTTTAGCTCTGTTAGCGCTGGAAGAACAGCGCCCTCTTCCTGTTTGGTGCCGTAAAGCAATCCAGCAGATTTCCCTTCTTCTTTCCATTCCATTCCTCCCTCCATCTTCTCGTTTCCACCTCTACTCCTTTTCCCTCCCCCTCTCTTTTCATTCATCTTTCCCGTCTTCGTCTCTCCCCCCTCCATCCCTCCCTCCCTTAACCTCCCCCCCTCTCTTACGTAAATCTCTCCCTCTCATATCAGCCAACTGATGTCCTGTTAGTGTTGACCTAGTTGGAGGGCTGCCTCCCCTGGCCTGGGGAAAGGGCAGCGCACACACACGCACGCACACGCACGCACACGCACGGACACACACGCACACACACACGCACGGACACACACGCACACACACACAAATTTGAGCAGAGGTTCATCAGTGAGCTGCCAGTCTAATTCCTCTGACCTCTTTTTAAATGTTCTGATCGTGGGTCTGCCGGTACAAACACACTGCCGTTTCCTCCCAAACCACGACCCGTAGCACTTCCTGTATGCGGTCAAAATGATGTCACTGCGGCCAAAACGAGGTCGCGCGCCACCCGAGACTTGAAAAACCCGCCGCTGCATCGCCTCCGTCGGGGATCGGGCGAATGACGGGGGAACGGGAATTTCCTGCGGTCTCGGCCAGGTCTTGTTCCCTACTCCCACTGCCGGTCGTCACGAGGAGCAGAGAAGAAGAAGATCAGCTGGAGGCCAACTCGCCCCATTTTACCCAGAACACCTCACTCTAACAGACTCCAGGTTCCTGTGACGTCAATTTGAGACCTTCTGAGTATCAAACAACACAGCAGAGGATGAACGTCAGCACCGTCTGACCAGGTCGACTCAGGAGTGATGAACGACAGACAGACAGACAGACAGACAGACAGGCAGGCAGGCAGACAGACAGACAGGCAGACAGACAGAAACATCACAGGTTTGATCCTCAACTGCCACCCTGCCTGTTGAAGTGTCCTGGAGCAAGCTAGCGTGTGTGTCAGACGTCTTTGAGTTCACATTCAACACCACAGCCCCGTCTCTAGGGGTGGTTGAAATGCATTCTGGGAAATGTAGGAAATCACTACCTGAAGTCGAGGAAGGCAAGCAGAGACAAAGTAAAGTAGTTTGGAACTCTTCATCACCAAATAATGTATGATGATGTTTTACAGTAGAAGAGGATCCGGGGGGGGTTGGACCTGTGGAACCTGAAACTGATCAGACACATTTCATTGTGCTGCTCCGTTTTCCTCGGGTCCCAAACTCACTTTCCTCATGTTAGGCTGCCTGAACCGCCCAGTGAGGGTGGAGACTGATGCTGCAACTGGAAAACCACACACACACACACACACACACACACACACACACACACACACACAGTGGTGCCATGTGTTTCCAATGAGCAGCAGGGGGTCGAGTTACACTACCGCTACCTCTACTGACAGATAACCAGGACCAGCTGTGGGGAGCCACCAGGGCAGGACGGTGATGTGTGTGTGTGTGTGGGGGTGGGGGGGGGGTGGTTCTGCACACGCTCAGTAGGTCCCCGTTCAGAGGCCCCATTGATAAAAACACTCTTGCACACTAGAGTTGTAATTTTACTGGGTGAAAACTGGATGCTAGCAGCTCCTCTGTGTTCCTTCAGCTGCAGACCTGGTCTGGGTGGAAGTACGGAGAACTCCAGGTTCCTGGATCGATCCAGGTTGTGAACCGGGTAGGACTTGCCTTTGTTGACCGTTTGGCCCGTTTGTGGCGAACATGTCTCAACTTTAGCCACACCACAGATTATGTCGTCATCCTCCTCCGGTCGACTGACCAATCAAACTGCACGAGAAGAACGACTAAAATCTGAGGAGAAGAAATACTTCCTGGTCTCCTCGTCACGGCTCCTCATCCGGTCTCAGAGCAGCTCCTCCTCTTCCTCTCTCCTCCTCCTCCTCACCAAGCAGAGCAACTGCCAACTTTGTCTTGTCTGTTTTTACTTTCACCACTATCCTTCGTTCCTTCAGGTTGGCAGGAAGATTGCAGGTTGCTCTGCTAGTTTTGGTTTTCGCCATCTGTGCAAACTCCCAGACTCCCAGAGCATTATGGGTACAATTTGACGTCAACAAAGAACGGGACCGTCACCAAGCTCCTAAATCCTGGAGGGTTGGAGGTTCTCCTGCATTCAGACGGTTGGGAACAGTTTTTTCTCCTGGACCACGTTTTGATTTAGTTTTGATTTCCTAGTCGCTGGATCAATACAGTCCTGGTTTAGTGATCAGTTGGATCAAACCTGCAGACTGAAGAATCTAGGAAACATTTCAGGGGGTCCAAAGTTTCCTCAACTTAAATTTAAGACTTTTTAAAACGTTTTTGCAGCCTGAATCTGCAAGACTGGAGTTTCTCAGCAGAAGAACATCAAGAAAACACAAGACCTAAAAATGAAATGAAGACTTAAAATGCTTCATTTAACTGTAAAGACCATTCACGAGTTTAGAGAATCTAATTCCCATAGTAAGACCTGGTCAGGACCTGGTCAGGATCTAGTTAAGGACCCTGTTGTCTCCAAAAAGTGTACAGTTCATCTTTTCCTCCCATCCTGGTCTCAACCGCCTCAGGGTGAATCCTCCCCACTGGTCCTCAAGGTCCTACCAGCTTGTTAACGGTGTCCTTGATTGGACAGCAGAGCAGAAACCAGGTTCTCTCTCCTAACGAACCACCACAGTTCTCTTCTACCCATAATGCCTTGTGTTCTCTTGTTAGAGGACTGAGATGTTTTCAGGCGTCTCGTCGGTTATTTGGTGAATGTTGTTGTTCTCACCTGGAGACCAACCAGCTACAGGAGGAAACGCTGCAGAGGTTGATAAACCCACCAGAACACGCTAGCTGTGAACGCAACCTTCTATCAGCATCTTGACTATTTTCAGCTATGGTGGGTATTCCAGATGATGGTTGGTACGTTACTCTCATCCAGCTCCGATTACGAGAGATGGACAGAGGGATGGAGAATGAAGGAAGGAAGGAAGGAAGGAGGGCTGAAGGAAGGAAGGAAGGGAGGGAGAAAGGATGGAAAGGACAGAAAGAAGGGAGAAAGGAAGGGAGGGAGGACGGAAAAAATAAAGGAATGAGGGAAGGACAAACAAAACAAGGGAAGGAAAGGACAGAAGGAAGGAAGGAAGGCAGGAAGGAAGGGAAAGAGAAAAAGGATAAAGATTGAGGGATATAAAAGAGAGAGATAAAAAAAATAGATACAGAGATATAAAGAGATATAAAAGAGATAAAGAGAGATCCATCAGCCACAGCAGGAGGACTGAACCAGCTCAGGAAGCTGAAGGAGTTGAATCATCCTGACATCAGGACGCTGAACACTTTCCTTCATCCAGTTCAGACCTTGTCGCTGGTTTCAGACCAGTTTTGCCTCTGCGTTCCCCCCCCCGCAGGGCCAAGCAGGGCTCAGCAGGGGTCAGTAGGGGTCAGCAGGGGTCAGCAGGGGTCAGCACGAAATCCAAATATTTAGCCCACAACAGGATCAGAAGACTATTGGATTATCTGACTGGCTTAACATCTGTTGGCGATACTGGCCAGACTGGAGGGCCATCTAGTAGGCACCGGGTAAGCCCCGGTTGGCCCCGTTCAGCCCTCAGTGGGAACCGGACCAATAAGCCCCGGTTGGCCCCGTTCAGCCCTCAGTGGGAACCGGACCAATAAGCCCCGGTTGGCCCCGTTCAGCCCTCAGTGGGAACCGGACCAATAAGCCCTGGATGGCCCCGTTCGGCCCTCAGTGGGAACCAGGATCTAAATACCAGCGACTCACCAATGATGGCCTCCACCCCACCAGCCAATAAAATGAAGACATTTAGTTTACTGGGGGCACTGCACAGGATTCTGGGTAATGAAGTCCTTCAAACTAAAACATTATCAGCAGTTCTCCCTCGCTGCCACCTGGGGCCGCCGAAGAGCCCAGAGCCCTGATACAGCTTTAATGTCTGATCTACTGATCTCACAGGATTAGACCTCAACCCTGTCTGTCTGTCTGTCTCTACCTTCAGGTCTGTCTGTCTGTCTGTCTGTCTGTCTGTCTGTCTGTCTGCCTGCCTGTCTCTACCTTCAGGTCTGCCTGTCTGTCTGTCTGTCTGCCTGTCTCTACCTTCAGGTCTGCCTGTCTGTCTGTCTGCCTGCCTGTCTGTCTGTCTGTCTGCCTGTATGTCTTGGTGATTGACAGCCTGTAGCTGGCTCAAGGAAATTCAACAACAGCTGAATCCTCCTCCTCCTCCTCTCCCCCGCTCCTCCTCCTCCTCCTCCTCCTCCTCCTCTCCCCCGCCCCTCCTCCTCCTCCTCCTCCTCTCCCCCCCTCACAGCTAAAATGTGATGATTATGAAAAGAATTCTGTTGTTAGCTTGGCGGCGTCTGTCTCTGTAGCACTGAACAGGTGTGTGTTGTGTGTTCAGAGCCAACTGAGGATGAACAGTTGTCAAGAACAGCCCCACACCCACACACACACACACACACACACACACACACACACACACACACACACACTCTGCTGTCATCCTCAGCACACAGCCTGGTGGAGCAGTGCCAGCTATCTAGCACAGCCGATATGACGACGATGAAGATGATGAAGATGAAGATGAAGATGAACATCAGTGGCTCCAAGCTGCTTAACAACTTAACATCTACGTTCTATTATTGATTACTGATTATTGAGTATTGTTTTTTACTGTGGACTCGCTGTATGGATACCGAGCACCAACTGGAGGCCGAGCCGACCTGACAGCTGCTCTGAATCATGACGGAAATATCTCATCTTTCCTCCATGACTTCTCCCAGTATCACTTTCTGACCATGGAACAAAACAGTTGGAAGTATAGATGATGAATGCAGACCAACTTGTTTCAACCATTTTGTTGAATGTCATCACTTGATACGAGTGGAGGATGTGCCTTATTATATTCTCACCCTGGTGGGAATGAGTTATCTACCCACAACACCTCAAAGCTTCATATTAGACCAAATGACTTTCCAGGGTGTCCAGAGCCAAACTTTTTAAATGGTACCTGGAATTGAACATAAGACCAATTTAAAAACCAAAAGAGGAGACCAAGCTGGTACATCACTCGATCACCATGTTTCCAATATGCGTTTAAGGCAAACTGGTCCACACGGTAGCAGTCCTGTACTTTGACTTCAGGTTCTCTCTCCTGTTCCCAGTCAGCCTCGGTTCCCTGCTATAACCTCCCTGCAGACGCGTGACAGACACCTTTCAGTTTTCCTGCTGTGTTGTACACGGAAAGCCCACGGCGCCCATGTTGACAGGTGTTGTGACAGTGACTCCCTCCCCTCTGTGGTTTAGCAGGACGCTTGTATTTAATACGGATCTGTGCCTCCTTGAATGTATGTAAACGGGCAAATTCTTCACAAACAACAGATAATTATACTAATAGTAATAATTGAGTCGATTTGACATTTAAGTGTACAGAAAGATAGATATTATTATTATTATTATTATTATTATTATTATTATGAAAAGTTTTTGGCGAAGCTTTATGATTATCGATTAGGAGGCGTCAACTATTTATTAAATGTATACATTATATAAATATTATATGAATGTATACATTTTCAGATTATTAAACCACAGATAGAAGGGCCATTCACTTCTTGGCAGTCACTCAATTTTCGGCAAAACACCTCCTATAGCCCAGCTTGTATGGGAGAATCCTAAACCGAACTCCATTCAAAACTATGGAAATGTATTGGTGTATTGATTATCGACACAATTTACACACCTCATACAACATGACTTAAGACCTGTAACGAACCATTAGGAGCCTCTCTTCCATTCGGCACACATCCAATACGCCATACGGGGTTTA
This sequence comes from Hoplostethus mediterraneus, assembly GCA_034670385.1. NCBI lineage: Eukaryota > Metazoa > Chordata > Actinopteri > Trachichthyiformes > Trachichthyidae > Hoplostethus > Hoplostethus mediterraneus. The sequence goes on from JAXDDW010000014.1 coordinate 38,599, forward strand.
CTTCAATAAAATATGAACTTTAATAACAGTCTCTCCCAAGATTCCCACAGTCTCCTCTCACCTAAACGCGCCGCAGTGGGCGACAGCGAGCAGCGGGAGCCGATCCTAAAAGTGGATGTGTTATGGAAGTAAGTGTTGCTCGGTGGATTGTGTGTGTGACGAATTTGCCATTAGACCCTAATGATTCAGAAAACGTGTTAAGTTGTGTCCGATAAGATATGTACATGTATCGATCAGCAAGGTGAGGCTTTTTGAATGGAGCCTGGCGTGCCGTTCCCTCCCGTACCAGAGGACGGTATATAACGGGGTTAAGTACAGCCATGCATCAGTCCTCCTCTCCCAACCACCCACTCCCTGCGTCCGTTATATCACTTTTACACTGATAGACGTGTTCATAGTTCAGATGTACCTGGACATAGTTGCTTTCGCAGTACTCCGCTACTCTTTCCAGGTTGGTGAAACTGTCCAGCAAAGCTCTCCGACCCGCAGGAATTTCCTCCTCCAAAAGCATTTGTAATTCCGCCATCTTTACATGGTTTTACTTCTCCCGGCGGCGCGCGGACGGGATGTATGCTGCTGCCTTCAGGTGCGGTCGGAAATGCTGTGATTATGACATGAGGGCACATAACACCACAATAAAGTGGTAAATAGGGAGCCTTCACCCGCCCCGCCCCCCGGGTCTGCTTCACTCCTGTTTACTCCAGTTGCAGATAACTTGATATAAACAAACTACGAACCGCACAGTTCCCATTCTGAAAGATGTTATAAACCAAAGTGATATTTAGTGATATTATTTTTACTGAAGTGGAAGTTACTGCTGACAGTAGTCCATTTAAATGTACTGAGTGTGGTGTCTTGGTGGGTCAGCGGTCTGAGGCGTGTACCATGTAACCTGGGTTTGAATCCAGACCTTTGTCACATGTCATCTTTCCTCTCTCTCCCAGTCTTTCTGGTCTCTGTACTGTTAACTGTCACATAAAGGCAAAAATGGCAACAACAAAAAATGTGTTCTCAGTGTAGAAGTTGCTGAGTTATGTTAAAACACATACGTCACATATGATCTTAACCATGCAACCCAAAGAAGGACGAGAGGACAGAGAGTTCAATATGTGATATTACTACAGTATGTTCATCATTCTGATTCTGAAATTAATGTTATTATTGAAAACAAATATTACTGAGTAACATCAATACATTGATGTTTTCTCTGCTACTAGCTACCCAACCAGCTAGCAAGGCTAGCTAACTAGCTAGACAACACCAGGCTAACTCAAAACAATAATACTGTAGCTGATGGAAGTTAACTAAGCTGACCTTAAAAAATACTCAACAAAGGACAATTAAACAAAAAAGCTACTTAAAGTAATCAATTACTTCCACCTTTAAATACGACCAAGGAAGTGGGAATATTTGATGAGATGAGACGTTTAAGGGGCGGAGAGCAAAGAAACCACGTCAACAATTAATGGTAAAAGTGACGTATTTAATGTATTGTGGCTTGATTTCTGTTTCATGTACATTTAACAGCTGATTTATAACAGCTGATTTATAACAGCTTCAATCGTGATTCAGCCAATCAGAACTGATGACCTGAACTATCCGCTGTATACTTTATAATAATAATGTATTATTGATTAATGATTATTATTGTTTTACATTTCTGTATTCACTTTGTTTCAATCTTAGAGGCTAATCAATTAATTGGATGCATATTAACTCCTATTCTTCTAAAATAAAACAACCAGGAAAATACATTTCTTACAGGCTCCATTTTTTATTACTTCTGACCAAAATCACTTGAATGCACGACAAGTATTTCTGACTTCCAAACTTGGGAGTAGGAGTTTACGAGGGGCACCTGAAGGCAACATACATGAACCCCCCTCCCCGACCTGCAACTTCCTCTTCCTCCTCCCCCTCTTCATCCTCCTCGTCATCTTCCTCCTCCTCCTCCTCCTCTTCCTCTTCATTCAGGTAACATTGTAGTGAATCTGCTGCTGAAGAGTTTGTTGTCTCAGTAAAGTACTGGAACACTTTAAGCCTCTTCAGCGACAGGAAGTCAGACGAGAACTTCAGTATTACAACATTTTGACCTCCTTATTATTGGTTATTTGTCACGCTGCTGATCTAGGATCAGCTACATGATTAAAATGTACAATGTAAATGTCCAGACTGAATAACTGGTGTGGTGTGTAACCTGTTGATGGACGAGGTAAAATCCTCCGGTTCCTGTTTTTCATCTTTGTCTCTCAGCCTCACTGTGGTGTTCTTCACTGGTGTACCTCACTATGGTGTTCCTCACTGTGGTGTCCCTCATTGTGGTGTTCTTCACTGGTGTACCTCACTGTGGTGTTCTTCACTGTGGTGTTCTTCACTGTGGTGTTCCTCACTGTGGTGTTCCTCACTGCTCTTCCCAGAGATCACCTGTCAATCAAACAGTGTGTCCAGTACTGTGTTCTTGGGTTTCCTGTTGATGGAGTTTGAGTTCCTGTAGGTGGCGCTCTTTTCTTTGTCTGTTCAGCCACAGTGGCTATCTTTTACATTTTGATATTAATCTGTGAGTGAAAATGTTGGGTGGATTTAGTGACTTGTGCTAACAAGTTCAGTATACTGAAATACAAACAGTAAACCATCAGAAATAGTTTGTGCCTCAGAATCGTGTTTTCTAGAGCAACGGCGCCTCTCTGTGGTCAGAAGCTGCAACAACACCAGACAACCAACACTGTACACATACTGTATTTCTTTATTTATAAAACCACTATTTAAGTAAAAATTGTTGTGGAGCATCAATTTCTACATGACACGTGATACAAAAATATACAATAAACAAGAACAAAACTGACTTTAAAACATGGGAATGAGACAGAAACACAGGAAGAGACAGACAGACAGACAGACAGACAGACTGAGGGGTTCAGGCAGGAATGTCCAGGGTCTCGTCTCCTCTCGGGTATCCCTCCACTTCCATCGCCATCAAAAACTCTGCAAAGAAAAACAATAAAGAACAAGGCCATTAATTAACACACACACACATACGTTGCATTGTGCTGTTTTGTATGTTAATTTGTATGTTAATTTGTATGGTATTAAATTACCATACACACCATAGATATGTTAGCTAGTGTGCTAATCAGATGTGTTAACAACAAGACAGTGGTGGTTAGCTGACCAGATACTATGGTTAGCTAGCTAACAAGCTACATGATCTAAACACTAAATCAATCAGATGGATCAGTGATGAAATGATCAGTTCAGTAGAAACAGACACAAATGAACCATGAAGATTCAATTCTGTTGAGACAGAAACACAATCAGCTGTTCACAGAGCTGAGGACCTCCAAGATGGCTGCCAGTGGGGGTGGGGCTACAGTATTGTCATGTGTCCTACCCTCAGTGTAGTCCAGCTCAGGCCGTGTGGAGACGAAGGCCCAGGCCAGGCCGACCAACAGCGCCACCACCAGGTTGACCACGATCCACGGCTGCAGGATCTGGTGCTCTGAACCTGGAGGCCTGGAGGTGGGGGGGTTATTACTGTTGCTGTCAATGTAGAGTAGAGTAGAGTACAGTACAGTACAGTACAGTAGAGTAGAGTACAGTAGAGTAGAGTAGAGTAGAACTCCTCACCATAGCGTTTCATTGGCTGTAGGATAGAGGTTGATGCGATCGCTGTTCATTTGCTGACTGAGGGACAGGATCAGCGCTATGAAGTACACTGGACATACAGAGAGGAGTGGTTACACACACACACACACACACACACACACACACAGCCCTTCATCTTGGCTGACTTACAGAAGGAAGCCAGAGCAGCAGGGTCCAGGCTGAGGAAGCCCCTCAGAGCCATGGTGGCCTTGGCCAGGTTCACCCTGCAGACCAACAACCACAATACATCACATCACACAATACACAATACATTACACTACATTACATCACATTACACTACATTACACTACTACAGTAACTGTGACTCAGTAAACTGTCTTGTCTTCAGTCATTTGGTTTCTCCAGGTAACAAATGAAGAGTTTTGCTGAGATCACAACTTTTGTCCCATTACTGTTTCCTTCATAAGAGTCAAGCCCAGTAAACCTTTCACTTTACTTTAATAACTAAGTCGTGGTCTTGTGGTATTGAGATGAAGAGGAAACACACACACACACACACACACACACACACACACTCTCTCTCTCTCTGACCTGTCGAATGCGGACACCGTGCTGATGGCCAGCAGCAGGTAGAGCAGCGACTGGGCTGGGTAGGCCAGGCGGTGGTACTGCTGCAGCAGGTTGGGCAGGGTGGTCAGCTGCTCCCCAGCCAACACGTACACCACGATGATGTTCCACACCGCGTAGCCAGCCAGGAAGCCATGGGAAAACAGACCGATCACCCTGATGAGGACACACACACACACACACACACACACCAGAACCATCTACACCAGTGGTTCCCAATCCAGTCCTCAAGTGCCCCTTGCAGGTTTCAGACACACCTGAACCAATTAAGGTATCATGAAAACGTGAAGCCTCTGATTGGTTTGTGTGTGTGTGTGTGTGTGTGTGTGTGTGTGTGTGTGTGTGTGTGTGTGTGTGTGTGTGTGTGTTCAGACCTGAAGCCACTGTGGACCCTGATGGCGACGTCCCTGGTGCTCCACAGCTGCCTGACCTCCATGTAATCGTCCATCAGATCGGAGTGTCGGTGCTGCTCAACTCGCTCTGCCTGGAAACGCCCTGCACACACACACACACACACACACACACACACAGAGTTTAAACAGATCGATGGATTCAGCTACTTTTCTTCTCCGGCACAATGGAGCCAATCAGATTGCCTTAAAATTGTAAGCCCCGCCCACCAGACCAGGCTAAAGGAAACAGCCAAATTAACTGAAGGGATTTCAATGAACTGGTCAGTCAGGTCAGTTGCCAGTGACCCGCTTAGACACACGGGTTGGTTAAATAGCAATATGTTCCTAGTTAACTGGTCTGGTTAACTAGTCCGGTTAACTATGAACACATAGAATAAACACCTAGAAAGAAACACATCCTGTTTAATCCAGAAAATACGACACACAATGAAAGCCACTGTATGCTTTTATTTGTGACTTTAACTAGTGAAGGTGTTGTCCATCGTTAGGTGTGACGGACTGCAGACTGACTTCACCTGGAGACTTTAAATGGCGTCATGCAGTATATTGTGTCCTCATACACACTCACTGTTCCTCTCCACGAAGACCTTGCCGACTGGCTGGCTGTGTCCGTGGGGGGCGGAGAACAGGGAATGCTGGGGGATGGAGGACTGGAGGTCCGTGACAATATCATCATCCTCGGCTCCCAGGTCATTGCTGTAGTGCTCGGTCGCCTTCACCTTCCTGTGGAGGGAAGAGGAAGTTGGTAGCCTGAATGCAACAGCTTGTGTCTGAGAAAGATGCTGAGTTGCAGTATTTGCTCTTTTTGCCTCCACTTTTCCTCCACTCATCCATCATCTGTCCCTCCTCCCATCCCGACTTTCCTTTGAGGTTGTGATCGGTTCTTTTTCAACGTCAGGCATCGCAGCAAAATACACTGCTCTTACATATCCGTCAGCCGGATGGGGAACTGTCTTAATGGACTCCAACATGCTGCTGCTCACCTCTTCCTTTTAGTCTTCCTGGTAACAGCGGTGGTCGTTTCCTCCCCGTCTGTGATTGGCTCGGCCATGTCACCATTAGGCATGTCGGCATTCTCTCCTTCCTGGTCTATATACAAAATATATAAAATATAAAATAAAATATAAAATAAAATAAATATATAAAAGCCAAGCATTAGTGGATTTGATAATCACACTCCTGGTCCAAATGGAGTCGTGTGATTGGTACTCAGTGGCACCCCCTAGTTGCCACAGGGCCTCCACGGTGCACATTACCCTCCATCAACCCTCCATCAACCCTCCATCAACCCTCCATCAACCCTCATCAACGCTTCATCAACACTTCATCAACCCTTCATCAACACTTCATCAACCTTTCATCAACACTTCATCAACCCTTCATCAACCCTTCAACGCTTCATCAACACTTCATCAACCTTTCATCAACCCTCCATCAACCCTCCATCAACCCTTCATCAACCCTTCATCAACCCTTCATCAACGCTTCATCAACCCTTCATCAACGCTTCATCAACCTTTCATCAACACTTCATCAACCCTTCATCAACCCTTCAACGCTTCATCAACACTTCATCAACCTTTCATCAACCCTTCATCAACCCTTCATCAACCCTTCATCAACGCTTCATCAACCTTTCATCAACACTTCATCAACCCTTCATCAGCCCACTCCTCATCAGAGTTTCAGCTTTGGTACCTATAGTAGGGGCCTTCTTCTTCTTCCTCTTCCTCTGTGGTGCTGGATCCTGCAACTCCGGGGTCAAAGGGTCTCTGCTGTCAGACTGGCCCCTATTGGCCACCTCCCCAATCTCCATCTCCACGCCCACTGCAGTAGAATAGAATCCAAAAGAATAGGATAGAATATCATTCACACAGGTGGAATACTATAATTTCAAGGTAAAGAGTCTGCCGGTCAGTTGGACCAGAGATGAGGTTCAATCTGTCACCTCTCACCTTCTCCGTGCTCCTCTCCATCGTTGACCTCTTTCTTTGGTTTCTTCTTCTTGCTTTTGACGGTCGGCATGATGACCTTTCTCTGTGTGAGGATCAGACAGGTCAGAGTCTGAGTCCCGATCTTTACCTCGTCACGGACTACCTATTTTGTAATATCTACCCTGTAAGAGCAATTAAGGTCAGTCAATTAACACTTAACAAGGATTTAGCGGTGGCCTGGTGGCAACGCTTGTGTGACATAATTAGATTAGCCTGAGCTTTGAGACCGATGGCCTTAACATGATGACCAAAGCTTCATGACACAGATTGAAAACAAGATCTTTAAAAGACTTTTTAAAGATCATTTCAAGGCACTTTGGCTGTACTAGATAGTCCACAGTGGAGAGGGACAGGCAAACGATGGGCAAAGGCATCAATGGTCACAAGCAAAACCACAATATTATGAATACATGTGCACTAGCCTGCTAAGCTACCCGGACACGCCACAAAAAAGACGTTTAGACGTCTAGAGGTTAAAATAATAAATAATAAACAGAGTATGTAATGTCGTCCTAAATACACGTCTATGTTTAGTGTCATCTCAAAAGCACATGGGGGTCAAACAGTTACCAACCAATATGGCAAAAGTTCTTTGACACAAATTTAACACACCAGTTATGGTCCACTAGTATGCACAGAGCAGCACAATGTATAATTGGCTATTTGTCTTATAGAGTCTATATAATAAAATAATAAACAGCAGTAGAATACATTTTGAATATTACAGTAGATAAGGATTTGTCTGTTGCAAATGATAAATTCACTTTGAGGTTTGTTACTTTGGTTGACAAAATATAATAACACTTCTACTGCCTCTGAACTTCAGAAATACCGCCTGAGGAGACGGCAGCTTTTGAAAAGGAAAACTCTTCATATCCAGTAGAAACCAAGCACTCCCCAAGCACCATTTCCAGGTCCATTTGAACCCAGGAACCCTACCGATGCTAGCTCCTCACTGTGTGTCCACGACCATGAAGACGAAACGCAACCAGAAAACGTTACAGGAAGCAGACAGTCATAACTGCAGACCTCAGGGCTCCTCCGGTCGCCTCCTTCTCTCTCTGTGATGTGATCGTCCAGGAAAAAGTGTCTTAGGGTGAGCTTCAATGCACCAGCCCTCCCACCCTATCCCCTGCAGATAAAGTAAGGCAGGCAATAGGAAGCCACGTGGAAGGCAGCTTATTTACAGATTTGAGACTCGTCCCCAGGCTTAGTGTGATTAGTGGATCATCTGCTGAGTTGTGACAGCCTCAGGGAGCTTCGTGGTTGGCTGATCAGATGTGATGTCGCCTGCTGGTAGCACTCTGAATGGAGAGTGGTTTAATCTTAGATTCAGACTTAAATTTATTTTCTTGAATAGCTGAAATTACACACCCGGTCTTGGCAACAGTAACAGTGTGATCAGGTAGATTTGTCTCCAAATGTAGGTTACTGTGACTCAGTAAACTGTCTTGTCTTTAGCCCTAGTCTCTACTCCAAAACACTCTGAGTTGGAGCTGGAGAAGAGTCAGCTAGTTAACCTGAACTAACTGGTAGCTAGCTAACTAGTTACTGTTAACATGGGACTACTAGCCACTGCTAACGCTAGCTGCTACTTGATACATTAGCTAATGTGCTAATCAGATGTGTTAACAAGACCATACTAGCTGACCAGATACTATGGTTAGCTAGCTAACAAGCTACATGATCTAAACACTAAATCAATCAGATGTATCAGTGATGAGATGATCAGTTCAGTCAGAAACACAGAAATTAACCATGATGATGAAGAACTGAGGACCTCCAACATGGCCGCCAGAGGGGGCAGGGCTACATCCAGGTACAGGATGGTTTGTTTCATAAGGTTTCCATTTATTCACAGCATCTGTCACCATTACACACGTACGCCAATGAAAATAGAAATCCAATTAATTGCTACCCTTATCCTTGGCAGTAAACAGTAACAGGGTTCCTACACAGTAAACAGGTTGTTAGCAGGTGCTGATAGCTGGTGCTGAATGGTCCCGTCTGGGTTTAGCAGGTCAGAGGTAAATCCTCCACACCACAGAAATGAGGTCAAAACCCAGAATCCTATTAGACCAATACACACACTCACAAGCATGCCAGCTAGAGGTCCGTAACAAAAACTATGTTGAATTTTACTTTTCCAAACAGATGTCAGAAATCCTTCACTTTCACTGCGGTGGCATGCTCTACATCTCCTGTGCAAAAATACACTTTTAGACTTTGGTAAAGACGGGTATCGCCCAGATCTGCAATGTAAAGAAATCAAAGATGGCTGACAGACACCTTTTCTTCCTTGTTGGTACTGAGCTTCTGCGCAATACACTCTGCTACCACCGGTGGTCGAAAGGTGCAGTGAGTGACCCAAATAGACTGTCCTGATCCTAGGGGCTATGGACTCATGGGAAATGTAGTCTGGCAGGGTTGGGCGTTCACCCATACTATAAATATATCCACTCATTATGGTGAGAAGTGCTTTGGATGAAAGGATCCAGCTACTATCACATGTTGTGTTATTATACTGGATGAAGATGAGGCCGAATGATGCAGAGCAAAGAGACTAATCCTCTAAATCTCCTCAGAGATACATTGGATTAACCTGAGAGAGAGAGAGAGAGAGAGAGGGGGGGGGGGGGGGGGGGTGGTAATGGTAGCAGACTGGGACTTGGTGCTTTATTGAGTTTGGTTATTTAATCGTCTCAACATGTTTTCATCTTGGTCTTTAATTAGCACAGACATGAATAGATTCGGTTTCTTTCTACTCAAACAAATAAACAAAACAATTCCCATGTTTTATAAAAGTTACCAGCAGGTAATGAATCAGAGGATAGAGGAGAAACAGCTTGTAACTGAAAGCCTCGCAGAGTTTTAGTGACACAAACACTTCAGAAATAATCTAATCTCATTGGTTGAGTTAAACCTCAGTGCCCCCTCCCCCCTCTCCTCAGGTGAGGTTCCCCCCCTCTTCCTCAGGTGAGGTTCCCCCCCACTCCTTCTCCTCAGGTGAGGTTCCCCCCCCTCCTCCTCAGGTGGTCCAGCTGGCTGCCCCACCCCCCTCCTCAGGTGAGTCCCCCCCCCCCACCCTCCTCCTCCTCAGGTGGTCCAGCTGGCTGGTATCCACTGTGCCTCCTCCTGTGCCTGCTGGATGATGGAGCAGAGCTGCATGCAGGTGTCCTGCAGGCCGTCGTTCACCAGCACGCTGTCAAACAGCTGCCTGGACTTCACCTCCATCAGCCTGGATGCCTCCTCCACAGCCACGCAGTCCTCCTCCTGCAGGGGGTGGGCAGAAGAGAGGAGACAAGAAGAGAAGATGAGAGAAGAAGAGAGGAAAGAAGGGAAGGGACATGAGAGGAAAAGAGGTCAAATGTCTTCCATCAGGCCAATACTTTGACTTACCACTAAAAGCTAAATATTATAGACAGTATAGTAGGTGTAGAATAGATGGAGGATAAAGACAACACAGTCGTTCCAGCCTCACTGTAATATCAGATTTGGCCCTTCTGTGTTACCATACTTCGCTGTACTCTGACAAGATGCTATCATGTTACTCTCCAAATAACTGAAATGAAATAATGTTGCATGTCCTCCCTCCTGATCTGTCTGGGATCTCTGCAGGACTAACTTGGTTAAAACCAGGTTCAGATATTTGTGGAGTTCTTACTGTGAACGTCCTGTCGGTGGCGTAGTTGGTGACAATTCGGGCGTCTCTCCGTGTTTGTTTCAGTCTCTCCAGGCTGGGAGGCTTGATGAAGATGACGTAGGGCTTCAGTGTCTTCGTCCGCAGAGACTGGATACTCTGACAGAAACACAACCAACATATCTGGGATTACCAAGTACCAACCAAAGTCTGGGCTACAGGTGATGTAGCCCCGCCCCCCTGGTGGCCATCTTGGAGGTCCTCAGCTCTATGACCAGCTGATTGTCTTTCTAAATTTGGAGACAAATCTACCTGATCACACTGATCACTTTTACTGAGAACATTACTGGATGATCTCCAGACACACCACAACAACCTGGTTGTCTGACTAAGACTGATCCTGGATCAGATGGTTGGTAGCAGGTTGGGGATAAAGTGTAAAGTCTCTGTAAGAACGCAGTAACTTAACATCTACCGTTACCATAAAGCCAATACTTCAACTTTATGACAATATACTTTATTTCTAAAGTAAATGTCATTATATAACTGCACTAACTGAATATCACCACCCATACTACTACTACAACTATACTGCTTGGTGAGAGTATAACATAGTTACAGAATATTACTTATTGAATATTACAATGGTGTGTTACTGCCATATTATGAGGGACATACTAAATCACAGTAAAGCATGGCCTCTCGTAGCTTATTAAATAAACTCACATGTGGTTCAACATCAATGATACACATCCGTCTTGTTTTCAACACTTCTCCAATAGAATCCCTGCTGGTCCCATACAGATGGCCCTTATACTCCCCATACTCCAGAAATCTACACACACAACCACAAGACAAATAAAATAAAGAAATAAAATAAAAACATGAAATAAAATAAAGATATAAATAAAGATAAAATGTAATAATATTAAATTACAATTACAAAGCAGTACATATCTAAAATATTTTATTTTAGATAACTAAATAAATATAATCCAATCTAATTCAATTATATCCAATTGAATTAAATAATCATTATTATCAGTATCATCAATCAGTATTATTTTTTATCTGAGGTTACAGACCATGTACTCAAAATAAAATAAAATAAAATAAAATACAAAATAAATTAAAACAAAATGAAATAAAATAAATAACACATGAAGTGTATTATTCTTTATTCTTACCTGTGGTTACAGACCATGTACTCAAACAGCTCTTTGGTGACGAAGTGGTATTCTCGTCCTGTCTGCTCCCCTTCTCTGATTGGACGAGTGGTGTCTGGTAGAACAGGACAACAGCCAATCAAAACAGATATTTAATTATTCTCTGATCCAAGACCGAAACCAAAAGTCAAACTTGACAGAGCAAGCCTGGAATGAACGCATAAGAAAGCTACAATCACCTCAAAACCTCGTAACTTCCTGTTTGGTGTTTTTGAATTATTTTGTTACTTTAGCTGTATATTGACATTGTTCTCTGTGAGTTTCATGACCATACGTTCCATTAAACCCATTTCAAAACCCATTGTACGTTTTCAAAAAATACAAGGATGTCAATTAGGAAATCAGCCAATCCCCCCCCCTCAATTCCAGGAAATATTAAGGAAAAAATAATGCTTTATGCTGGTTCCTTTGTTTCTTTTGAGGGAAGATATTTTTATAACCCCCTTAAAAAATACGAGAAAAAAAGAAAATGTTTATGTGTAATTTGTGGAAACACCATAAATGAATGTGTTAGGAACAGGGACACATACGAGGAACGGGTCCCTGGAAGGTTCCAGGGTTCAGTCTGATGAGTCTCTTCCTCAGTTCATTGACTCCAACTCCTGAAGCTCCTGTTGAGACCAAACCAACCACAGATGAACAATTTCCTTCACTTTTTAAAAAGTGATAGAAGAACCTTAAAAGAGCTGTTTTTATTTTTTACAAGGTGCTAGGACTGATGGTCAAAGGAAAAAGAATAGCAAATAATATAATCCAGACTAGCCTAGATCCAGATTCACAGAACCGCCTGAATCAAATATAAAAGTAGAGCAGATGAAGGCGCTTTTTCAAGGCTAAGTGAAGCAAGCCTGCTCATAGCAAGGAAGGAAAAAGAACCGGTAATAAATGTAAAATAAATGTACCTGCTGAAGCTTGTCAAAAAGCGATGCACAGATTTTCAAATCATGACACGGACTAGAAGAGTTTTTGACTTCTACTGACCTTCAAAGGTGTCAATCAAAGTTTTACTTCATCCTGTTTCAGCATAGTGAATCACCCTGGTGATCAGGAGGTTTCATGGTTTCTCTCACCGATGAGGACGATGAGGCGGTAGTTCTCCTGCGGGGGGCGCTGGTAGGTCACTACTTCCTCGTAGGGGTTGGGCAGAGCGCTGCTATTGGGCGAGCAGGAGTAGCAGGACTGCCGTCTCCTCCTATAGGACGTCCTCCTCCACAGACGGAAGCTCCGACGGAAACCAGCTGATGTAAAACAAAGATGATGAGGGTGAGGAATCATTGGTTCATCAGTTGGGTCTGTCAGTTTTCTAAGCCTAAAACATGTTTATTCTAAACTAAGACTAAGTAACTAACTCATTCACTAAGTAACCAACTAACTAACTGAGTAACTAACCAGCTAATTAGTTAACTAACTAGCTAGCTAACTAACTAGCTATGACCTATGACCTTACCCAGGTAGATTCCATCAGTGATGTCAGCCTCCTCTGTAGGAACAAAACAGGAAACCTCCTCAGTCTAAATAAAACATCTCTGTCGCTGCGTTCACGTCATCCTCAACGCAGGCTCCGCCCCCAAACAACGTACCAGTGCGTTCGCAACGCAAACCAACATGGAGGAAAGCTTGGTGCTCGCCACGTCGTTCGCAAAGTTTAGCTTTCATGTTGAATGTGGGAACTGAATAGCGCCCCCTAGACTATTTATTAAAAAATGAAAATAGCCAAACAACCTGTCTCCATCAGCAGCAGGAAGACGTGAAGGCAGCGTGACCGTCTTATGACTTATTACCAAAATGGAATTCATTTTGTTTGATAAGTCTTTTCAATGTGCACATCAGGGAACAGTAAAGAGGTGCAGAGGTTTTTTCCACTGAAATGAGCCAATGCGACCATTTGAAAACAGACACAACTACTACCACAAAATGATGATAGCACAAAATTAAAATCATGGCAAAGACAGTAACTGTAGTCCTTCGCTGACAAAAACAACTTTTATAGAGCTAATACTCTAATACATTTGAGAGATTTAGAGTAAATGACCATAATATATCTGTGGGGGTTGATAGAATTATTGATCAATACCAATGACTCAATGGTTACTTGGTCAGCTGCTGATTTCTGACATTCTACTGGCCACCAATAGAGGGCAATAGAGGTCATAGTTTACTGAATGACCCTTTAAGATAGAAATAATCAGTAGTGATCAACTTGTTGAACTATCAGACATTGATGTGAGTCCGTTCAGACTTACCTACCAATATTAATATCGTCATCATCTGGGGAAAGGAGAGAGACAACCATTACCTCCACTGCAGAGTGCAGGTGGATTATGGGTGAAACGCTTTACTCATCATCATCCATAATCCTGACATTGTATCTGATATGTTTACCTGCTTCAGTATATCTGTCATCAGCTGGGTCTTCGTCTGCAACAGGAGACAGACAAGATGTTTTATGCTCTTTAGCTTCAGGGTTAGGGTTGAAAGGAGTTTCTCACATTTTAAGACATCGTGCTCATTTGAAAAAATATCATGAGACCAGGCAGATAAATACAAAGTCCAACAGTGGGATACACAAAATAATATACAGTACATTCAAATCCACAGACTCACACACATATAAACTCAGGTGACAGGACAGGATACAGTGAAGATTGAAGCTTGTCTGTTATTACTGTAATTACTGTGTACTCCAACAGCAGAGCCATACAGTTGGGCGGGGTTGCACCGTGCTATTGTGCTACTGTCCTCTCAGGTGTGACATCATTTTTTGGCCCAAATAAGGAAATGAATGAAATGAATAGGGGTGTAAAACAATCTCCTTTAACTGCGTCCAGCGCCAACATTGACTATTATTGCTTCCGAGCGTTCCTCTATTATGCATGTCTTTAATTGTTGAGGTGTTCAAAACAAACAAACGGGTGACATTGTGACCATGGTTGTTCGGAAAAAATATAGATTTTAAATTCAGTCATGCATTAAAGTATGTAATGTCTTTATTTCTACTTTCATTATTTCACCCATTTTAAAAGAACAACGATCCAAAAATCTGTACAGAATCTGAAAGCCCTTGAGAAACACTTGAGAGGAGCGCAGAGCCAAAATGGCCGCCGCTGGACACTTCCACAGCCGAACTGTACGTATCTACGGCTCTGCCTGTCTCTACCATCACACCCACCGTTATCAGCCGTGGTCACTGAGGCCGGCGGAGGGAGACAGAAGGATTCACGTTTCAGTGCAGTGATGTTCAGAACTAAACACTACAACTCAAAAAACAGCAGAAAAAAACATGAACTCATTCTAAATGAACGGGAATGATAACAACACTGCCCCCGGAGGCAAACAGCAGCACTACTATGCATTTAAAGGTCAAGGACATCAACAGGAGTTTAGATTTCATATAAATATAAATTCTGTTCATAATTAAAGAATAAAACCATATACAATCCATAAACACCGACATCAGTATTTCTCGGTTTGGTTATTCAGTATTGATAATATTGATAATATTGATAATATTGATAATAGTGATGATAATGGTGTAATATTGATAATAGTGATGATAGTGTAACAGTTCCTCACAGGGTGTGATGCAAGTATGAGCCTGGAGGGGCTGAAACCACCACTGTTCCCCCTGTCTCCTGGGGGGGGGTAGAGAGAGAGAGAGAGAGAGAGAGAGAGACATCCAATAAACTAAACATGATACCAGACAGGCCTAAATATTAATAGTATTAATACTAATATAGATTAGTGGATGAAATCTAAATTGATTATTCTTCATATTGTATTGGGGGTCTATTACTATATAGTTACTACGTAGTAACATTGAGGTTTCATTTATCGACACAAATTGTACTTGTATTACTTTTTTATTTTATTCCCTTTATTACTTCTTTCTTTTGTCTGTCATATTACTTCACAGACCTCTACAGGGTTTTAATCTCACCCGAACAATTAGTTCACTTCTGTTTTCTGTTCTGTATTATTTTTGTTTCATACAAATAATAAACAAATAATAAAAAAATAAAAAAAATATATAGAGAGAAAATACACTTAATAGACTTAGAGGACTTGAACCTGAGACCTTCTAGTCACCAGCCAGTCTCTCTGACTCGTCAACAACAACATTCTGGTGGAATCTCTTTTACTTCTTACAGTCGCTCATATTTTTTTACTACTGTTTTATCCAGATCACAACTCAATTAGTATACTTGATTAAAGTAAAATATGATTTGTTGATCAGCCGTTATTTCTTCTTCTGACATTATTCCACTTCAGTGTGTCGACAGTCTGGCTGCACACCGGTTTGGGCTTCGCTCTCATGAAGGCAACAGCAAGCGAACTACATATCGATTGAAATCTAATATCTAATGTAGAAAATGGCAGAACGTGAACTGAACCCGATATGACTTCATGTACCAGGAAGTGATGCATACCAGGAAGTGATGCGTACCTCTTCAACATTCTGCTGGAGGGAATCAGACCTGCGCAGGACGTGGTGCCGTACACCTTCCTGGCCTGCCACCAGCGTCCGTCCGTCTGGTCCACCACCGCCAGCAGGTCGCCGCGACTGAACGCCATACCTGCATCAGGACAGGGGATGGAGGCGTCCTGTAGGGGGCAGTAGTCCACCATCGCCCTCATATATACCTGGCCAATGGGACAGACAGACAGACAGACAGACAGACAGACAGGTAGACAGGTAGACAGACATATACACACACAATAGACAAAACAAACAAAAAATAAATGATATAGAAAGAAAGAAACACAAGGAAGAAACAAACAAAAAGAAACATAAGAAAGAGAAACTGCTGTTCTGTTTGTAGCTGGTCGACCTCAAGCTCTGGGTGGATTTCACATAAAGAGAGTGTCGGGTTTGGCCACTTGTTCTTTTGTTCTCTCTCCACCTCCGTCTACAAGATCCACCCAGCAACAGAGAGAAAGACAGAAAGACAGAATCCATCATGAGGACGTTTCCTACCAGCGTCTGGCTGCTGGGCGTCTGGGCTGCGTTTGGAATGACTTTAAACAGGATAGTACCCTGGGACTGGATCTGACAGAACACAGAGAAAAACCTGTTAAAATAACATTGTTGATCAAATAGGATGAAGAAGAAGACATAAACACAGAAGAAGACACATATACACAGAAGAAGACACAAACACAGAAGAAGACACATAAACACAAAAGAAGACAAACACAGAAGAAGACATAAACACAGAAGAAGACACAAACACAGAAGAAGACACAAACACAGAAGAAGACATAAACACAGAAGAAGACACAAACACAGAAGAAGACACATAAACACAGAAGAAGACATAAACACAGAAGAAGACACATATACACAGAAGAAGACATATAAACACAGAAGAAGACAAACACAGAAGAAGACACATAAACACAGAAGAAGACAAACACAGAAGAAGACATAAACACAGAAGAAGACACAAACACAAGAAGACACATAAACACAGAAGAAGACACAAACACAAAAGAAGACATAAACACAGAAGAAGACACATAAACACAGAAGAAGACATAAACACAGAAGAAGACACGTAAACACAGAAGAAGACACATATACACAGAAGAAGACATAAACACAGAAGAAGACATATATACACAGAAGAAGACACATAAACACAGAAGAAGACACATATACACAGAAGAAGACATATATACACAGAAGAAGACATGTATACACAGAAGAAGACACATAAACACAGAAGAAGACATAAACACAGAAGAAGACATATATGCACAGAAGAAGACACATAAACACAGAAGAAGACACATATACACAGAAGAAGACATAAACACAGAAGAAGACATATATACACAGAAGAAGACACATAAACACAGAAGAAGACACATATACACAGAAGAAGACATAAACACAGAAGAAGACACATATACACAGAAGAAGACATAAACACAGAAGAAGACACATATACACAGAAGACATAAACACAGAAGAAGACACATATACACAGAAGAAGACATAAACACAGAAGAAGACATATATACACAGAACAAGACTCAAACACAGAAGAAGACACATAAACACAGAAGAAATAAACACCCGCCAAGCGTTGGTAGAATTTGTCTTTGGCGGTTAAATATTTTCACCATGAGCCAATCAAATCAAAGCTAATTAATGGCTCAATATCAAACAGGCTCCTGATTGGCTGCCTGTTACACAAACTACACGTGGACTTAAACCTTGTATACACACACACACACACACACACACACACAGCAGCCAGTGACCTACCAGGATCTGGATGACCTGCTCCGGCTCCAGACCTTCTACTGGGATTCCATTCACCTCCACTAACAGATCACCTGGATGGAGGAGGCCTGAGGCGGCACACACACACACACACACACACACACACACGTTATAGCCAGTGTCCATTGCCTCACTGCTTTTGCAGCACGTTTGCCTCAAGACTTCGGCCTCACCACTACGGTCAGCCAGTCCTCCATGAATCACCCTGGCGATGTAGATCTCTCCTGTCACCTCGTCCTTCTTTATAGTCGCCCCCTGACAGAGACAGACAGACAGACAGAGAGAGAGACAGACAGAGAGACAGCGAGAGAGAGAGAGACAGACAGACAGAGAGAGAGAAAAACAGAGAGAGAGACAGACAGACAGACAGACAGAGAGAGAGAGACAGACAGACAAAGAGAGAGAGAGACAGACAGATAACAGAGAGAGAGGGACAGAGAGACAGACAGAGAGAGAGAGAGACAGAAACAGACAGAGAGAGAGAGACAGTCACTCAAAAGTATCTAATAAACTTCAGCGGTTACAGTAGTAGTAACTAGTTACTTTCCATCACAGTATAACTACATGTGGACATTGTGATCCAGATGGAGGAGGAGTCTCACTGAATGCAGGTAAAGTTTATATTTGATGGATGAATCAAAAATGACCCAGCACACAGTAACGTTTTGAGACAAGACATTTGAATGCCTCGGTTCTATCCAGTACTTGGTCTTTACCTGTCAAACATTGTCCCTGCTGGCCACTGTACACTCTCCCACACTGACCAATCAATGGCTCGGTATCAACCAGGCTCCTGGTTGGCTACACAAAGTGGTAGCATCTGGTAAAAACATTCCTGGCAGGTACATTGTTTTAGTTTACCAGCCTTTGGCAGGAGAGCCACAAAGTCAGTTTCAGAAAAACAGACGACAGAAGACAAGAAGAGAAAAGTTGAAGATGACAGCAAATGGAGATGAAAGATGACATGATGGAAACTGAGTGATGGATGGCAGAGAGATGGTAGACAGAGAGACAGTCAGGAAAGAGTCAAGACAGCATGACGAAGAAGAAATCTGTTGAAATCTGTTGAAAATATAGCTGGATGAAAATATGTTGACTGAGATACATTTATTTCCCTGTACCTTTATATGGTTTTCTTTGTCAACTCATCTGGAAGATCCCAGAAAAGCATCTGGGATGTGGTTAGAAATAATAACAGCCTTGTTTCTTAGACTAAGGGTCGTCCAAATTGGGTCACAGGCCTACATAAGTCTTCGTAAACCTGGGTTACAGGTTGAGAGTAACATTTTCATCATCATCTCAGACTGAAAAAGTTCAAGAACAGATGTATTTTGGTCTTTGTAATAGTTTATTTCCATTCCAGAGCAGACAAGGAAAAGACTGGTTAATTTTGAACCTAATTCTTCTTCTTCTTTTTCCTCTTCTTGGCTGACAAGCAGCCTGTGGTGTTATAGTATTGTTGTTCCTCCAGAGGAACTCGGGAAACTGTTCCATTGTTGAGCCTCACCTGTCCATTACTACCACCACCGCCTGTCCTGTGGGTGGTGCCAGAGGCCACAACCCTCTTTTTATAGCCTCTGTTTATTTGAGGAGAGTGAGATGACTTCCCAGCGGCCACAAAGTCCTCGCCGTAGGAACTGATAGAGGTGGAAGAGGAGGAGGAGGAACAAGAAGAAGAGGAGGATGAGGAGAGGTGATGCTGGTGAGGTTTGGGAAGTTTGGGTTTTGGTTTTGGAGAGATCGAGGAGACCCTGGGAGGAGGTGGGGGAGGAGTATGTTGTTTAGGCCTCCGTGGAGGTGAAGAGGGTTTGCTGGCCACAATGAGCCCCTGGAGTTTATCCACGACCTCGGCCAGCAGGTTGAGCGCCTGGGCGTTCTCCTCCACACTGTCCGACATCATCTCCGTCGCCGCCACCATCTTCTGGCCAAGATGGCGCACATCCTGGCTGGGGTGCTCGATGCTGTTTGCCACCGTCTGAACTGTGGACTCCTCCATGCTGCGCTGTTTGGTCAGCTCCAAAGATGGCTGGTGATGACTTTGATGTTTTGGTTGCTGCCGGTGGTCATTTTGGGTCTGTTGTAGTTGTTTTTGCCAACTATTGTGACAAAGAGAAGAAGAGTAGTGGAGCAGTGTGGGTCTATTTTGAGATTCATCTTGGCATCCATGTTGTCTGTCAGGGATGGGGAGAGTGCTTACACCCTGTTGTCTGGTGAGGTGTCGGGTGGCAGGGCTAGAGGGCGCTGTATGGGCTCTAGGAGGATTTAGCCCAGGGCAAGAGATGGTCCTGCCAGGTGTAGGGATGTTCCTAGAGGGCCCCCCTGTGGCCCGGTAGAGGACGGGGGAGTTGGGAACACTGAGGCTGTACGCCAGGACTGGAGGAGGAGGGTAGGCGTAGTCGTCACTGTTCCCGTCATCAGAGGCAAGTTCTCCTCTGCTGTGTTTGGGTCGCTCTGAAAAGGAAACTCCACGAAGGGAGGGAGAAAGATAGAAAGAAAGAAGGTAAAGGTAAAAAGAAAAGAAAATATTCAAGCAATACATGATAGATTTTGATTGATTGACTGACAGAAGAATTGGTCGACTGGTAAATCGATTAACAGACTTATAGATGGATGATGGACAAACTGATGTATTCTGCTCCTTCCAACTCTTCGCTGGATGGGTGGAGGATCAGATGGATGGAATGATGGAGGGATAAATGAATGGATAAATGGAGATGTGGACAGATGGACAGTTGGACAGATGGACAGATAAATGGATGCATGATTGATCGGTCATGAAACTCTTGGATGGATTGGTTCATCCTACCCCTTCCTTCCTGCTTCGTTTCTGGTTGGATGGCTCAATGAATGAATGAACAAATGAACGGACAGATTGGTGGAACGATGGATGGACAGATGAAAAAACACCCAAACAAATGGATTCATGAACGGATGGACACATTCATAGATGGATGGATGGACAGAAGGATGGATCAAGAAACAGATCAATGAACTGATGGACTGATCAATAGACTGATTCAATCCTCCTCCTTCCTTCCTCCTCTTACCGGCATGGGGGGCGGGGTTATAGACGGAGGGAGCCGATTGGTTGAGCCCTTTCTCCAGGAGCTCTTTGGTTTGCTGACAGAGGTGGCAGCTTCCTGTTGACTCGTAACGGGGGAGGAAGGGCCGTGGTTGTCCACCTTTGGGGCGGGGCAAAAGCCGGGCCTCGCCTTCATGTGTTCTAAGCTCCTCCCTCGACCACGCCCTTCGCCCGGGGACGAGCCTCTTCAGGGTGAGGCGACGAAGGCTGTTCCAACGACTACGAATAATCCCTCCTCCTCCTCCTCCTCCTCCACTTCCTCTTCGCTCTTCTCCATTCTTGGTGAACGGAAATTAAGAAGTTATTTTTCAGCAGGGAGAAGAAGGGGCAAGCTGGAAAACTTTAAAGGGGAAATTGGTAGGGTTGTTGATCAACACATGTGGGAGGAGATAAGTCGATGTTGTTGAAATTCCTACTGGTCACAGATGGAGGTCGACCTTTGACTTAATGCACCTTTAAAGTTAAAATAAAGATTCTTGTTGTGGAGGGGTGTCAGGTCACTGAAAACCAACAAAGAAGTCCATTCTCTTGTCTCGTTTGCATACAAAGAGGATTATGGGAGATTAAAATTGTGTGTGATTAAAAGGTGTGAAGGTTTATTAAGTCAAATTTTCCTTTGTTTTATTAGATCCTGCTGTAGAAGCATGATGAAGTGATGTGAGGAGTGATTTGTCCTGGCTGAATTTTGCTCCTGAAGCCCTTGAAGTGAAATAACTGAAATATCAGGGATCCCTTTAAGAGGTAAAAGTCAAGGTAATCCTTTAAGAGCCTCTGCTCTCTGATCTATAAAACAAGCTTGTCCACCATGAGCAAAGGTTAACGCAGGACTAGGACACAAACTATGTGCAGACAAAGTGGATTTAGTGTGTATTGAATAAGTGGATTTAGAGAAGTGATCCCTTCCGATATAAAACAGTTCTTTCCCAACACAACCAGAGGTTAAATGAAGATGGGATCCAGTCTGTGTGACAGAGTTAGTTGGTCCTATAGGTCTGACTGGTGCTGTATCCTGGTGTCTGGCAGTTGTCTGGAAGGGATTAAGAAGGCAAAACCCCATTCTATTCTATTCTATTCTATTCTGTCCTGTAATATTCTTTTATTTCTTTTACTCAATTGAATGAAAACGTCTCTTGCCCTGCCCTATACAGGGAGGAGGTCAGAGGTGAGGGTCTGGTAGGATTCAGTGTCTTGCTCAAGGGCACTTTAGCAGGGTGGCGTTTGACCCGTCTCCCTGCTCACTATTCCACCCTGCTGCCCAAAGGTTACATTGTCCATGGTGGGATTCGAAACCCACGCCTCCATAGAAACTGGACCTTTAATCCAGCAGTTTAGTCCATGACAGTATTCTAAAGCAGGTTTAGCAACCTGGATGATATCCAATTATAATCCAGATTACAGTAGTTTAGATTTAGAATTACATTTTAATTTTTTTACCTTTTGGTTGCTGCCTGGATTTGAATTTAAGACCAATTTAAAAACCGAACTAAGGAAACAAACCAGCCTCGTTCTGATTGAACATATCTGATGAAAGTTGTGAAACTATAAATGGGCTGAATAAGAAAATGAGACATGAAGTTCAACTGAGTTCACTAAAGCAGACAGGAAGCAGATTGATCTCCTGACCTGATCTGATCCATCTGATTCATCACGTTATTACATGATGAAAAATAAGACCTGGATAAGACATTTTAATACTTTAAGCCTTAAATTTAGACTATTTCTACTTTTTTTAGACGTATTAAGGACCTGTGGATTCCCTGTATGTAAGCTGTGATGTGTTTCTGTTTTCTGATATTGGATTAACATTTATTTTCCACTCTAGGCTGTTTCCTAGTCTGTTTCCTAGTCTGTTTTCTAGTCTGTTTCTGTCTCTACTCTGTAGTCTAGATGGACATCAGGAGGACAGACAGGTGCCTGTCTCACCAGTGGCTGCTTGTTCTTCACCAGACAGACAATCCTCACAGCCTCCTCATGCTCAGGAAGTTCGTCTGGCAGAGGGGGTAAGACAGGTCCGTAGTCTGACTGGGCTATGCTGTCATGGGTTGACAGGAGGGCCTGAGAGAGAGACGGGGAGAGAGACAGACAGGTATATAAGTAACAAGACATAGAGAGACAGGTAGTCCATATTCTAAAGCTGACCTGAGATAGAGAGAGGTAGAGACTGGGATGAGACAGGTCCATAGTCTGGGCTGTGCTGTCATGGGATGATGGGACAGGCCAGACAGGACAGAGAGACAGACTGGGAGACAGACAGGTAGATAAGTAAATAGACATAGAGAGACAGACGGGTTGGGGGATAGTACCTGCATGTGTGGTGATCTGAGGATGTTGTAGAGCTCTCTGGCTTCAGATGAAGGACGCTGGACCGTCCTCATCATGGCCATGATCTGTCAGACAAAGATACAGTCACATCGTAACCTGAATCCCTATCATCCACCAGGACGACAATCTACCAGAACCATTGAATCACTGAGTTGGAGCTGGAGAAGAGTCAGCTAGTTAACCTGAACAAACTGGTAGCTAGCTAACTAGTTACTGTTAACATGGGACTACTAGCCACTGCTAACGCTAGCTTCTACTAGATACGTTAGCTAGTGTGCTAACCAGATGTGTTAACAACAAGACAGTAATGGTTAGCTGACCAGATACTATGGTTAGCTAGCTAACAAGCTACATGATCTAAACACTAAATCAATCAGATGGATCAGTGATGAAATGATCAGTTCAGTAGAAACAGACAGAAATTAACCATGAAGATTCAATTCTGTTGAGACAGAAACACTATCAGCTGTTCAGAGAGCTGAGGACCTCCAATATGGCCACCAGAGGGGGCGGGGCTACATCACCTGAAAGTGTGTGTGTGAGTGTGTGTTAACCTCATGTGATAGTCCTGAGGCATAAGGCAGGAAGGGGCTGGGCGTCAATCTCTGGAACTGCAGCAGGCACTCATAAACCTGGAGAGGGATCGACAGGAAATGTCATCAAAACCTCCAGGAAATGAAATCACCTGACTTGCGGTTTTATTCTCGCTCTCTGCAGCAGCTTGATGCAGCTCACACAGACTGGATCATCAGAGTTCAATATGTGACTCTCAATTACGTATTGATTTTGATTGGCTGATGTGGCTCCATACAGCATCACAGATTTACACATCACATGTTACTGTTTTATGAATGAGGCCCAGAGTGATTATCCTGGGCGGTGTGTGTTAGCCACATAAGACTCATTGGTAATGGATCACACACACACACACACACACACACACACACACACACACAGTAGTCTGTACCTTTAGCAGAGTGTGTAGCCACGGTGCGTTCAGTTGTCCATGCAGTAGCTGAGCTCCACTGACGTTTCTACTGACGGCTCTACTGACCTCTTCTACCACACTGGACAACACCTCACTGAGACCTGCGCACGCGCACGCGCACACGCACGCACACGCACACGCACACGCACACGCACACGCACACGCACACACACACACACACACACACACACACACACACACACACACACACATTAGGACATGCAGACACATATGCAGAAAAGCATGAAGGCATGTAGTACGCTCAAGTATGTGTGTATGTACATACTGCGTGTGGTGTGTGTGTGTATGTGTGTTGGTCTCACCACTGTCATACGTTGAGCCGACCTCCATAGCGTGTCTCATGGTGGTCATCTAGTCACCAAGCCACTGAGGAGTGAATAAAGGATTATTCCACAAAAAAAGGAGAACTGTGGTGGTTTGTTAGGAGAGAGAACGGGATCCAACCAGCTACAAGAAACCAGTGAACCCTTTATAATTACCTGTATTCCTGTATAAATGGCTCCTAAAATATGGTCTCCAAAGTCCAGCCAAAGTGTAGTCAGACTAAAATTCTGGTCTTGGTCTTGACTTGGACTTGATAAACTCTGGTCTCAGTCTTGACTAGGTCTCGATAAGTGAATCCACAGTGAAGCCCTGCTGACGGAGACGTGGTGCCTGTATACAAACAGCACCAATCTGCCGGCTGGACCGCTGGCAGACCTTTCACTTCTAATCCTCCACTCAGGCAAGTCGAATAAGAGCTCAGCCTTATTTACAGGAGCAGCCTCAGGGAGTCATCAGCAATACCTCCTCTAATCCTGTGTAATATACCTAACAGAGATGAGTCTACTGAGCTAAACAGCGAGCCAGGGCTGGAGCTGCTTTTCACTGTGTGGCAGGTTGAAACTTGTAAACACCAAACATCTGTTAGCATCTGGAAATCTGTCAGTGGAGGAGCTCCGGGGCTAATCTTCAATATGCTCTATATTTTACTGCTGCGACGACACAGTCAAAGTTTATCTTATCTCATGTATTATTTTATCTTTAAAGGGGCATTAAATATCTATGACCTTTATCGACCTCAGTGACCTCTACTGGCGACCAGTAGGAATTGCAACAACATTGATAGAACTGATCTCCTGCGCAACTCTGGTACAGCCAGAGGCTTTAGGTAGACATGCAGATGTGTTGAGGCACATAGAGTAAGCTGGTGAATGGGAAGAGCAAGGCACTACCACTGCCAGGGTTGTGGGTTCCATTCCATATGTAGCTCAATATTAAGTCTTAAAGTAGCTTGTAACATCAATGACATTCAACTGTGAGTTTTACCATCCAGGTATTTTAGAGTAGGTCGTATTTTGCAATGGCCACAGTGGAATGAAGGTTTTAAAAAGAGAATTATGTGGCACGACATTTCCGAGTGTGTCTCCTGCCAGCAGCTTTCTGTATTTAGGCTAGTTTGACGTCTCCTGATTAGCTTCTTATCTTTGCCCTGCTAAGCTGTAACAGGCCAGCTTCCGTTTCCACTTCCACCTGTCTGAGAGCAGGCAGGTTTCCTCTAATCGTCCTGAAGGAAGTCGACCTTGATCACGTCATGCAGCATCGTAAAGCTTTCTCAGGAACACCAGGCTGCTGTGAATTAGTTGTAGCTCCTCGTAAACCAAAGAGTTGCTTGATGAGCGTCTTTGTAACTGTTCAAACTGTCGTGGAGCTCACAGAACGAGGCCATTAAATGATGTCTAGTCCATTTGAGTCTCTCCTTGGAGCCCATATGCCGAATGTTGCTTCCCCAAAAACCTCTATAAGGCTTAGTGGCATGGCAAGTCACAAGGAATGGCTGAGGATGATGGAGATGAGGATGAATCATATCCACTTCCCTGCCTCTTCCTCCTCTACTTGCTCTAATATGCTCTTATCCTTCGACTCCTCTCCTAAGCCCTGGTTTTTCTTGTTTCTTTCACTAGCATCTCATCATTCCAGGACCACAGGAATATTATCTGGGCACTGTGACCTCTGACCTTTGACCTCCTCACCTTTGGCTGTTTGTAACATCGGTGATGTAGGACATTTATTCTACTGTTGCACTCGTTGTAAGTTGCTCTGCATAGGCGTCCAGTGGCTCAAGGACATTTTTCAAGGCCTTTTCAAGGATCAAGCCAGTGTCTGCTCAGTCTCTTTACCCGCTGGACCCACAGTCTTTGAAGAGCTGATCTGATCTGATGAATCTGCTCTACCAGGGGTCCTTGGTGGGATCTTTGCTGGGAGCCACCAGAAGTGCATTTCATCTCCTGCAGAGCTGAGTGACCAGGAAACTCTTGTAAAAGTATCCTGACTCAGATTGCTCAGATTGAGTTAGCGATACCTACTTGTAGATCCCTCTGACCTACAATCAGATGTATTTCCATCCACTGATAGATGAAGGGTTAGATTGGGGCTGGGGTAACCTGATCTAAGATCTGTTGCAGGCTGTCTTCTGGTAGCCTAGAGGTTAGAGAGCCATGGTTGTGACTGGAAGGTTGGCAGTTCAAATTCCAGGCTGGTTGAACAAATGTTGGTGGGGACCAGCAGAACCAGTAGAGACTGTGGCTGTACTGGTCAGCTCCCAGTGGAACCAGTAGACTGTGGTTGTACTGGTTGGCTCCCAGTGGAACCAGTAGGGACTGGTTGTACTGGTTGAGTGGTTAGTTTAGAAGCTCTGCTCTGGGTCTGGTTGCTGTAGGGTCTGACCACCATGATGTTCCTACTCCAAGAGGAACCAACATCTGTCAGATAGCTGGTCCAGGTCTTGCTAAATGCATGTCAATTACCAAATATTTATCCAAACTCTGATTCTATTTCCTAATTTTAAGAAATGCTTAAAGACACTGAACTCTAATCTTTCAAACTTCTACTTTCAAACCTTCTGATGGTTTAAAGGGAAATAAAATCTGAAATTCCCAAGCGTTCCTCTAGCAGCAGAGCAGTAAAATGTGGGATTTCTACTGAGGCTCCCTCTGTCGTATCTGGGTCTGATATTGTCTCTTTACTAAGAATCAGATCTGGTCCAGTCTGATGGACATGATATTTATTCTATAACTGATCAACAATACACCGGTAGTCTATGAGAAGCACTGAACCTGGTCAGATAATGTTGTTGCATCATCATCCTGGTTTCAGTGGAGAGTTTTAGTGGGTTTTCACCCTGATAACAGAATGAGTATTTTGATTGGAAAGCTGGTTGAGCTCTGATGGTCAGAAGGACAAATCGGTGGAAACCGTTTGATCAGATCTTTTTATTTCATCTTTTGTTCATCAATTTAATCTGTCAAGGCAAAACTTTAGCTTTAGTTTTATCAATGTTTTGTCACTTTTCACTCTGAACCCTCGTGAATTCAGAGGAACCTGAATATCCTGAATAATATGATAATGTGAGGCGCTGCTGCTAATAACTGAAAACAGTAAACATTCAATCCACCGACATCAGTACATACACACACACACACACACACACACACAGTGTAAATCATCACCTTACCTCCTCTTCCTCTCTGCCAGTGTAGTGGTCGGTCTGATGACTGACTGGATGTGACTCCACCACAAAACCAAAACAGACAGTAATCCTCTCTAACTCGACCTAATCCCTCTCTCTCTCTCTCTCTCTCTGTGTAGCTCTATGACTCTCGCCCCTCTCTCTCCCCCTCCCTCCTTTCTTTTTGTCTTTTTTAATCTTTTTCTTTCCAATCTATTTCTCTAATGCACCGTCTATGTCTCTTTGCCTTCTCTCTCTCTTTCACCAGATCACAAAGCTTCTTAACTCTTCACTGCTTTCAGACCAGTCTCACTCACACACACACACACACACACACACACACACACAAACGGCAGGGCAGACAGGCTACAGAGGTAGGCAATACGTTAAGAGGGCAAAACACACATAAACTCTCTCTCCCTCTCTCTCTCACACACACACACAAACACACAAACAATAGTGGTACTGGTGCATTTAATCCAACTGCAACGTGTGTGTGTGTTTGTATGTGTCAGCAGGACTGGTGGTGACACAAAATCATCTGACGTGATGAGAGAGAAACCAGACGGAGCTCTATTATTTTATTTTTATAATAACTACATTTATAAAATATAGACGTTAATAAAAAAAGACGTTAATACTCAGATACTCAGATACTCAGAAAAAAGAAAGAATAGAAACAGAAACGTCTCTGTTTCTATTCTCGCGCCGTCATTTTAACTTCTGAAGAAGAGGAGGACTGATGGAGGCAGAACGAAGCCCGGATAAACCAGCCTGCTTCAACACACCGCTTGTTGTCCCTGTTGATGTGTGGCGGCGGCGGCGGCTGCTTCCTATTGGTTCTTGTCATATGACGCTACACGCCACTTTAGATTGCGTTTTAAAGGATACAGATAAATGGATGTTTGGAATGAAACCTTTCAAATGTGTATCATTTACTGCATGGATCAATAATGAATATGCTTCCTGGTATGTGTGTGTGTGTGTGTGTGTGTGTATGTTGGGGGTTATTACAGAGTAGTGGTCACTAGGTCACATCCTCAGGGATTAACACTGATCTGAGAGAGATTGTTCTCTCTAGGTCACTAACGACAGTACTGTTAATCCTGATCTCTGTTACTGTACATGAGGAGCCCAAACCCAAACCCATGGTGGATTTGCTGAACTAAAACCTGGTTCCTGTTGGACCAGGAGGCTCGGAGCCGAGAGGGAAATACATTTCCTCTAAAATGAAAATGTTTTGATCATCTGGAGGAAAAAACACTAATAGAGAATCTGACTTCAGGCTTCGTCAGGACGAGTATCAGCAAAAAGACCCTGGGTCCTGACAGGTCCAGAACCAGGAAGGTGAACCATGTGGTTTGTGTGTGACCTCTGACCCTGACTCTAGTGGGAGGAGTTAAACAGCTTGAGGCGAAAAGCTCTGTTAAATCCGTTGGTATGTGTGTGATGCGATGCCGGTTATTTGTCTAGTGTCTTTCTCCAACAAGAACTGAACTCGTCAGTCTCGTATTTCCTCACCAGCTGACAGGAAGCTGCTTCTGAACTGGGCGGTAAGTTACTGAACATGTTGAGTTGTACCAGAACAGGTATTAGTTCCAACTTGTATAACACAAGGCCATGTGGTGCCATGGTCGTTTTCTAAAGCCTCTGCTAACATCTTCTGGTTCAAGGCCGACCACATCATACATCCATCATATGTAGGTTGGAGAGTGAGCAGGTCTGGCTCTCCTTCCAGCCACCAGGAGGAATCGAGATATCAAGGACCATCAAGGATAATCAAGGACCATCAAGGATAATCAAGGATAATCAAGGACCATCAAGGATAATCAAGGACCATCAAGGATAATCAAGGACCATCAAGGATAATCAAGGATAATCAAGGACCATCAAGGATAATCAAGGATAATCAAGGACCATCAAGGATAATCAAGGACCATCAAGGATAATCAAGGACCATGAAGGATAATCAAGGACCATCAAGGATAATCAAGGATCATCACATCAAGGAATGGTAACTCAGCTGCTGGAGAGGCACTGACTTTTATGTTAAAATACACTAATTTGGTTCTGTTGGAGTCTAGTGCAGTAGGGTTACCAAGTCAAGGGTTACCAAGGGTTACCAAGTCAATTGTTACCAGGGGTTACACAGAGAGGAGACATTTTCATAACTCATTTATTTTATTGCACTTTTCAATATAAAACATTAAAACACACCCCTTTATTTCCTATCTCAATATGTTCATCAATCAAAATCAATCATCCTCATTGATACTCCACAATCAATCACCTCATCAGCTCTTTCTAAAATATATATTTAGTTACAAAAATAAAAACTTGGTTAGAAAAGTGATCAGCTTCCTTTAGCTACCAGGTCTCGGCCATTCAGACTTTCTGACATTATTTTGCAGAATAGAACCCAGCCAGGAGGAGGGACGGGTTTCATTCCAAAATGCTATAAAATATCAATAATGTCTCTCCAACTAAAGGCGTTTTGACTCAAACCTTGACAAGTGCCAAGACTTGTATGACTTTTTATGCCACAATAACATATTTCAAAAGGTCATAAAATGTCTGGATGGAAATCTGACACACTTCCAGTTCCTCTTGGAAACGTTAAATATCCATTTTGGAACGATGCTACTTGAAGTTCAGATGGTAGAGGCGTTTTCTCTGGTGCTCAACGCTGCAGTGGTTTCGATTTATTCTCCATCATTTTGTGAGAGATCGTTTGAAGTTATCGTACTTTGGAATGAAACTCGTCCTATATTCCCTTTGGTCTGAGTTTAGATAGATAGATGTACTTTATTAATCCCAAGCTGGAAACCAGCCTGCTTCGGAAAGAGAGGACAGAAAGTTGTGACTCAGTTATGGACAACAGGAGAAGCTGTGTGGTTGTGAGTTTTTGTTGGTTCTTTGTTCCTTCAAGGACTACTGACCTCGCAGTACTTAGAAGAATACACTGACATTTGGAATTGAAGTTATTTTTCACACTTTTCACACTTTTCACAATGAAAAAATCAGTTTCTACTTCCAGAAGTCACCAAGGTACAAACTGTTATATCAAACGGTGGTTTACCAAAAGGAGAGAGGTTGGCGAACAGTTGTTTTGGTGTTTCTTTCAAGTTATCAATAACCTTCATCAAGTGCTTAAACAGTCAGTTGTGTATCTGCACGTTCACACTGTGAGCAACATGATCAATAAGTCGCAGATCGACCAGGAGACTCCGATGTGGACGATCAACCAGCTGGTCGGACGACAAGTGCTGAACCATGGATGAACCGTCCACAGCCAATCAGATTTTTGTGCTGCCTTGGTTCTCTGCCGATATGATTTAGCTTCATGATCAATATTTCCTCCTGTCAAGAGCAAAATGGACAAGAAGTTGATTCCAGCCATTGACGGTTGATCCATCGATGGAAGATCGGAAAGTTGGGAATGGCAAGGGAACGTTTTCGCTCTTCGTTATTTATCAATGCTCCCAAGCTGCCTCGTTAACTCGTCATGTAACGTTGTGAAAGTCACGACCAGAGCAGCGAAAAATACTAGGATGCAATCAGAGCCTCTGGCCCCGCCCACAATCAACCAGAACAGAGCGACCATCAACCAAGTGTGAACGGATAGCGAGTGAGACAACGCCAAGTGTCTCAACACTCAACGCTTCTCCAGGGATATTCCACATGAACTGAGTGACAATAAATACAGTACGAAGCACGTTCCAGTAAACCGAACAAGAAGAGTGAGCAACAAACTTTAACTTTCTTCTCCAGTCCAACCTGAGAACTTCCCTGGGATCCTGGGATCAGAAAAACAAGCTTACAGATCAATACACCAGTTAGTAATGTCTATGGTCCACGTCATCACATCGGGCCTACGTCATATAATCCATCCTGTGATATTGACTGTGGGATCATGATGTCGCAACCATCCTAGCGTCACTACGTTGAGGTCAGGCCCGAGGTCACCCTGGTGGACAGGTTTAGTGTCCATGAGGGTCTAAATGCTGTTTAGAGGCTTTTCACCCTGATGAGAAGAAAATACTGAAAACTTGGATTTTTTGGCATGAAAGCGGAAACGATTAGACAAAAACAAAAGTCATGGTGCTGGCCTTGAAACCCGTTTGGGTCGAACCAGAGAGAGCACCACAACATTTAAAAATCACTGATATACCAGATAGAAAAGTCCAGAACGTCTAACGAGTGGTGTTGTACTCTCACACCTGACATGGTGATATACCTGGTGGTACCAGACACCAGGATTATCAGTGCTGAACACACACACACACACACACACACACACACACACACATCAGTTATCAATATCAGTTATCAATAAGGCTAATAAAACAGAATCAAGTTGAGTGGAAACAGCTGTTTCAACATGTAACTGCACTGACGGGATCATGTGACATTTTAAATACTTCCTCATCAGATCACAACGTGTACTTCCTCGTTAATATACACGTTAATATATACGTTAATACACGTTTCCAGTGCTTTTTCACGTCAACATCTTTCCCTTCATAAAATATCAGTACATTTCTTGTCTTTTCTTTAAAACCCAGATTCCCTTTAAAAGGTGTATTGATGATCTACGTCATAGATCATCAATACATTTGGCCAGATTCTACGTGATAAAATACATTTCAATCATGTAACAGGTAACAGTGGTGCCACTCCAGTGTACTAACCTGTTCATCAACCTATGGAATAAGTACACAATAACACTGCAAGTACTTAATAAGTACGTTTCCATTGGTTATTACACTGGAATAAGGAGATAATAAATCTATATTTTAGATCAGGTTGTCGTGGTGACCTAGTGGTGACAGAAAGTTAGGTTCCTGCGTACCAGCGGGTCCTTGAGGCCCCGAAGCCCTTCCTGCCACTCTGCTGACGCCTGCAACCCTAAAGTATCTTTGATTTTCAGTGTGCGGTTCGAGTCCTGCTACCAATCAATAATCCCCAACATCATGACCGGCTCTATCCCCATGACGACACGTGGCGGATGGCGGGGCTTTCAGGGGCTCAGTAGGGGGCGTGTCAGCATCGATCAGTAGGGGGCGTGTCAACATCGATCAGTAGGGGGCGTGTTAGTATCGATCAGTAGGGGGCGTGTCAGTATCGATCAGTAGGGGGCGTGTCAACATCAATCAGTAGGGGGCATGTCAACATCGATCAATAGGGGGCGTGTCAGCTTGATCAGTAAGTTCCATTCTGTTGTCATGACATCACCAAGCGATGGAACATGAACATCTCTTCCAAAGCTGACCAACCCGTTTGAGATGTTGTTGGCCAGTTTGACTCAAGCAGGATAAATAAATAACTCCCAGCAGCCCCAGT
Source organism: Hoplostethus mediterraneus (assembly GCA_034670385.1). Lineage (NCBI taxonomy): Eukaryota > Metazoa > Chordata > Actinopteri > Trachichthyiformes > Trachichthyidae > Hoplostethus > Hoplostethus mediterraneus. Next base: position 71,634 of record JAXDDW010000014.1, read on the forward strand.
GGCCACCAGTAGAAGACTGGTTTGACTGGTTCTGGAAGTGTGTGTCCATCACTGTGTCCACTTCCTGTTCGTCTTCCTGTCTGCTGCTATGCGGTGGACTCCTGTTGGATCTGGAAGTAGCAGGCCTACAGCAGAAACACAAAGACATTTAAACCAACAGGACAGAACCCAGTGTGAACTAGTTTCAACTGGTTTCCAGTTCCCCTACCTTCAGCGTGGTGAACATCAGTCCCAGTTCTCCATGCTGAATGTTAGGATCCATCAGATCTTCAATCAGATTCACCTCAGCTCCCAGGTTCCTGATGCTGGTGATGGGAGAAGCAGAAACACAGTTCAACCAGTTGGACCAGGTGGACCAGTTGGACCAGTTCAACCAACGTGACCAGTTCAACCAGTTCAACCAGTTCAACCGGTTTGATCAGCACCATCTAACATCTGCTGACCAGTAGGTGTTGAAACGATCCTTAATTGGTGATCAGAGGCCGGCGGACCAGTAAGTTAGTTATTTTGTTCTTGGTGTGTTTTCATTTGACTTTGCAATACCTGACGCCTGATATCCTACTGAAGGTTTCCCAAGGGTAAATTATTACATTACATTACATTACAGTCATTTAGCAGACGCTTTTATCCAAAGCGACTTACAATAAGTGCATTCAACAAAGGTAGGTAAGGAAACTACTAGTCACCAGAAATCATAAGTGCATTTCCTTCCTAAACAAGCAACTAAGAGCATAACTAGTGTTAATGTAAGAGTGCAATAAGTTAGCAACCTACTTATCTTAACAAATGAGACAAATAGAGAATCGAATAAAACAAGAGCTAAGACAAATAAGTGTATCCAAGAGCCAGTAAACAAGAGCTAAGACAAATAAGTGTATCCAAGAGCCAGTAAACAAGAGCTCAGGCACATAAGTGACGTCAAGTAGTCAAGGCTAGGAGGAAGGGTCAGGGTAGTGATTCCTGAAGAGGTTTTCAGCCTGCGGCGAAAGATGGGCAGCGACTCTGCTGTCCTGACATCAGTGGGGAGTTCATTCCACCACTGCGGGGCCAGGACAGAGAAAAGCCGTGACCGTGCAGATCGGCCGCAGGGCCCTCTGAGCGACGGGGCAACCAGTCGCCTCGAGGCAGCAAGGCGACTGGTAATGTGTGTGTGTGTGTGTGTGTGTGTGTGCGCGTGCGTGTGGTAACACACCTTGCCCTGAGCACCACATAGAGGAAGAGAGGGAAGAGGTCGTCCATGGACCACATGAAGCTGCTGGTCATCAGAGCTTTTACTTCCTGGGTCAGCTCCTCGAACGTCTTCTGGATGACCAGCAGCTTGTCTGTCGGAGTGAAGGTGGTACTGGGGGGGGGGGGGGTTATGCTGTCAATACTGATCACAATCAATAATCAAGTTGTTCTTCCTACCAATACATTTAATTGTATTGATAGCACACCGCATCACAGCTACCTGATCTGTTGCAGCGTCTCCACAGCAGAAACAAAGCAGGCGTCTTTACTGCTGGACACAATCTGACAACCGGAGAGGAAAGAGGAACACAGAATAGAATAGAATAGAATAGAATAGAATAGAATAGAATAGAGACATTAAAACCAAGGCGGTGAGTACAGGATAATCCTTCAAATGCATTTTGTGTTGTTGCAAACAGTAACACCAACGTTGCTCAGACCTGATTCAGTATATTACTGAACTTTCTCTTGGTTTCAGTTTACACATCACAACACGACTACAGCATGAGGACGCAGCGCTGAAGGAGTCTCTCTGACATGAGTAAACCTCCACCACAGAGAAACACACTCAACATATTACAGGACAAATCCTCCAGAAGGGTCTCGACTGAAGCGAAGATGGAGAGAACGAGGTGAAGAGATGGACAGATTAAGGGGATAACGGTATAGATCAGCATTTAGGTTAATGGAGGATAGATGTGATCGAGGGAAGAGTGGAGGGATGTTTGGGTGGATGGATGGACAGACGGGTGGAGGGATGGATTAGGACTCCTTATCATGTGTAATCTGTACTATGAGAGGGTGAATCCTGAAGCGTCTGGCGGAGGAAACATCTTCACACAAATGAAGAAAGGGAGGAAGAACATATCTGACCTCTTTCTTCTCTCCCAGGAGAGACGCGGACACCGGCCAGAACTTCCTACAACACAGGAAACAGAAAGTGAGTGAGAGTCGGAGTAGACAGACAGATACACACTGAGGACGTCGAGCGATACACACTCACTCCTGTACTCCCAGGAAGCTGAGCAGTGATTGGTCGGGCTGCTTGTTGAGGCGGCGGACACGCTCCCAGTAGTCCGCCTCCTTCTGCTCCTCCTGCAGACAGTAGAGAGTGAAGAGAGGAGGATAGAGACGAGGGAGGAGCAGAGGGAGGAGCAGGGAGGAGCAGCTCACCACCACAACACTGCAGGAGGAGGAGGAGGAGGAGGAGGAGGAAGACGAAAAGCATAAATTAATGCTTTTCTAAAGATCTAGTTGATTTTTGTTTCTATTGGTGGTTTTGTCCTGCGAAGGGAAGTCAGTCATCATTGACCCACCACGGTCTTATACTACATCATCCCTGGTGTGAGTGTGTGTGGGTATCAGACTTACCCTTGGTATGCTTGTGCGGCGTCAGAGGATGCAGAGGAGGCGTGGTCGGGGATGATGCCGCCGTCATCTGGTAACCCTGGAAACAGAAACCTGGAGACGAGGAAGTTTATATTTGAGGCGTTTTAGCTGAAAGAAGAAATCAGTGAAAATGTGCACCACTAGGGACCTACAGGGCCTGAAACCCTACCCGCCACCCCAGGCCACCTCCTGACCTTTGACCCCCTCTGGCTCCAGCCTACCTGACTATGTTGTAGAAGTGTGTGAGGTAGGCCTGCAGCTCCTGGACGGCCTGCCTGAGCATCCGCCGGTTGGAGCCCACGTAGGTCACCCTGTAGACCGTCACCAACGTCTCCACCAGCCAGCCGAGAGGGTGGAGGGGGGTCTCACACGCCTGACACACACACACACACACACACACACGGTAGAAATCACACCAGCATGAACAGCTCTAGGATGGTGCGCGGTGCGTTCACTGACCAGGAAGTAGCTCAGTGACTTACCTTGGTGAGGTATCGCGGGATGTTGTCGTAGTTTGCAGCGGTGACCGGTTCTCCGTGATGGGGAATAAACTCCAAACGCTCCAACACTCTGCTCTGAGACCTGCTGAGGTCTGGGCTACACACACACAACACACACACACACACACACACACACACACACACACACACACACACACAGACACTATGTCCTTTGTACACTGGCAATATACACATTGCAAACTTATACATTCCTTTGTCACTTTTGTGTGTATGTGTGTGTGTGTGTGTGTGTGTGCACCTGTGTCGTTGTGCAGTCGTTATGGTAACAGCGATGCTGTCCCAGGCCACGGTCCTCTCTCCTCTCCCAGCAGCATCGCAGCCCAGTCGACTCCAACACTCGTCAAACACACAGTGCCACCTCTGACCTGCGGGAACCACATACCGGCCCAGCCCACTGTGCACGCACACACACACACACACACACACACACACACACACACACACACACACACACATAAGTAACATTATACATATAGACACGCATTACCAAACATACAAATATTCACACAAATGCACACTTGGGCAATCACACATGCCACATGTCACTCACTCAACGGTAGGCAGCATCGTTAATTGGCTAAGCTAACCGCTAAGCTAATCTAAATACTCTGTTGCGAATGGAAAGGCTCCACCCACAGCTAGATGGCGCTAGACGTAGTAAAAATGTGGAGGCGTGAAACCAGAATCTTTGTGAAAATGAAGGCAAAGATACTTCAGTGAATTTATTGTACCTTGAAATGAAAAACTGAATTTCTTTAATACCCACAGCAGGCTGAGTCTGTCTTTGCTGTCTGGTTGGTCGAAAGCTGGTTTGGTGTACGTTCCCACCACCTTCAGCCCTGCAGCCCACTCTCCACTGAACTGACCCTCGACCGAGTCACCGTTAGCCAGGGACAAAACACCCTGAGGAGATACGAGAGGCAGGGTGTTACTGCTACACCACAGCAGCTCCATTTGGTCAAAATATTGAACGTTTACAAAGTTAAATACTGAATGGAATCTCTTGCAAAGGTATTGAAGCAGTGATGACATTTCAGTTATGGTGACAGTGCTACCCAGTCTGCATGTCCCACCGAATCTCAACACGACTACAATGAGTAAACAGCTCAAATCAACCAGCAGGGAGTTAAACATGGGCCGGATACCCTGACAGACAGGAATAAACTATTACTGTGAGACAGACAGACAGACAGACAGACAGACAGACAGACAGACACCAGAGATGAAAGGAGAAAGGAAAGGAGACAGGTAGATCCTCCCCACCTTCCCACTGACAGTCCAGTTTTCAGAAAACTCCCCATGGAAAGCCGTGTCGTCCTCCGACACCAAGAGACCCAGACCCTGAGTGGAAATACACATCACATGAGTGGAGAGTCATAAAGTCATAAGTTATTTTACTAAACCTTTTGCATCTTACCAACCTAAAACTATTTCATTAGTCTGGGTTTCAATTTGATGGTTCCATGATGGTTAAATGCTGCATCAGAGGTTTTTCCTCCCTGACAAGAATAACATTATGGACATTCTGAATACTTTTACTTTTACTTTTTTTATGACAAATGGTCAAATCTAAAGATACTGAATATCGGCAGCCTCAATCCATTGGTCGAACCCTACTCTGAAGGAGTATACAGTAAATCCAGTTACGACTGATAATAAATTAACTGTGCATACTTCATAGTACTACTTGAGTCCATACTTCAAAGTGTACCTACAGTCATCTTGTTGTCTCTGAAGGTCCCTTCGTAGTACAGACCAAACTGGGTGACGACCACAGCGCTGCCCTGCCGCTGGTCGTCCAGCCACAGACCCATGTACTTCTCACCTCTGGAAATACAACAAAACAGGGACAGAGGCACTTCATTACAAATGACATCTAAATGACACCACATGTTTAGACTCAAGGGTGCTTTTTTTCTGGAACTGCACAAATGCATAAAATGACCAGACTTCAAGGAAAATTCCACTAAAACAGACGTTAAGGTTATTCTGTAAGATACATCTTTCCTAAAAAATTACCTCGTCTTCATTTTGCTGTTTTATGTGATCAAACTAAAGGGAAGATCCGGTCAAGTCAGTGGTAGCTGTGCTCAAAAATATTGCTGGAACTTTAGTTGAGTTTTTGTTGTTATGAAATCTAAGCACTAGTCATGACCTTTGACCTTCAAAACACACAGTAATAAGTGCAGTTTGTTGAGCATTAATTACTCTTCCCCCTTCCAGAATTTCCCAGGCTGCCCGGCGATTGAAACTGGTGGACTTCTAGTCACAAACCTGCTTGTCAAAACTACCAAAAGTTCAAGTCTCTTGACATATAGATTTGAGAACATCTGAAAACTTCCCTCATTGTTTTCCTGCCAAGCTTTTTTCTATATCACCAAAGTGAAAAAGTGAGGAACTGAAAAACATAAAAAAACATCACATTGATTTATTTGACTTATGTTGCAATGCAGCCATCTGACCAACAGAGGGCGTGTTAATAACATGATTGAAACAGCAAAAGAAACAGCAGCAGACGTCTTGCTGGTTGTGTAGGTGGGACTTCACTGCGTTGATTGGCTGATGCCACAAAACCATTGAAAACCACTGAAACTCCGACTTCAACCTGACATTGTGGTTCCTGTCTGAGTGACTGACTGGATAATAGACCTTGTGATGTCATCGTAGACTCCATATCCTGTCTTCCTGTCATGGATCCACTGGCCAATGAAAATGCTGGAGGAAGTCCTGGCCTGCCTACCAGAACTCAGCATACCGTAACCGTGACGCTGGCCGTCATAGAAACACCCCTCGTACACTTCGCCACTGGCGTACCTGGGGTGGGACATACACACAAGCATGGAAAAACACATTGCCATCAATACACACACACATACACAATAAACTTTAACTTTAAAAATCTATTTCAATGATACTAAAAGCACAGAGAAAGCTCTAAAATAAGAGTAAAGGCAAAGTGCTTCTATCTACCAATTCTGTTTAATATGTCACCTGCAAGAAGCCCTGGGTGTCTTGCACTACACTTCATTTAGAATATCAAATATCAAGATAATTTCAATCAGTTTAAAAAACAACAACCAGGTAATTTCCATCTCCAACATGTTCACTCAGCTCTACTTTACTGACTTGTATATGCCGAAGCCGTGGATCTTGCCGTCTCTCCAGTGTCCCAGGTAACGGTCTGGTTTATTCAGCAGCTTGTTGGGTATCACACACTCTGCATAGCTGGGATAAAATACCATATTAATCATACACAGTTATAGATTGTCTTGTTTGCTCTAGACTAGTTCATCTCCTTCCCTTCCATAACCATCAACAACTCATCATCCTCAGCAGATATCACATGTGGGGTACTGCAAGGCTCAATTCTAGGTCCGGTCCTCTTTTCACTGTACATGCTCTCACTCATCCACAGCCACAATGTTTTGTTTCTCTACTATGCTGATGACACCCAGCTATATGTCTCGCTGGAACCTGATGATCCAGCCTTGACATACTAAATAACTGCCCAGGTGACACTAAATTCTGCATGTTTTGGAACGTTTTACAATTCAACGGTAGTAAATCTGAAATAAATCTCCCAGCTCCTGAAGCATGATTCAAAGCAAGCTAGCTAGTCACTCTGCCAATCTTAAATCAGTGGTTTAAACCATCACAAGGCATCTACCCGATGGCAAAATCATTTTGCTCTCAATCATTTTGACGACTAATAATCGTGATCTAGCAAAAACATTGGGATTGAAGACATAATAATGCAGTTGACTAGAGTTTTAAAATGAATATGAATATACAATATATTACAAAAGATGTTACATAAAGAAAAGAATAAGGCTGTTTACCCGCCAAAGGGCCTGATAGAGTAACTAACTAACCAACCACTTTCATTAAAAACATTCCCATTAAAAAATATTCCACCACATTCACTAGATGTTTAGGATAGAATATGACTCCAGATGATGGTTACCTGTAGACTAGACTAACCTACCAGCCACAGACACAGTTTACCACTACCTTCATGTAACTGGTCAGTGTTAGAGGTCAGAGGTTCAGGACTAAACCAGGTTGATGTACTGACCCGTCCTCCAATCCGTTCTTGAAGTTCCCACTGTAGCTCCGCCCATCTGGCCACTTCATGGTTCCCCTGCAAACAAAATACACTTGTTTCTATTATTACTACTATTATTACTACATATATTACTATTACTACATCTTTTATTACTATTTCCAAGGAGTCTCTGCAATGTTCCACAATAAAAGGGAACATGAGAGACACTTGAAACAGTTGATACAAACATACGTTGTGTTATGCATCCTTTACTCGTCCAATACCTACACATTATTTCTCTACCCAGGAATTGAACCCAGGTCATGAAAGTAAATATCTCCGCCCATCCGCCCCCCCCGACCTCCACACCCTTTCCTTCCACTGCGCTGTTTCAATGTCAAACTACTTCCTGTTTCACTCGATTCGTAGAATATCGTACAAAATTACGCTGCAATACTTCTCCTCACTATAACTACAAACTTGATGAGAACAGGTTGAGCACACACACACACACACACACACACACACACACACACACACACACACACACACACACACACACACACACACACACACACACACACACACACACACACACACACACACACACACACACACACACACACACACACTCTTTCTCTCTCTAACCTGCCGTGAACCCGTCCTGCCAGCCACCCTCCCTTGTACTGGGCGTCTTTCAGGCGTCCCTCTCCAGTGAAGGTGTAGGAGGCCGAGCGAGAGACCGCCACCCCCGTCACCCCCGGCGACGACCCCTGACCTCCACTGCTCAGAGCCTGATCCACCGCCTGGTTCAGAGAATGCAGCCACTTGTTCTAGAGAGGCAGAGAGAGAGACAAGAACCGATGAAGAGGATGAAGATGATGCATAGGACCAGTTTAAGGTTCAGTGCCTTGCTCAAGGGCATTTTGGCAGTGACAGTATATTACCATAGATGAGCAACTTTCAGGACAAATGGGATCAATAAGCCGCCACAGTAGGAGTGTACCTTCTCCTGTGGTGTGGAGGCCAGCAGGGTGAAACTCTCCTCTGGACACGTCACTTTGATGGCGTAGCTGGAGACACACAACACGGCAAGAATTAACCACATGACCACATTTCACCAGAGGGGTCAGAGGTCAGGGGTGGAGGCTCAACGGTCTTCTGTGCAGCTATCATCAGTTCAGAGCCGTTGGAGTACATCTGTATTCTTTGGGATCCCTTTTGCCGTTCGTCCATTGAAAAACAATGTAATGTCAGCAATCAGTCTGAAAGGGGGCTGGGACCCAGAATCCCTTATTTGGGCAACAAAACACACCATGACCTCTGACCTCTCTTGTTAAGACTACAGTGAAGAAGAGGTTTTACATGTTATGCTAGCTGAACTCACAGTCCGCTGCCGTCCTCAGTAACAGGTTTCACCCACAGACAGGTGAGTGGATAGACATGGTGGGAGGAGAACTGGAAGACAGACAGACAGACAGACAGACAGGTAGACAGACAGATGGAGAGAAAAATAAATGCATTAATTCACATTCTTTGCTATTATATCATAGATCTAGATAACTGATATTTGTGGCCCAACATCAAACACATCAATGATAGTTTTCTAAACCACATCTGATAGTTATCAATAAGCTTTGTTCCCCTTCTTAAAGCTTGGTGTGTGTGTGTGTGTGTGTGTCTGTGTGTGTGTGTTTCTCTACAGGAACATGCTGGCAAACGGGAAGTGACACAGTAAAATATGGACATTTCAGATTTTCTTACATGTCTACATGTGTGATCCAGGAAGTTTAATGAATACTATGAGAGGTGATGTTACTATGACACACCGATACTTAATACTTACTTAATACCAAATTAAACTACATTACAACTACAACTACAACAAACCAAACTGAAACCAGACTGAACTGAAAATAAAGCAAATTTAAACTAAAACTAGCTCAAATTAGATTAATATAAACTCAATGAAAACTTTAACTAGACTTAACTAAACTAAATAATACTCACTAAACTTGAACTAAACTAAGCCTCTCCTATATTAACTAATCTAAAATAAACTTACTAACTATTCTAAACTCAACTCAACTAAACAGGTTGATTTTACTTGTTATTTTCAAAACTGCATTCAAATCATCTCCAGTTAACAAGTCACAATTACACAATTTTATATTGCTTTAGCAACAATGATTTGAGCGCCATTCATGCCAATACAGCCTTTTTGAATTGAACTGAATAGAGAGAGAGAGAGAGAGAGAGAGAGAGTCGTTACCATGATGCTCTCTATCTGTCTGAAACTACAAGCCACGCCCACCACTGTTACTGCTGCAGACCCAAAGCCACACTGACACCTTGTCCACCAAGGACTGATGTTTCCTACAGTCCTCTGACAAGCACCGTCATTTGTTTTCATTTTGCACTGCCAATCATTTCGTTAGTAGGGGTCGTTTTATTCAAATTGTGGTGATGTGGTGAAGAAAGCCATGTGGTGTCTTTTCTATGTGTGTGTGTGTGTGTGTGTGTGTGTACCTGTGTGTGCACCAGTGCGTCGTTGAACAGTATGAACCAATGGTTGGAGAACCTCCCGGCGTTCTGCAGAGTCAGAGATCTGTTGCTGCTCTCACGAACCAGGCGACGCTCCGGGAGACGCAGAACCTCCTGGAGAACAAACAAGACTTTTACTAGAGGAGACGGTTTTCCTAAGCGAACCACGACCAACGCCGTAACCAAACGGGTTAAGCTGCCTAACCTGAACGCAACTTGTTTGATTTGATGTTGGTGCAGTGATGTGTTATGTGGCTGGTCATGGGTATTGTACGAATCAAGGATCAAGGATATCTTGTGTTCTGGGGTGGTTTCCTGTAGCTGGTTGGATCCCGTTCTCTCTCTTAACGAACCACCACAGTTCTCTTCTACCCATAATGCCTTGTGTTCTCTTGTTAGAGGACTGAGACGTTTTCAGGCTTCTCGTCGGTTATCTGGTGAATGTTGTTGTTCTCACCTGGAGACCAACCAAGTGGGAAGCAAATTTCGCAGAGGAATTTTTTCGACGATGTCCTCCATGTCATTTTTTTTAAACGTACACTCACAACACTAAGAGGCCGACTCACAGCAGTTTTTCCAGAGTAGGTCTTCCAGAAGATCAAAGTGGTTTCAGCCTCCTTCGTCCTCTTCCACAGAGAGAGAGACAGAGACTCAAACTGACAGCAGCCATGATGGAGAGACAGGTACTCTGCTGTCGACTGGAATTAAATCGAAAGGAATTAAATTAATTATTGTTTCTCTTCTTTTTTGTATTATTGCTGATACTGATATTTATTGCTTCATGTTTAATTATTACCAGTCATCTGTTAATGTCTTGCCAATAAAGCAGATATGGATTGAGAGAAAGACAGGGGGGGGGGGGGGACAAAACAGACGGACAAAAGAGCAAAACAATTGCAATATAAAGAAGTTGTGCAAAAAGAAACAGCAATATGAAAGAAAGAGCAGGAAGTATTTCGTCCTCACCACATCATAGCAGGTTGCCAGTTTGAGCAGGACTCTGCTGTACTGGTGGAGCTGCTGGAGAGGCTGGTAGAACAACGACACCAGTACAGCATCACCACTGGTTGACTGGTCTTCCACACAAAACTGATCAAACCAGTCCTGCTGCACACACTGACTGGAGGGGGAGAGAGAGAGAGAGAGAGAGAGAGAGAGAGAGAGAGAGGGGGGGGGGGGGGGGGGGAGAGAGAAACAATCAGCAACATGTTCCTCCTCTCTCTGATCTCTGGACCTCAACATCATCAACCTCAACTATCATGAAGCTTCTCCATCTGCTGCTCTCAACACCCGGTGTCAGGTAGGTCTGGACTGGGAGAAACCCTCCATCAACAGGAAATCCAAGGAGAAAGACGTCACAGTACTGGACACACTGTTTGATTGACAGGTGATCTCTGGGAAGAGCAGTGAGGAACACTACAGTGAGGAACACTACAGTGAGGAACACCACAGTGAGGAACACCACACTGAGGAACACCACAATGAGGCTGAGAGACAAAGATGGAGACTGAATTTACAAAATTAAAATCTCACAGATTACCTTTAACTTTGAAGTATCACAATTACACAATTACTAACGCCAATCAACACCGATGCTGTGAATCTTTTCCAGCTAACGCTGTTCCTCACTGTAGTGTTCCTCACTGTGGTGTTTCTCACTGTAGTGTTCCTCACTGTAGTGTTCCTCACTGTGGTGTTTCTCACTGTGGTGTTTCTCACTGTGGTGTTCCTCACTGTTAACGGAAGTGAGATTGCGATGTTGTTCGACATGAATCCATGGACTCTGTGCGAGGTGGGCGGGGCAGCAGCAGAGCGCTGAGTAGAAGAAGAAAACATAGAGGCTCTTACACTGAGAGTTTATGGAGGGACTGGAACCCACCCATCACCTGGAAGTTACCGACTGATGAGCAATACCTGGAGAGAGGCAGAGACAGCATGAGGTTACAGGAGCTGTGTTCAATATCATGGTCACATTACTAGCGCTCCCTTGGCCCCTCCCCCTCCTTGGCCCCTCCCCCTCCCCTGAAGAGGATCAACATGTTGAAGTGATTTCTCCATCTTCCTTTCTCTCCTTCCTCCATCTGCCGTCTCCAGAAACTCTTTATCTTTAGCTCCGTTAGCGCTGGAAGAACAGCGCTAACCAAACAGCGTTTGGTGCCGTAAAGCAATCCAGCAGATTTCCCTCCACATCGACCCAGTGGACACAAAGTAGAATGAGAGTAGAGGCTGGTAGAGGCTGACAGGCTGGTAGAGGCTGGTAGAGGCTGGTAGAGACTAGTAGAGACTAGTAGAGACTGGTAGAGGCTGACAGGCTGGTAGAGGCTGGTAGAGGCTGGTAGAGACTGGTAGAGACTAGTAGAGACTAGTAGAGACTGGTAGAGGCTGACAGGCTGGTGATGGTAGAGTTATAGCGATGACTCTACATTGGTGTGGTGACCTATTGATGTTATAACGCTTCTCAGAGCAGCTTTTTTCATTGAAGTCAAACAAACATTGTTGGTGCAGTAGACTGAAATGTTTAATCACATTCATGGTGGTTTTAAATCTATAACCCCGGACATGTTTGCTGTTGAAGGACACGATAGTAAATAAATGACACAGGCCCTTGTGAGCCAGAATATGACGATTATCAATAACTACTAAAATCAATATGAACCCATCGTTACTTGTGATAAAGGAAGTATATACTCCACTTGTTCTGTGAGGATGTACAGTACGTGTACTTTTGTGTACTGAGATTAAATGGGGAAACTTGCTCTTTATAAGCGTCCAGGAAGTGGTCAGTGTGCGTCAGCAGTGGAAGGGAAGTGACATCACGGCGCTGTGCATCCCGCAGGAACTTGTTGAGGGAGACGGCGTGTCGGCCGGTCAGGACGGCCAGACGGACGAAACTCTCAGACAGAGACGAGAAGAGACGGCTGCAGGACTGACCCAGCGACTGACTCACACTCTCTGTGGGGGAGAGGACACACGCACACGCACGCACGCACACACACACAGTTATTCTGTCATTGGATCGGTGATGTTGTCAGGCCACTAATGTTTCTCTTTCCGACTATGGCTCAACACTCACTCACACACTCACACACTCACACACTCACACACTCACACACTCACACACTCACACACTCACACACACACACACACACACACACACACACACACACACACACACACACACCTCTGTTCAGTGCTGGTTTCAGCAGGTGTTTCCTGACGTTGCTCATCCAGCAGTAGTGGTTTCTCTCTCTGGCAGCCAGGTCGTGGATCGCTGACATGACGTTGTGGTCTGCCGCTGAGATGAAACCCATGACGTTGTGGTCTGCCAGCGCCACGCAGCTCTGACCGCCACTACACACACTGCTAACATAACCCATCTACACACACACACACACACACACACACACACACACACACACACACACACACACACACACACACACACACACACACACACACACACACACACACACACACACACACACACACACACACACACACACAGGACAGAGAACGTCTTTCAGATAAAAGTTGTAGAGAGCTTTGAACAGCTGGAATCAACTTCTCATCCATTTTCAACTATTGATCATGAAACTAAATCACATGGTAGAGGAACAAGGAAGCACAGAGTCTTATTGGATGACGAGGAAGCAAAGAGTCTTATTGGATGTTGACGGCTGATGTTGTGGTGGCGAGTCTTGTTCGATCAACGTGTTAGCTGCATTCCAGACAGAGCACAACAACAGAGTACAGTTAGATATACTGCAGGCTGACACACTGACCTCCATGCAGAAGGGCAGCAGGACGGGTCTGACTGTATAAGTCTCCGCCCTGCTGGGTGACCTCTGAGATGACCTCTGACCCTGGGATGACCTGCCACCCTGCGCTGAGCCCGGCCGTGACTCCCGCCGCTGGCCACAGTAGTAGATGATTGGCTGGATACAGTCTCCATCAGCCAATAGGAGGGAGTGGCTCTGGCCGGCCGACACATCCCACACCTTCACACCCTCAGACAGCTACGGTGGCCCACCAGGGACAAAGCATTATTAACATGGCTGTCCCTTTTGAGACGCCAGAAGGAGCCTGAGAGAGAGTCTGACCAGCAGCAGAATGAAAGAATAAAACTGATCCAAGATCAGTTCAGCTCTGATGAACAGAAAGGATCAGCTGATCTGGTGGAGGACAGATACACCTAACACACCCTCACACAGAGGATGGATGGATGAGTGAATGGATGGATGGATGAATGAAAGGATGGATGGATGGATGGATGAATGGATGGATGGATGGATTGATGAATGAATGAATGAATGGATGAGTGAATGAATGAATGAGTGAGTGAGTGAATGAAAGGATGGATGAATGGATGAGTGAATGAATGAATGAAAGAGTAAGTGAGTGAATGAGTGAATGAAAGGATGAATGAATGAATGAATTAATGAAAGAGTGAGTAAGTGAGTGAATGAATGAATGAATGAATGAATGAAAGAGTGAGTGAGTAAGTGAATGAATGAATGAATGAAAGAGTGAGTGAGTAAGTGAATGAAAGAGTGAGTGAGTAAGTGATTCAGTGAATGAAAGGATGAATGAATGAATGGATGGATGAGTGAATGAAGGAGCGTTTGAATGAATGGCTGAATGAGCACGCTGCTGTACCTTGGCCTGTTGAGGGATGGTAACAGGACTGTTGACATGACCAAGCTGCCCACATATGTTGCTGCCCCACGAATACACCTGGAACACACAGCAACAGTTAGGGGTGTGTGTGTGTGTGTGTGTGTGTGTGTGTCTGTGTGTGTGTGTGTGTGTGTTACCTGACACTGGGCGGTAAGGGCCAGTGAATGGTGGGAACCTGCGGCAACTTTGATCACCTCCTCTCCTGTCAAACTCTTAATACACATAGGCTGGAGTCTACACACGTGCACGTGCACACACGCGCGCACACACACACACACACACACACACACACACACACACACACACACACACACACACACACACACACACACACAGGTCAGCAAAATACATTCAGCATCACATGCGGGAGCTGACATTCAATTTAACATTTGCCATGAGCAGATATATTGTAGAGTGGGTCGCCCCAGTGGGAATCGAACCCCTAACCCTGGTGCCGTTAGTGCCTTGCTGTAACCACTGAGCTACAGAACCAGAGATTCATTTAAAGCTCTATTGTATTCTATTCTGTTTTGTGTGTGACACCAGACCTGGCTAGCTGGTCTCCGTGGCCCAGCTGGCCCTCGGCCCCGCGGCCCCAGCTCCAGACCTCCGTGGCCAGGGAAGGCAGACCGTCTCCGGCCTCTTCTGGTCCTCCAGCCTGGGTTCGACCCCCAGAGGACAGCCTGCAGCCGGGGGGGCCTCGGCGCCCCGGAGACCCTGAGGGAACACACGTCTCATTTAAATTAGTAACACTGTTAACTTTTACTTACCGAGCACTGCCTTGCTTCTTATTCAGTTACACTTTGATAACCGAATCCCAATTCACCCCTTGGCCCTTCCTTAGCCCTTAGTGTAATGTCGTTTCAATGTATTATAGACGTTTTCTTTATAACAAGCAGAACAAAAAATCGCTAGTTAACGTTACAACATTGTTTTTAGGCTGATTTGTACATGACAGTCCCGCATACTGACATATTTCCATGTCGCATTTCCCCCCTTTGATGGCATATGACCAAATATAACTAAAGTCCAGCAGCGAATTTGCTTCACTTGTTACCGCTCCTCTAATATCAGTGCAGACTGGCAGGGTAACGTTAGGAGCACGGCTTGCTAGCCTACAGAGCATGAAAACGAGTCGTAGGGGTGAAAATGAGAATTGGGATTCGGCCAAAGTCTCCACCACCAGTCAAGTTGAAGTGTTGAAGACGTTGTAAAGCATCAAAAGCTCAATATATTCACAATATCAGTCGGTGTCTTCATGCCTTAATCCCGTTTGTCTGAAACTGGGCATACCATACCATTTCCATTTTAAGCGAAAGGTTAAAAACACGGTGAACATTTTTATTTTGTTTCTTATCTCAGATGACTGACAGGTGTTGGGACGGGAACTTGACCAACTAGGGGGGAGGAGGGCGGGACTAACAACACAGACTGCAGATTGTAGCTTTTAATATTGGAAGAAGCTTAGAGGATGCACGTCATTGTTTCACAAGAAAAAAACATCACAGAGAAAAACCAACAAATTATTACATACAGAAGATATATATTCACATATTGTAAATCATCTGATGACCCGTTGGGGGTTGACAGCCACTGTGCTAGTGTTCATATTATAAGCTGCATTAGTATTGAATATAGCATAAATGTTGTGAAACTCCATAGAAAAAACTTTAAGATATCGTTACAGCTTAACAAAATATCGTATCCTGATGTTTGGGCCTTTTACTGATCAAGTCTTTTTCACCCTTTACATATCCAGTAGAGAGTATGTCAGGGGTCTAGATAGAAAATAAAAATAGATACTCCAGACAGAGAGATGTACAGACACTTTAGGAGTGACAGACAAACTAACTTCCCTTTTTCCAGTTTGCTAGAAGCTTCTCAGTCCCAGACCTGCTGACATCTACTGACTGGCAAACACAGAATGAAAATGAAAGTAGCCTATCAGCAAAGGAGACCGCCGTAACGAGCCTCAGAAACTCATCAACATCACATCTTGATCTTTTAGTTTGAGCAGTCGCCAAAAGAAGAAGCAGTCACCAAAAGAAGAAGTAGTCACCAAAGGAAGTTATAGGATGTGCAGTAGCCCCAAAACGTGAATCATTATAAGGTACATTTCAGGCGAGATTTAGGCCTGAGCACAGACGGATAATATAGAATATATCCTATTGGTTTATTGGTATTTGTTTGTTAAGCAGCTTTAATCCAGTAAAAAAGCCTGAAAAGAGAAAATCTAAATCAATGAGATTTAGTGTTCAAAGTTCAGTGTGCTTCAGCTGAAAAGGGTTTTTATGGACCGTTACGCCCCAGTCAGGTTCTCCTACCGTGGGCAGGAGGTCCAGGCAGCGAGCTTCTCCGGTTCACTCCTAACTTCTCCTCCTGGGTTATATCTGTCAGACTGGAGCTCTTCTTGCCCCCCAGCACCTCATCCTCCCCCAGACTAACCCGAACCTCCTCCAGACATAGCCCGGCCACGCCTCCGCTACGGCAGCACAGAGGGTCAGAGGTCAAAGGTCAAGCATGTTGGTTTTCATCCCAACCAAACGCTGCAGCAGCTGACTTCCCTGACTACTTCCTCCTCTCCGGTTGAAGGCGAGTTAACCGGTGATGCCGGTGCTGAAAACTTTTTATTTTGGTTTTCATTTTATTTGTCATTTTTGTGGATCTGGAACGTTTTCCACCATGTTGTCAATTTTTCACACTGAATGAAAAGGTTTCGTATTTTTTCTGCTGCACAGCAATATAATCCATAAAATGACAACAATTTATTTTTATTTTGAGTAATAAATTGTCAAACTGCAACGCTTGAGGGAAAATGCCACGAAGGCCATGTTCCCATGTCTGACACATCAAAAGGTTTTTATAATAATTCTAATTCTAATAATATAATTTAATAATATAATTAATAATATATTATAATGAATTAATAATATAATTCTGATTCACTTACGACTAAATATTTACTATTTATTTGTATACTAATTATACTATTATTTTCATAAACATCTACAATGTTTAAAATAAATGAGTCAGTTATAAATACACATCTACTCATTTTATGATTCCTATATATTCATATTTGCATCAACAGCTGCATTTGTTCAGACCTTTTCATGATGATTGAGTTGTGACTAAACATGCTCAATTTGTATCATAATTTTAGCTCAAAATGAGTGACTCTGTTTTAACTAAACTTCTACAATTTATTCATAACTGACATATTCTCCTGAAGCTCAACAATGTTCTTCATCATTCCAGATCAAACAGAGCGAGTGGGTTTTAACTAAACTGGGTCTTACTGGTCGGTTTGTCTCTTCACTGGTGAGTCGTCTTCGTAACCGGAAGCAAACTCCTTGGGAGGCGGTGGTGCTGAGGAGAGATAGCTGTCATCTGGAGAGAAAGATGGATGGAGAGGAGGGAAGACAAGAATAAAGTAATGAAAAGAAGAAGAGGTAAAATGGAGGAAAAGGAGAGAGGAAGAAGAAAAGAAAGACGAAGGAGGAAGAGAGGAAGAAAGAGATCACTTTTCAGAATAATCAGACACTTTACAGACAATGAGAAGAAATGCCACATAATCAAAACAATCAATGTCAGATGTATCAAAATGACGAAAGTAGCTACAGTCACTATTGATACAAAACAACATTCATTATATAAGGGTTAACCAACTCATGACAATGCAAATACAGCGTTCCTATTGGCTAGAAGGAATTCTCGCTATGTTGCTCAATCTGTAAATGTGCATCACTGGACATTCACATTATCAGATTCACACAGCAGGCGTGTGGAAATGTGCATCACTAGCACTTCACTGAATGTAGATGGTTACCTATTTATAAGACCTGATTTATGGAAGTACCAGATCATGTGTCCAGGAGTTCAAATGTGCATTATCAGGTAACACATGTACCAAAGATGTAAAGACCGATTTACCTTCTCATGAGATACGTAAAACATGTACCCATAGGCATCATTTACACTGGGGATGCTGACGTGTCCCCTGCAAGTCTTTTTTTAGCGATGCAATCAGCCGTGGTTTAAATGACCCACCCACTGGATCACCAACCTGATATGTGACTGGCTAGCGAGTTGGTATCTCCCGCCCCCATGGTGTGACTGACATCCCGCTCCTCCAGTGACTGGCCAGAGAGTCTCTGGAGGAAGTCCTGAAGCTCCACCTCATCAGGGAAAGCCGAGTTTTTATTGGTTCTCTGGCCTGCCAATGGGCGGGATGTAGGGCTACTGTCTGTCTGGGTTGGAGGATCGGCCTGTCTGTCAGGCTTAAATTGGGCCTTGATTGGTGGAATCCTGAGAGAGAGAGCAAAAGAGAGAAAGAGAGAAAGAGAGAGAGAGAGAGAGAATTTAATTGGTGTAGCTTGTTTTGAAAGAAATCTGGATATATGAAAGATGAACAAAAACGTATGTATGAATAATTAGTGAAAAAATGAAAAAGACGGATGATAATATAATTTCCCCATAACTTCTATGTAACCCAGTTGTATAATACTGTACTGTATAGGTCCAGGACATGGACCGGCTCCAGAGCCAGGGCTGCTGCTGGCCGACTTTGCCCCAGCCAGGAACCTCCGTCTGAGGCTACTCCTCCTGGGACAGCCCTGGGAACACCAACCAAGGAGGACTCAAACATCCAGTCTCAAGTCATCCAATGTGAATAACTACTTACAGAATGGAACTGTCTGATATAGACTAATGTTGGAAAAACCTCGGTACCCTACAACTCTACTGTATTTCAAATACAGTAGTTCTTTTCTATTTCAAATACAGCAGTTATGGAACCCGATCCCAGGACTGGTTGGTTCAAATTCTGGACTTGGGAAGGCCGGTTTCCTCTAATAGGCACCTACTAAACGTAACAGACGGCAAAAAAGTTTCATTTTGTGTCACTATATACGACATTGATTTGGGGATGGCAAACTGGCTTTTAATATGTTAACTGGCGATTTAATTGTTGAATATAATGTGAAAAACTGAGTAGTGTATAGCACTGGCCTTCTGTAAAATTCAGATTTGTTTCCTTCATATTCTCATATTTTCCCATTTTTATATGCTGCATATATATATTGTTCTTTTTAGATTTTTTATCATATATTTAATTTTTTGGGAACATTTTTCAGGTTGTAGATATTTTGAATTAATTTTGTTTTGTCTCAATGTGTTCTACTGTTGTTGTTTTGCACACCCTGCATACATGCTGAAACATATAACAGGTGCTTCAAAAGTAGGTATACATGTTTTAACAATAATATTATTATTATAATAGTACTAAGAAGCTGTACAATTTTAGTCATTTTTCATTTTTAACAAAATAATTCAACATTCAATTGCTAATAATAAGCATTTGCTGCTTCAATGATCTTAAATCTAATTTTATTTTATTTTATTTAGTTGAGGCCCATACTTTCCCTGGTGTGACCTCGGCTAGCTCCACCCCCAAGGGACAGTAGTGGGCGTCGTCAACGGCAACAGGCTCCTCCCTCTCTGATGCCGAGTACTGGGGTGACTGGCACTGCCCACACTGCTCAGAGGGATTCTGGGTATCATAGTTTTGAGGAGGCAAACTGCGAACCAGGGCCAGGCAGTGGTAGCCGCCGCACACCACCTGGAGTTAATCCAACAGAATATGATATTGTAATATAATATGTTATGAAGCCTTTAATGAAGCAATCCAGGAATTTTCAGGGAAACGTACCTGGATCACATGTCTACCTGCCAAGTGCTCCACCTGGGGGAAGGATGACAAATACAAATCTATATGAACGCTGTTAACCAACTTGTTGGTTAATGAGTCAGTAATCAATCTGCTGATCAACCTAACCCTAACCTAAACTAATCTAAACCTCACCAAGCCTAAACTAAACCTAACTTAAACTAAACCCTAAACTAAACCTAAACCTGAACCTAGTCCTAATTCTAGTCTTAACCCTAAACCAGCCCCTTAGAAATGATGACCAGCCAAAACGTCACTACGAAGGTCTACAACTGCTTCTCTCAAGGAAAGAAGTACAACAACACACACACAGACACACACAGACACACACACACCTTGCCAATTCAGCATCACACACACACACACACACACACACACACACACACACCTTCCTTCCCGCCAGTTTACCTTCTGCGGTCTCCAGACAGGGAAGGTGCTGGTGACCAGGCCGAGCTGGCAGCCGCTGCCCCAGGCCCAGAGCTCGCTGTGGGCCGACAGAGCCATGCTGTGCTCCCGGCCGCAGGCCAGCTCCACGACCCGCACCGCCACCGGAGGAACCACCTCGTTGTCTACCACGCTGACCGGACGAGGCTCTGCCACAAACATAGGACCTCCCTCGGCTACGCCTGCAGACACGGTACTTTGGTTAAAGATGGGATATTCCAGATATACAGCCTGATATGATATGATGCAATTTGATTGATTTATTTGTTGCAGAATTGATCAATACTACACTGGTTGTCTATGAGAAGAACCTGAACTGACTGGCTGGTTGACTGGTTCACTAACCAGCTAACCAACTGACCAGCTTACTAATGAACTAATGAACTGAATGAGTGACGAATGAGTGATAGAAGAAGGAAGGCAGGGAGGGAGGAAGGAAAGAAGAGTGGGAGGAAGGAAGGAAGGAAAGAAGGAAGGAAGGAAGGTAGGTACCACTAACCAACCTGTTGTTTCCGGCCCCCCCCCTCGGTGCCCCACACTGCCCTGCAGCATTCTCCCCCCACATGAACAGCCCTCCCTGCTCTGTCAGGGCTCCGCAGTGGAAGCTGCCGGCGGCCACATGGACCACCGTCCTCCCCGCCAGAGAGACCTCCAGCAGAGGAGACGTCACCGGGACATTCAGGCCACGCCTCCATGTCATCTCCCCGAACGAATACACCAGCCCTCCTGGAGGAGAGAGGAGGGAGAGGTTGGTAGTCGAGTTGGACCGATACCGATTAAATATCAGATATCATCCAGTCTCTCTCACTCACACACACACACACACACACACACACACACACACACACACACACACACTCACTCACTCACTCACTCACTCACTCACTCACTCACTCACTCACTCACTCACTCACTCACTCACTCACTCACTCACTCACTCACTCACCCTGTGTCAGTAGGAGTCCATGGTAGTCTCCCAGGGCAGCCTGTAGGACCGGCCTGGACAGCAGCACCCTGCCTGGGCCGAGCTGCTCACTGGAATCCCCTGGCTGCCAGAGGTGGAGCAGGCCTCGCTCCAGAGGCGGGGGCTCCTTCTCCACCTCAGGGCTGCATGCACACACACACACACACACACACACACACACACACACACACAGGGTAAATGAGTGCAACATACAACAAGTGGTTTGCTCTGTGAATTGTGTGTGTGTGTGTGTGTGTGTCTGTGTACCTCTTTCTATTCTCCATCACTTCAGCTCCCCCATTTCACAGTGAAGGCATTATTATTATTATTATTATTATTATTATTATTAGTATTAGTAGTAGTATTAGTAGTAGTAGTAGTAGTAGTAGTAGTAGTAGTAGTATTTTTATCCCAAAGCCGCTGTCGTCTGTTTGCTCAGGTTATAAAAACCGAGTGATTCTTCTGTCTTGTTTCCATCTGGACTCATGTCCTTGTTCTCTGTAAAACAGTTGCAACAAAGTCACTTTATAAATAAAGTTATAAATTAAAGTTGACTTGACATCAAGCCTGGGAAGTAGGGCAGGGCAGTAATTGATATTGAGTTATCGTGATACACAATTCTGTTGTCTCATGAATGATAAAAAGCCAATACTAATCATAATCTCTCACGAAATTAGTCTTTATCGTGTGATTTGTGTTAGTAAATATTATTACATATTGATAGTATATAGTATTAATATATATATATATAATAAGTCTTATGATTATCGTGATATGAATTTTGTCCATATTGCCCAGCCCTACTGCGCAGTATAGTAAACCTTAGTACAGTATAATAAAGGGTGAATATCAGGGTTTCTACTCCACCTTGCGCAAGGACAGTTCGAGCTCATACTCCTGTTTCTGAATCTGCAATAGCAGCTATCACAGACTCAACAATCCCTCTAGAAACAGACAGGTATCTTCTGCCACATAGTCAATATCCTGCCACTTCTTTATTTCTGCTGTTTACCTGCCTTTCATAATTTATTTTCTGTGGCACTTTCAGTTTTGCGTTTACGGAAAAAATACAAATACAAAACACTATTCTGTTATTACTACTTTTATCAGGTCGCACTGGGCGCAGTAGATAACTCTAACAGACTCAAGTTAGCTACCTTAACTAGCTACAACTGCTAATACGGCTAAAAAGCTAATAACTTACCAACTTTACAGGTTTGTAGTCGGGAGAAACCCGCGGTATGTTAGTGCTGCCGGAAGCTGAAATGAGTCCAGACAAACACGAGTCGCTGTCTCGGCTGACAAAGATAGTTATCTGCTGTTTTACATTTCTAATCAGTGCAGCAGAGTGAAAGGAGAAGTTGCTGCTGACAAGTTGACAGCTCAATGTTGTTGTGGGATTGGCCCTCTGACGGAAGCCGTGCAGGTTCAGACGCTACGGCGGTGCGCGACCTGTTGCACGAAAAACACGCTTCAGTCCCAGCTCAGCCGCCATTTCCGGGTACCACAAACGGACCGGAGTTTGTCCTCAGTTCATTGACATCAGGGGTGGACAGAGTACTATCATATCCTACTAAAATAGACGTACTGTAACGTTGCTCATTCTGTATATAAGTAGAAGTACACGGTACTGGTGTAATCTACTCGAGTAAAATTACAAAGTGGCTGATATAAAATTAGCCCTGATACAGGACCCTTTGGGAGTCTTTAATCCACACGAAAGTCCAACACGTCGAATTTCACTTCCCTAAACAGATGTCCCTAATCCTTCACTTGTCTACTTGCATGGCGGCGGGTGGCGCCCCATCTCTTATGCACAAATACACTTTTATACTTTGTTAAAGACAGGTATACTCCAACATTTCCATTATAATGAAATCTGGCTGGCTCTTCTTCGGCACTTTGCGTCCGCGCAATAAGCAGCGTTCACATTACACGGACGCAAAGTGCCGAAGAAGAGCCAGAGGCGTCTGTCAGCCATCTTGGATGTCATTACAATGGAAATGTTGGAGTATACCTGTCTTTAACAAAGTATAAAAGTAAGAATAAGATTAAAATAAGAATTGATTAAGATTAATAAGATTGTTTAATTCATTATTCAATTTAAAATGTAAATGCCCATTCAGTTATTCGACATTACTACATTGATGTTTATTTTGGTAGTAGCTAACCAACTAGCTAGCAAGGCTAATGAACTAGCTAGACAATAACCAGGTAACGCAAACCAATTCTAATGTAGCTGGATGGATGTTAACTAAGCTACTATCGTGGATGAATATTAGTTGTTAATGTTAGTTAGTTAGTTAGTTAGTTATTTAACTTGCTCAGCAACAGATGTTTCCTCCACATTTTAATGCAGATACAGTTTACGAGTGGCCAGTTTCTGATGCTATGCTAACTGAGAGCTGACACAATTTGTACTCTGAAATGTAATGTGTAAGCACAGCTAAATACTTCAGTCAAAGCAAATTTTAAAAAATATCTAGAAAAGTAAAAATACGCAAAACGTTATTCAGGTACAGTAACAAGAGTAAATGTTCTTTAATTTGACAAATATGGGATTTCCACCTTTGATTGGTGTTGTTTGAAAAAGTGGCGAGACATGACCTTGTGCTGCAGATATCTCCTGTTAAAAACAGCTACAGTTTAGGGTTGTTATTTGTGAGTGAGTCATCTTCAAACATATACTATCTTTGGTGTAGTCGGAATTTCCTTGTATCTGACCTTGAAGCGCCACTAAAGATCAAAACCACAAACCTTTTAAGGCTTGTGTACTATACCTTTATTGTAACCCAATGTAATTAATTGTAGTTGATGTTACTCTCTATCAGTGTACATTAGTATCATACATGACAACGATGTAGAAATTGTACAATCCTACAAGTATTTGGGAACAGTGTTTGACTCAAAATTGAAATTTGATGTCAACACTGACAGCATTGTCAAGCGGGGACACCAGAGAGTTTACTTACTCAGGAAGCTCAACTCTTTTGGTGTCTGCAAAAATATCCTGTGTAATTTTTATCAGACTTTTATTGAGAGCCTTTTAACTTTTTCATTTGTGTGTTGGTTTTATGGGTTGTCTGTTAAAGACAAGAACTATTTAAACAACATTGTTAAGGTCTGCTCTAAGATTATCGGAGTACAGCAAAAGGGCCTGTGCTCTCTCTGGGAGAGGAGAGTGGTCCAGAAGGCAACTGGAATAATAAATCAACCAGAACATGTTCTGTCCAGTGAATTCTCACTTATGCCTTCAGGCCAACGCTACCATGCGCCCGTTCGGAAAACAAACAGATACTCAAACTCTTTTATTCCTTCGTCCATCAAGCTACTAAATGCTGATGGTAGCCACTTTGAGATCACTTAAGCCACTATTGCTGTTCACTCGCTGACCTGCACACTGTTGTCTCTGGCATGTTGTTGTTGTTGTCGATGTCTTGATGCATGATTGCTGCCCTTTGTGTGTTTGTTGTTTTGTTCACATGAATGGGTTGAACTGTGAAACGAATTGCCCTTCTGGGTTGAACTGTGAAACGAATTGCCCTTCTGGGATTAATAAAGTACTCTGAATCTGAATCTCTGAATCAACATTTAATAAATATTGCTGACAGGTTATCCTGTGTGTGTGTGTGTGTGTGTGTGTGTGTGTATATATATACACACACATATACATATATACATTATCAGATAGGGAATCGGTGTCTTTATATGTCACTGTGGCCACAGAGTTGTCGTGGCCGAGTGGTTAAGGCGATGGACTAGAAATCCATTGGGGTTTCCCCGCGCAGGTTCGAATCCTGCCGACAACGAGATCTTTTAATCTGATGAGACTGAATTATTGCTAGATGTTCACCAGTTGTTTAGTTTGTCTAACCTGATGTATGGCCGTTTCTCTACATCAATTATCGCAATCCGTGGTGACAGGAAGACTTTGTAGGCCCCACAACCCTGATAAAAATGATATATAGAAATTACAGCTACTATGGTCTAGGGCCGTGATTCTCAAGCTTTTGCAATGGATATGTTTTTGGAGCATGGACAATGGACCTTTTTTCGATACAATAAAAAAAAAAACCTGATGAAAAAGTGTATGTATTTAATAACATTTTAGAAGAAACAACAGAACAACATACTTTTCAAACTTTCCCCTTTGAAGAAAACAGAAAAAGAAGATTACATGTGCTTGCAAAGTGTAAAGTGAACAGCCCTATAATATACCTAAGAAGTAGAAATAGTATAGAAATGCTTAAAACTATGAATTGAGTGAAAAATACATGAATATCTGTGAATTGCATAAAATTGGTCCCTGCCAGGAACGTATCTTACTTGTTCTTGCTTGGTCTAGATTTACTTTTTGTCTTTTTCTGTGTATTCCTTGGCGCTTTGTTTTCCTCATTAAATGTTTCCTTCCGTGTTAATTAATTTTTCACCCCTCATCTCCTTCTGCAATGCATCGGTACCCCACTAGGGGGCACAACCCACACTTTGAGAACCACTGGTCTATGGGGGGACAAATATAGACACACTATAAATCCATATAGGAATATAATGGGGATACCATAGAGATCCGAAAATACCATTAAGCACAATAAAGTCACATAAACGCCCTACTGAGTACTACAAACACACAAGTCCCTATCGTAATATTATAGTAATAGTATAGTAACCACACAAGATAAAAATATGTATCTAATAGAGGTTAGATTTTCCTTTTGTCTTTTAAATATAGTGCTGTGTTGTGTAGCTCTATAGTATTCCTATAGGGAGTTACAGTGTATTTGTACATTCCCTATGGTGATTATACTAGCTGTGTTTTCTGTCATTTTCTGGATTAAACCTCTGGATCTTCCTGTCACCAAAATAGTGACACTCTGGTGTAGAGAAACAGCCGTTCATCAGGTTACACAAACGAAATAGTCTGTTGACATCTCACGATAATTCAATCGAATCAGATTCACAAAACTTTGCTTTTCTCCTCCAGAGATCATAAACCCTTGAATATAAAAAAGGATTCACTGAAATCGGTTGAGAAATGTAAACGTTTTAGTGCTTTTCATCCAGAAAAAACACAGTTTCCCCGTTGACTTGTATTTGTTTACAGGCCAGTCTTGCCCCGGTCCAATATGGCGGTGACGTTTACGTACGATCCACAGGTCAATGCGGCGTCGATGTATATATGTCTATGGATGTGACCCTGGACAGGATGGGAATCAAACTACCCAGCTGCCCTTGAGCAAGACAGCCCCCACCTTTTGGTCTCTCCCTCTTTCTTTCTTTCCTCCCTCCTCCTCCTCTCCTCTCCTTTCCTCCTCTCCTCTCCTCTCCATGTTCGTGATCAGGTCTTGTTTAGTGTTTTAGTGTTTTCTATATAAAAGCTTCCAACAGGGTTTTGGCTTCATGTTTTACAGCCTGCAGTCATAAAACAGAAAAACAAGGAATGAGGGAGGAGACAAGAGGGATGGGAGAAGAAGGCGAGGGGGTTCGGCAAGATGGAGAGACAGAGAAAAGATGGAGGGAGAAAGGTGGAGAGATGGGAAATAAAGGAGACAGAAAGAGATGACGTTTGGGAAGATGGAGAGAGAAAAAAGGAGGTGAGGATAGAGGGGGGGGGGGGGGGTAAGATGGAAGGAAAGAAAGGAGATGGGAGAGGATGGAGGAGAAAAGCAGGGGACGAGGGGGAGAGAGAGGGACCATTGATTCACTCTGTACCTTCACAATAATTGGCTTGTTGGTGAGTTGACCTTTGACCTCAGTATGAAGCTCCAATGTCTGTTTCTCCTCTCATCCTCTCCCCTCCTTCCTCCAACCCTTTATATAATCCTTACTCCTCTACATTTCATCACCTCTTCCTGTCCTCCTCCTCCTCCTCCTCATGTCGTGACCTGAGCAGCTACACTTCTTCTGTCCAAACCCTCATAAACGTCTGGAAATGTTTCTGCTGTTGGCTGGAAACAAGCAGCCTGGCTTTACAAGACTACAGAGGCTGTGTGTGTGTGTGTGTGTGTGTGTGTTTTACCTTCTCCTCACGACATTGTGGTCAACCCAGCCACCCTCTTACACTTGCTGTGTCTTCTGTGGCCTGGCTGGAGCACCGTGTGGTTTTTACACGCACGCACACACACACACACACACACACACACACACCTCGCCTTGGACCTCTGCGCCATATGGGATCATATTTGTTTATCAGATTTATGATTAAATAGCAGAAAGCTTCTACTAGATATGTTAGCTAGTGTGCTAACCAGATGTGTTAACAAGACAGTGATGGTTAGCTGACCAGATACTATGGTTAGCTAGCTAACAAGCTACATGATCTAAACACTAAATCAATCAGATGGATCAGTGATGAAATGATCAGTTCAGTAGAAACAGACAGAAATGAACCATGAAGATTCAATTCTGTTGAGACAGAAACACAATCAGCTGATCAGAGCTGAGGACCTCCAACATGGCCGCAAGAGGGAGCGGGGCAACATCGTCTGAAAAGTCTCTATTCAGGATGTGAATGTGCTGTTTTGAAAAATACAGTTACGAAGGTTAAATTTTAATTGGTTATAAATTGTTATCTATTACCGTAAAATGTAACAATTGTAATTATTACATTTTTGTACTTATCTTAGTGTATTTCTATTTCCCCAATTCTGATGTAAAATAAAATGAACTAAAGCCAGTTGGAGTCTTGTAGATGACAACAAGGGAGGGTTTTAAACTGTGGCACTGAGAGTAGATATGCAGCTGTTGTGTGTGTGTGTGTGTGTGGGGGGGGGGGTATTTAAAGAATATTGAAAACACATGTCTGGAGTCTGATAAAAGAATTAGAGGCAGTTCTATAATCTGGCATGATCTTTACACACACACACACAATGGTTATTCATGTGTTTTAATGATGCCAAAATGAAACCAGACTAGACCAGACAAGACTAAACTAAACTAAACCAGACCAGACCAAACTAAACTAGACCAGACCAGACCAAACTAGACTACACTAGACCAGACCAGACTACACTAGATCAGACAAGACTAAACTAAACTAAACTAAACCAGACCAAACTAAACTAAACTAAACTAGACCAGACCAGACCAGACTAGACTAGACCAGACTCGACTGGTTTGGCTGAGTCGCCCTGCTTCACTTTCAGTCCATAGTGTTCTGTTATCTCTGGTAGCTAACAGTAGCGTTGCTAAAGAGGGGGAGTCGTGGACTGACAGTAAGAAAGAGAGACATGGATGTGTGACATGGTTAGAGGAGGGCTGTAAAAACTGCATCTGTTCATCTGTGTGTGTGTGTGTGTGTGTGTGTAGGGCGTAGCAGACACGGGGGGACACGTCCCACACAGTTCCTATCCCCTCTGTCCCCCGCAAAGTTCAGTGCTAATTTCACATTGTTAAAGTCGATAACCGTTTTAATAACCTGAAAAAAGGCACGCGCTGACACACCAGCACCCTAACCATAACTCCAGCCAATCTGCTCTCAGTGTGCTCTAAGTGGGCGAGGTACGCACGTTACTCACGCTGCGTCTTTTGTTGTGATCACAGTAGGGATGCGTGCGCTCTGGAAGTGGTAAGGAAATGTAAGCCTCAGCGATATGACATATTTCTACTGACAATTATGTGGTACGAGTGTTTTAGTAGTTACTACTTTGTAGCTAAGCATTTTGTTCATCCATCACAATTTAACTAGCCAGCTACGTTGCTGCTAATAACCTGGTCTACGTTGAAATTAATCCCTGTTAGCTAGCTAGCTAACGATAGCTGGAAAACAAAAATGTTTATGGTCAGATTACCAATTAGCCATTGCTAGCTACCTAGCTTCTTATCGTGAATGAATGAGTGAACTGTATGCATCCTGTCTTCTTCAGACACATTGTACAGCCAACCGGCCAGCAAAAAACCTTGTTCTTCAAATCAAACCATGTAAGTTGAGTTATGCTGTTTTTGATAACATTAGCTAAATTATGTCAAATTAATTAGATGCCTATTCCCACTCCATTTTATCTGTTGTTTACATTGTGCTTTGTTTTTTAATGTTAATTTTTCAGTTTTATGTACATTCACTCATTGGTTAAACTGTTCATGTCAAACAAAAATGATATTATGACTATTATGATCAGATTGCCAGGCTCTCATTTGATTGACAGTTCTGGGGATGTAGCTCAGTGGTAAAAGGAATGTTTAAATGTATAAGGCCCTGGGTTTGACCCCTGCATCTCCAGCATAGATCTTTTATCCCGTAGTGGTATTCACTAGCTGCTTGCATATTGGCACCATGCCACGGTCTGAAAGTGGAGAAAGCATGACGAACAAACTACGTCTAGAAAGAACTTCTATCATGGCGGAATCAAATGAGTTGGAACTGTGGAACACTTGGAACGTTGCTTTTGACCGTGAATGCGTTCTGACGGTTATTCACATGGCACGTGAACGCAGCATGAGCCGGTGTGGCAGCGGGAATAGAGCTCAACAGTGTTGTTCCGGAAGTGAAAATCCCATTCATATTCTGCATAGGGATTTTGATTATTATTGGATGTCGTAACCATCCAATGTAGACTCACCACAAGCTAGTAGGTTGTGAAACGATAGTGTATGCTCCTGTAGAAGCCACAAGTCTGTATATCAACCTTGTTTTGAGAAAAACATGTTTTATTCGCAATGTCATGGAGACGTACTACACTACCCACAATCCTAAAGTGTAACAGCGACGTCTCTGATTGGTGGAGCTTGCTGTTACCATGGAAATGTTTACCGCACCCGCGAACGTCTAGTCAGCTAACGTTAACGTTAGCTACTAACGTAACCTAGCTAGCTGCTTATCCTATGCAGCTGGAACGAATCACTGTACCATATATATACGCACACAAAACAACAACAATATCAACACTATGCTATTGACAAATGTTAAATTCAAGAAGCGTGCTAAACTATCGTTAAGTTTGGAAGTTTTTGGAAAAGTATCATTCGCAATGGTTTATGGGATGAGTAGTTCTTTCACTTCATAAAATAATGATGTACACAGTCTTGTACCTTTGCCTTTTCTTCCGTTTTCCGATCTTTTTTTTGCTCAGAATCAAATGTTTTATGGTCACGATTCATCGTCTAGCTGGTTGGCTTGGTTCCAGCCTTTATAGAAGGATTTTCTGAAATGTCTATGGAGTAAATAAATGGGAAATTTACTTCCAGAACCAGAGCCGTAAAAAAAAGTGGGCGGTCACTGTTGCGCTCTATACACCTGGCACATCAACAACAGGACGATGCGAGAGTATCAACATGAAAAATATCAAAGGACACTCATGTTAAAATATTCTGGTCTTCAGGAGAGAAAGGATAAAGCAAGAACTTGGAAATTGATTCAAAGAAACGAGGTGTTAAACTCATTTTCTGTAAAACAAACTAATATAAGTCAGCAACTTAACACGCCAACCTCCAAATAAATTCTGGTAAGTTACTGTTGTCTTGCTTATTGGCAAACGTGCACACCTGGTAAGACAAGACTGAAGATCATGAACCAATTGTTAGGAGCCACTCTAAAATTCGGCATACACCCAGTTAGCCCAGCCATACACGCCAATCACGTGGGTGCTCCGGTGGTGCCCCAGGTTCAATCAACTGCTTGAAGCGATTCCACCTGCACTATTGGAAAAGGGGCATTGTGTGGCAACCACTGTTGTTAATTATCATTACTTTGATGTATTTTGTATTAAGCAATTTTGATAATGAAAAATGTCAGGCCTGCATAGATATAAAGAGTGTGTTTTGATTAACTATATAACCTGAAGAACATAAGTATAAAAAGTGTGTTTTGATAAAACATATAACCTATAAGAAACCCAAAATAATCATAAAGTTTTAAAAGATACAGTTTGAGGCCCTCTCACAAGAGGGGTGACCAGGGACAGGCTACACAGGCCCGATCATGAAAAGAAGTACCTAAAAATAGACTGGCAGGGCATGCGCAGACAGGAGAAGTCCAGGTGGGAGGTACTGCCCACAGAGATCCGCCCAGGGGGCCAAGCTTAGCATTAAGACCCGCCCAGGAAAAGCCAAGTTTGATATTACGACCCGCCTAGAGAAGCTAGGTATGATGTCATGGCGCTAGGACGGTGGTAGGTGATGGTTATCTTTGCTGATGCTTGAAGTTTGGGCTTGGGGTATAGGCCCATGTAGGGCTGGTGGACTCATTATTTCTGCTGATCAAACAAAAAAACTTGCTGACATTGAGGTAGAGTTGCCAGAACTGGGCGTAAATCGGTATTCTCCACCCAGTTTTTAGGATATATAAGATCATGCACATATAGCTTTTGTCAGTCTGGTTCCGGAGCCGACTCGGGTTTTGTCTCTGTGAAGAATAAAACTCTATGCATCGAACTCTGATCATCTCCAGTGATTTATTTCAAACCTGTTTGAGACTCTAGTAACTGTTGGAATCGTGAAAAAGTTTAAGTGTTGGTGGGGAGGTCCGGTCTTTTAACACTGGCCTGATACTTGGACCTTTTTCTCCTACATCACCACACTGAGCTTTGAACCTTTTTAACTGAGGCTGAAGAGTTTTAGTGAGTTTGTGGACACTGGCTCTAGACTCTAGAGCATCCAGACATTATGGCAGAATTCGAACCTGCGTGGGGAAACCCCAATGGATTTCTAGTGCACAACTCTGCTTATGGGAGAAGAGGAGACTTAAGAGTAGTCAGTATCAATAACCTTTAGTCCTGAGTCCAGACTGAGGTGTATTTAACTTCTGGAGGGATTCTGAACTACTTGACTCATCTAGAATAGTCTTGAGTATATTTTTCTTGCTTACCAAGTTCCTATTAGCTGTACTTTGATTGCTTAAGTATTAGTGCTTTAATCAATAGCTAGATGCTAGTTGGTCAGTTTCTCTTTGTGTCATAGCCCCTATTGAAGGTAGTTTCACCCAAGCTAGGCCAATTGCCTTGTTAATTGTCTGGGAGGGGCCTGCACTCCTGGCATACTTAGTCTTAAACCACTGCTGCTTTGAAAGCGTCAGCTTTCAAGCATCAGGCAAACTAGGCTAGGCGAACAAAGGCAACAGGCGACTTTTTCAAGCCTGACCTATCATAAACCGTATCATTGTATTGTGATCTACCATGTGTTTGCTTCCTATTCCTGTCCTTTCCTCTTTCCGCTGGTCGCACAGACGCTTGGTCACACCCAGATGCCGCGACCCCACTAATCTCATTTATCCTACTCTCTCAACTCGCGTTGAGCAAGTGGTGGCAGGGGGGCTTTGGAATTGCCAGTCGGCTGTGCCAAAAGCTGAGTTCATCTCAGGCTATGCATCCTCAACTTTTTTGCTCTGAGACTTGGATCACCCCAGAAAACACTGCCATGCCTGTGGCTCTGTCTGATGTGTACTCTTTGGCCAAATCCCAATCCTTATTTGTACCCCTATGGCTTCGGCTTGGCCCTACCCCTTGGCCCTCGCTATCGAGGGCCAAGGGGTAGGGCTAGAAAATATCTCCCTAAGTATTGGGATCGCACTTCGACGCTGATACGTCATCGATAAGCAGATGGGACGAGTTTGTTGTCGGAGATTACTATGGCAACAATGGTATTATCACAGTGACATTTGCCGTTCATCTGATGGAGATAGAAAAGCATGGACGCTCGCGATTCGTTCACAACTTATACGTTTCACGCTACCAATCGATCAAACAAGTCATCAAATAAAAAAGCCCACTGCTTCATTACCAGTCCACTTCATGACAGAATAGCGTTAGCGGTGCTCTGTAGTCTAGCAAGCCGTCCTAACGTTACCCTGCCAGTCTGCACTGATATTAGAGGAGCCGGAACAAGTGCAGCAACTTCGCTGCTGGACTTTAGTTATATTTCATCATATACCATCAAAGGGGGAAATGCGACATGTAAATATGTCAAAATGCGGGACTGTCATGCACAAATCAGCCTAAAACAATGTTGTAACATAACTAACTAACGAAGTAGAGACATCGGCATATTAGCGATTTTTTTGTTATGCTTTTTATAAAGAAACGGTCCATAATACATTGAAACGACATTAAACTAAGATAATACCACGGTTGGAATATTTTTTAACTCTTTATTAACGAAGAAAATACTACATTTGTGGTTCACTTCGGATGGTAGCGTAGTGGTCCCCATGATCTTCCTGTTACTTCCAGAGATTCGCAGGGCATTCTGGGTAGCCCTTGGTTTGAAGTGTGCCTCTGAAAAATCTCCGTTTCGAGGGCTACAAACCCCTTCGGCTTGGCCCTACCCCTTGGAAAATAGAGTATTGGGAGTATTGGGCCAAGGGGTGTATTGGGATTCACCCTTTCTCTCACACTCCCAGAGCTACGAGGCAGTGTTACTGGCCTGCTAATTTCCAGCAAATGGAAATACTTTATTTTTTCTCTGTCACAATTCTCCTTCCTCCTTTGAATTTCATGGTCACTGCAAACCTGCCAACCTGCACGCATTTTGTGTACCAACCACGCAATTCTT
This sequence comes from Hoplostethus mediterraneus, assembly GCA_034670385.1. Taxonomy (NCBI): domain Eukaryota; kingdom Metazoa; phylum Chordata; class Actinopteri; order Trachichthyiformes; family Trachichthyidae; genus Hoplostethus; species Hoplostethus mediterraneus. The sequence continues at coordinate 105,656 of JAXDDW010000014.1, forward strand.
GGTCAAAATACGCAGGTACGAAATGCCAGCTGAAACTACGCAAATGAAAAGAAAAAATAAATAAATATTATAATAATTTCATTACAGAAAACAATCAATCAATACAAAACAATACCGTACATGTATTCGGTATTTAAATTACATCCCTCTTGTGCTTCTGTAACGTTAGCCCCTCCCTAGTCTCGGAAACCCGACTTGAGCGAGTTCTGCTGTGTTCTCGTATCCAGGCTGGGCACGAGACTAGCCCCTCCCCGACCCAAATCTTCTCACTCACAAACATCCACTGATGCGGTAAGCATCACGTTACCGTAACGTTACTTTGTCATCGACCGAGGCGTACATTGCATTGCATTGCTGAGATAAAATGGGAAGTGGGGGAGTAATAATCAAGCACAAAACTATTTAAAGGGTAATTCCGGAATTTTTCAACCTGGCCTCTATGTCCACAAAATCGCTTTTCATACCTTTAAGTAGATCCCAAGAGTTTCTGAGTTTCTCCGTTCCATCGGCTCAACCGGCAGTCGCGTAACGGCTCTGTGGAGGCAACGTAATCCGTAAAGGCATATTTGGCCACTCAAAGTACGTCCACTAAAAGTGCTTGTTTTTGTCACAGACGGGCTCAGATTGTTATTCGTGTTATTATCCAAATGTCTGACAACATTATGGAAAGGGTCGCTACAGAAACAGCTCGGAAAACGAGGACGGTGAAAAGGATACAAGATAGTTCATGAAAGCGAGAGGGTGAACCAGCTGCTGCAAGTTCTAGCAGTTCCTCTACGTAAACTCAAAACTCGTCTCTCCGACTCACGTATCAACCGTAATTGACATATCCGACATATCCGTGACAAAAACAAGCACTTTTAGTGGACGTACTTTGACTGGCCGAGTATGTTGCCGCCATAGAGCTGCCGTTACGCGACTGCCGGTTGAGCCGATGGACCAGAGATGAGAGTGGACCAGAGAGTCCAGATGCTGGACAGTACCACTTTCCCTTCATCTGGGTATGGCCAGTGCTTTTGCTTCTGGACTGACCACATGTTTTACACTGATAATGGTAGCCCTCTTTGCAGTGCCACTGTTTTGGTGGCTCCCTCTTGCCACCCGCTGCTGGTCTTCAAGTGCTGCCTTTTGCTGTCTCCATTTTTGGTGACGATTCAAGTGGACTGATGACGATGCTGTTGCCATTGGTGTTGACACTGTAGATGGTGGTATATTGTACTGATGATACGAGGCTGATGGGTAGTATTGCTGAGAGGGAGGTGGTGGCGGCTGCGAGGACTAGCCAGGGTATGGAGCCGGTGGTAGGTGACTCTGCTTGTACGAGGACCAGGCAGGAGATGGGGCCGGTGATAGGTGACTCTACCCGTACGAGGACCAGGCAGGAGAACTAGGCCATGCATATGACACAGGAGGACAGTGCTGTGCCGAGCCAGTTCTGACACTGTGGCGCGGGCGTATCACTGCCTCGCCCTCCTGATTATCTGGCTCCTGAAACTCCATGACTACATGTCCATGTTCCACAGGTGCAGAAGGGAGCTCTCTTGCTTTTGGCAGGGAGTCCTTAGCCACAGAGACCTTCTGGGGAAGCTGTACTCCTTGTAGCAATGAGTCGGTCTAAACGGTCTGTTCTTTTTTGTCTTTCATGCAACGTGGAAAAATACAATACAAAATGTTTACTAAATCAAATCCAGGCTAAATGTAATTATGTTAAAATAATCAAATATATTTATATTTCTCAAGTGCAGCTGTTAAAGTGATTGTAGGAAGCCAAAAACGTATCTCACCAAGAAGACACAGTGGTGTTGTTGATGGTAACTAGCACCAAGTTGGTCTGATCCTGTATCA